>JAJGOT010000653.1:0-130000 GCA_022457155.1 Cladopsammia gracilis
TGGCAAAAGAAAGGCAACACGACATTCGACGTCACCATGGGAAGCTTCGACGGCGCCGAAACATGCGAACTCGTGGGAAGCTTCCTCCTATCTCAACTCCAGCACCTAAATATTAACGTAGGACTTTACCGAGACGACGGACTAGCCATTACTAACGCTTCACCCAGAGACACAGAGAACACCAAGAAAGAAATATGCCGCATCTTTAATAATAACGGACTACGCATTACCATAGAAGCTAACAAACAAATCATTAACTTCCTAGACGTCACATTTAACCTCAACCAAAGCACCTATCAGCCCTTCACTAAACCGAACACTAAACTTCAATACGTCCACCGCGAGAGCAATCACCCGCCCATCACTGCAAAGAACATTCCCGCCGGCATCAACAAACGCCTTTCATCCCTATCTTCCGACAAAGCATCCTTTGACAAAGCACAGGGGGCCCACACAAACTGTGTGACCGTTGTTCGTATTTTTAAATTTAGAGGAAATGTATGAGAATATCGAAAAGGTTCACTTATCGTAATATACTGCGATGAATATTTACATACAAGATCAAACTAAACGTATTTTTACCTGAAATGTTGTGTGGTGTCATTCTTGTAGCTGAAAACGGCGAATTTTAACGATTTGAAGGGTTTTGCATCGGACGTTTACCTGAGCGTATAGTAGGCTCAGGTAAACGTCCGATGCAAAGCCCTTCAACACAACAGAAACATACATCGGACTCACGGAAAACGACTTCAAAACAAGATACCGAAACCACACCGCATCATTCCGCCACTCTAAACACAGAAACTCAACTGAACTAAGCAAGTACATCTGGACTCTCAAAGACAACAACATCGAAAACTATATTTCATGGCGCATCCTGTCTTCGCATTCACCGTACAACAGCTCAAGCAAAAGATGCAACCTCTGCCTAAAGGAAAAATTTCTAATCATTTGCCGACCGAAACTTTCTACACTTAACAAACGTAATGAACTCGTGTCTTCTTGCCGCCATAGAAACAAAGCCCTTCTACGCAACAGCTGAACTGTTAAACTTCGCGCCGCATAGATTTGTTATTGTTATTATGTTAATTATTTTGTATATAAGAAGCGACGGCAAGGAATATTCTTATTGAATCCCCTGATGAGTGGGCAACCACGAAACAGGCTTGTCGGGATGAAAGCGTAGTTTATTTGTTTCTTTCCTCCATATACATACATACATACATACATACATACATACATACATACATACATACATACATACATACATACATACATACATACATACATACATACATACATACATACATACATACATACATACATACATACATACATACATACATACATACATACATACATACATATATATATATATATATATATATAATTATATATACAGGGATGTACCTGTAGCTAAGAGCTGGCTACCAGCAAATTTTACCACCTGAAAGAGATCTTATCACCAGCTTAAATTTCACTAAAAAACAAAGACTTTGGGAGATTTCGAAGGTGCACTTAGCCACAAAAACCGGCTGACCTTGTTAATGAGCTTGCCAAGTGTTTTCTTAGCTAAACCCCTGAATATGTATAAATTATTATTATTATTATTATTATTATTATTATTATTATTATTATTGTTATTATAACAAGGCCAGAATAACCTACATGTATTCAGCTCTGTGTATACTGTATACATTACATGTACATGTGTAACATACTGTAAACACTGGTGTGTAAGCCGCACCTTTTTGCCCAAAATTTTTGTTCAAAATCGTGGGTGCAGCTTATCTACGGGAACATCTTTAAAAGGTTATTGTACATGTACTTTCAGGTGATATAAGTTGACCAGACTTTTTGAGCCTCGAATTTAATATTTTATTTATTAGAGGTGTATAATGTGGAACAAAAATTCTTTAATTTTAGATGTAGAAAGAGGAGTCTTGTCTGTCCTTTGAGCATTGAACACATAATGCATGAACATGAGCGTTGTGTTTATATATAATTGTAAAATTTGGCCTCACTGTATATACAGGTTGTCAACCAACAGAACACTTTTCTTTAGATGTAAGTCAACAACTCTATTCTTGGTTTTCACGTGACGTCATCAAAATTCTAACTTTGAAACTACGGACTTTGGGAAGGTGTGCGTTAGATATTGTTTACAAGCCGGTCCAGCTAGTCTGCACACAAAATTTCATCGGATTTCGTGTTTTACTTCCGGAGTTACAGCTGAAGTAATTTGTGTCACGCAACACAAGTCACGTTTTTTGACGAGTTGAAATTCAACAAAATGTCCTTTCATGTTTCACTCTGTGTATGCCAGCATGTTAAATAAGTTGATATCTTTGCAAATCATAGGAAACTAGGCAATATTTCCATTCATAATGTGCCTTTTAGGGCACTCGTAATTTAGCCGCCATGTTGGTGTCCATCTACATGGGCACCAACATGGCGGCCCCATACATTTACTGTACGATATCGCACACATTGATTCGCTCATATTTCAGCCGGAAAACCAACAATCCGTCTCAAATTTACCCACATCACACAATTTTAAGCGTTCTTTGCGATTCCCTGGACCATTTGGCATTTCGAAGTGTATTTACGGAAATATTTTCAGTCACGTGACAGGTGAAAACCAAGAATACTATAGTTGAACCTCACATAAGCAGCCACCCAAACTGCAAAGCCTGGCAACATGCTCACTTACAGCTGTAGGAGAGGTTGTACAAGCAGTCAACAACAGGGGGTCTTTAAATGCTTTGAATCTAATGAACCTGTCTCTGAATCATTATGAAGCTATAGCATTATTTTAATGTACAAAGCACCTACACTGTATCAAATGCATATCATATTCTGAAAATGGGAAAAACAAATTGAGAAATTTTGTGCAAAATGAAACATTATAATTTTATAACTTTTGCATCACAGAGATGAAAATTGTCACCCATTTACATTGAAGATAATGTTGTCTGTTTGTATCTGATGTTTCTACATTTTTCATGAAAGATACTACAAGTGACTCTGGCCTTTCGAGTACAGGTAAGGTTTTCCTTGTATTTTGGTATTTGTCAAAATTCTGTTCGACGTTTGCCATGGAGTAAATTTGTGAGTAAAATTTGTCGCCCATTTGTGCAGCAAAATCTACATGTAAGGTGCGGATTCACTTGAAACTTTGTCATGATAATCTTCAGCACTTGTGCACATACTCATGGTAAAATAACGAAAATTCATTGAGGCAATTTTGATTGAGCAGGGATGTAAATAATAGGTGGAAGGCGGAAAAAATAACCGCCTGAAGACTAAGTTTTCATGATTTTTTTCTGCCTGGAAAACTGTCTGTTTAACTATTTCTCTCTTTTTTTTGTAACGAAATTTTCCGCCTGTGAAGAACAAAATTCCACCTGTTGGATATCTTAGCTACATCCCTGTTGAGCTGATGCATTTTCTTCAAAACAGAGTTTTAAACATTCCAAAAACTCTCCTGAAGTATTGCCTTATTCATGAATTTGTTGTCATGGTTACATAATGCAACGTTTTGGGTTTCACTGTTCTGAGTATCTCTGAAATCGGACAGGACTTTGATGAAATAAAACCCGATTTAAAATCTGATCTGTCGTCAAAATAAATAGGCGTGGGCTACCTTAAAACTTTGTAAATTAATTGGTGTCATTTACATTGTACATGTCAGAGACGAAAATTACAATACATGTACATGTACATGGCTGCATGGCTGCATGTTCAGCTTTACATTTACATGTGTCTCCTTCAAAAGAAATTCAGACTGTACAAGTCATGTATCTCCGCATACCCATGAGTTATCTTCTATCTATATTCCATGTAATACTGTACCAACCTTTTTGGGGAGCAACAGATGGTTTACATGTTTCAGTACAATTGTTTTCTGTATCAAAGTTGTTTCCATTCCCTTGACATCCTCCATAAATAAACTCTAAACACTTATTAACAGTACCGTTGTAATACCATCTGGGAAAGGCAGCACGGCACGGACCAGTTTCTGGTGGTAATTTGCACAGGTCTGATTGGAGAAAAAAGTGTTTTTAAAACAATATTCAATGTGCTAGCAATACAAACAAATTGCATGTTATCCAGGGTTCTCCTTATCAGGCAGTAACCAGTAAAATTTACCGCTTGAAGCAGCACTTATTACCGCCTGTAACCACTTGCCCCTGGAAAAATTTTAAGACACACAGTTTTCCCTTTACCGCTTAGCAAAAATCCCTTACCTGCTGAGCTGAAATTTAGGGAGAACCCTGGTTATCAAGCAGTGGGTTCTTTGCATATATACATGGAAAATATGTGAAATCAACAATAAATGTTATTGAAACATACAGTCATGTACTGTTCTATAAGTTACATGTACAGTATAACAAAAAGACAATGCTGCAATCCAAAGTGCAGAATGGGTTCCACATATCCAGATACATGTACATGTAATGGTCTAAAATTTGATAAACAACTGTACTACATGTATGTGAAGAAGTTGGTGAAATCTGATTGTTGGATTTCCAATCCAAAGACCTCATTCACTGTACATGTATGGTATCAAAAAGAACATGTACATGTATATGTTGTATGTTAAAATTATTTTGGGTTAAAAATTATTTCAAACCAGGTTAATTTTTATTTTCCTTTGTCTCAGATTCATAAGCATAATCTCAGACAAAGGAAAATAAAAATTAACCTAATTTGAAATAAAGTACAATGTAATTTTAACTGAAAATAATTTTAACCAACAACATAATTATATACATGTACATGTACAGTGTGTATGTATGACTTGCTTCCTAAAATATTTCAGAGATAAAAGGAAACATACTGTACCAAGGCTGTGGTACATGATAAATAAATTTGCTGCTGACTTTTCTGGCCATAAACACTTATCTGTACCAATGTCAACAGGGATGTAGCTAAGAGCCGGCTACCAGCTAATTTCACCACCTGAAAGAGAACTTATCACCGGCTGAAATTTGACTAGGAAACAAAGACTTTGGGAGGTTTTGAAGGTGTACAAGCCAGAAAAACCGGCTGAGCTTGTTAATGGGCCTGCTAAATGTTTTCTTAGCTACACCCCTGCGTCAACAAAATGGTTAAAAAACCCACACTTGCCGAGTTTTTAGCCTAAAAACACTTTTTTAAACAAATGATTGCATGATTTAAGTGGATCAAGAGCAAGACAAACAAACGACAAACAGCTTTAAAACTCATCTTATCGTTAACATTATTTTCAATAAAGTGGATTGTTGCTTTGAATACAGTGTTGTTTTACTGTACCTGTCAAACTTTACAAAGTACACATAATTTTTATTCAACATTTCTTCTCTTCCTTTGAAGAAAACTTTACCACCGATTTCACTGTTATGCGACCCTTTCGAATCAAAACTGCTTTGAGCAATTTCAATTTACTCTGCCGTCAATCATACCTAGTAGGAGGAGTTTGTATACTCCTGATTTGCATCGGGCATATTAAATTAGTAAGCTTCTCTGGCATTGGACGTTTTATCGGCTTCAAAAGTTTGCATCGAAAAAAATTCAATTCATCAGCGGTTGCATCAATGGCAATAATATGCAAATGTAAACTGACAGTACACGTATGTATGTGGAAAACGAATGTAGTAACGGTATTTTCCGTCGTTACTACATTCATACTGTCAGTTTACATTTGCATATTATTACCGTTGATGCATGACCGGTCGACCGTAACTGTAAACAACAGGAAAAGCTCAAACTTCTTGGCTCGCCAGCGGAGTCGATTTTGCCAGCATCTAAATGAACAAGAGGCTACCAGTAGCCTTTACTCATGCGCAAGAAAGTTTTATGGTTTATTTTAAACGTGTCACGCACCGCTACCACCTCAACGAATTTTGCGTGACACACATTGCACCATCAGTCAAGACACGGGGAAGACACGTTGATTTTTTCTGTACTTGCTTTGAATATTTAATTTATTGATCCCCGTTCAAACCCGCATTATAGTCTTATACTTCCCAAACCGTGAATTATTTCTATTACATTGGGCATTGGGTTATTCCAGAAAGAACCCCACCCCACCGACGGATGGCAAGATTGTTTCATTTCATGCAAATTTCGTGTGGAATGTAATTCGATCGCGCACTCCACAATATTTGTTCTAAAGGTCAAAACATATTTCCTTGAATGAAAATGTCATTCCCTTGAATAAAAGAGTCAAACGCTCATCAGAATTCATTGATTTTCTGTTTAGGGAAGGCTTGGCGATTTGTTTAGCCTAATTGCAGCGAGGAGCGCTAGGGTCTGCGAATTATATTAGTCTCAAGAGCAAAACGCGTTAAATTATCGCATCGAGGAAGCTCTCGGCAACGCAAGCAAATCAAAGAATTTCTCGTGCGGCCGATATTTCGCAAAAATTCTCACTGATAACAGAAATAAACAGTCCATGAAATGTTTCTTACAAAGTAAATGGACATTCAAAAATGTTATTTTCTTCACTGTAGTTTTCCAGGAATGCTTGAAAATTCTTAGTAAAGTCTGCCGCTTCGAGCTTCGAGTATGAATTCTGTAGGAACACATATCTCGCTTTGTGCCGGGCTTTGTGTCTCGCTTTGTGATCCTCACAGGATGATTCCATCGCTTTCAGCTCTCTAACTGCCACTTCAAAGGCATACAAATCGTCTTAAGGACTCTTTCTTTCCATTTCGAAGTCTTCAAAGGCATGTTTACATTTTGGTAATGGAAAATGAACGTCTGAAAAATTGAAGTGTAGAGCACAGTAGAGGCCATATTTGTTTGAATCTGAAATTCTTCTCTGAGTGACAAACCGATTCTCTCTAGTCCCCCCTAAAACCCAGACATGTGCTCGGTAGACGGATTTTGATTGGTTTAACCTTCCTGAAGCCTTTTATAACAATAGGGGGCAAAAATAACTTCTAGGGGAGGCAGGGGCGAGTTCGCGTACACTAAACGTGATTACGGGCACGCCACTTGGCACGCCGAAATCACGAGGTCGCGTGTCAACCAATCAGACCAGTGAAAGTCGTCCCGCGGGATACGGGAAACTTTAAAAAAACAAGGCAATTTGTGACTACAAAAAGCGGGACAAAAATCTTACCGAAACCTTGACTCATGCTGCTATGCGCATGAGTAAATATTCCATGGAAGTTGAAGGAGGTTTTCCCATCTCTAGTCGTCAAATTTTTTTCGATGCAAACTTTTGAAGCCGATAAAACATCCAACGCCAGAGGAGCTCACTAATTTAATATCAGGAGTATACAAACTCCTCCTACTAGGTATGATTGATGGCAGAGTAAATTGAAATTGCTCAAGGTAGTTTTGATTCGAAGGGTCGCGTAACAGTGAAATCAGTGGTAAACGTTTTTTTCTTTTTAACACGAGGTCTTTTTAATCTAGTACATGTACTTTGCTAGAGGAAATTTTCAACCAATTACAAGTTGCTTTTTGAGACGACAAACGGTTTTTTTATAATGTCTCAAAAGCAGGCACAAGCTAGTTTCTGCCACGAATCGTGATACAAGGAAGTAAGAGCATTTGCAGATGGCCGATTTCACTACCCACAAAAAAACACTTAATGAACAGTAACATGTGCACGTTCCAGACAAACGCTACTTTAATGTTATCAAGCTAGAGAATCTTACAAAAAGAATACCATAAAGCATTTAACAAATAGATTCCATTTGGCCGTGTGTCTGTTCAGTTATAGATCACAGATGACGTCAAACTGTGGTAAGAACAAAAAAGTGGCACACGAGCCGCAGGCGAGTGTGTCACTGATGTTCTTACCACATTTTGACGTCTTCTGTGATCTATAACTGAACAGACACACGGCCAAACGGAATCTATTTGTTTTATACAATGAACAGAAAAGTAAAATGAGTAAAATTACGAACTTGCCTCGTAGCGCTCGACTGTTCGAAGATTTGTTCCAGTTTAGGTATTTTTCAAGTCGCCAAGAATACTTTTCGTCTTGGTTTCTTCTTTTTCTTGCTCGTAAACAGCTCCTACTAAACATTTTTCGGGGCTTTCACTTGCTCAATCCAGAATAATCTCGCAAACATTTTCAAAACTGTGCGCCATGTTGGACAAAACAAAGCAAACAATTTTTCTATGACGTCAGCCGTGCGTCTGTACTCTTATAGATCATAGGCAACGACCAATCACAGAGCGCGTAGTATTCAGTTCATTGTATAAAATTTGAATGGATACCCACAAAATTAACAGGTTTGTTTATAAAGCAGATTTCAAATTCAGCCACCCAAGAATACAAAAGCTTCCTAATTAAAACGAGGGAGAGCAAGCTTTCGATAAAGGTTCGCTAAATCGCTTTAAAACACTTCAAAATGCGGACCTACCTTGGTTAGCTCCAGAAGTTAAAGCATTAGCACTTTCATCAGCCACTACATGTATTTTGCGTCCGTGACAAAATGAAATCAATGAGAACAGAAGAAAAGCTACAGCAACATACCGAACCCTCATGCTTCAAGAAATAACTCGTTGTAAAAACTTCCGTCGACGATATGGCTCTTGCAAAAGACGAGTAGGTATCCAAGGCGCGTCCGTTAAATATTTAATGATGACAACCAAGCGAAAAATGATTAAAAAACTCTAGCAGTTTTCGATGTCGAAACAAGCTTACCAACAACACGCTACGTTTTCACCCCGATGACATCACCATCGAAAAGTCCCGGGCTCCAGTTGTAGTGCGCATGCGATATTTAGTTTGTTGCTGGCTTGTTGCTGGCTTATTGCTGGTTCAAATAGTCAAAATGGCGTCTGCAATCACTGGAAACCGTGTCCAGTATGTTGATTTCGAAGGCCACACAGTAAGAGATTACGATTTACAGCTAGCGAGGATCCCAAGCCTTGACTTCAACGATCCACGAGTAGAATCAATGATCGCAAATGAGGTTAGTTACGCTGTCAGAAATGCGAAAACCCCCTGGTATTTGATCAAACATTAACAGGATTCAAACTGCGTACAGTCTGTATTTTTTCTATGATTTGTGTGATTTGATGCATCTGATGTGGTTCAAATTTTGCTTTGGTGTGAAAATTTTCAAACCAGTTTAATTTTTATTTTACTTTGTCTCAGTATTCTGAGACAAAGGAAAACAAATATCAAACTGCTTTAAAAAATTTTAACCACAAAACATCGATCATTCTGTCAGTCACTATGTCATCGTGTGCCCATCCCCTCTCCAGGAGTTTGCCAGGCAAAGACGTTTTTTCTTAATCAATGCGGCTTGAAAAAATAAGAGAAAAAAAATGCTAGGGAAAATGCTCAGTTTATATCAGTTGCTTCTTGGTATGGTCAAATTACCATATTTTTGTGATTAAGCGGCTGGTTCCAATAAATACCGGGTCGATAAGGTGAAGTTTTAAATAAATGCTCCTGACGTTTATTCCAGGTACTGGCATTTATTTCAATTTGGTATTGTTTAACTGATTGTTACCAAATAATGTAGTTCATTACAGCCATGCTCCGTCATACGTGACCAGTATCCTCGTGACTGAAATGGACATTTGAAAATTTCTTTGTAACGTCCGAGATTTGAATGAAACCTTGAAGATCTCGCTGGAAAACACTTTGAAAGTCACAAGTTAATGGAAAAATAACTTCCCTACACGCATAAAAAACCTAATATTGTTCGGATATGTAACATTTAAAGTAAAATGATATTTTGTTGCTCTTTGTTTCCAAAAATGTGGTAAAATTGTCACAGGAATTCCGAATCTTGGAATGAATTTACAAAACCGACGCGTAAACTTGAAAATTCCATTCAATTTTCAAAAATACTGGTCACGCGAGACAGAGCATGGCTGCTGTAAGTGAAATATACTGCAGTGGCTATTCTACCTACATGTAACAATGTTCCATATGCTTTGTTTTAGTATAAATTCTAGTAATGGTTACTTAACAGCTGCATTGAACTGCCATTTTGATATAAAACATAAAAAAAAGAAACAATAAAAACAGCCATGATGACAATACTCCCCTTGCAATCTCTGTTTTGATGGATTTTTTTTTTTGTCAAGCGGACATTCATCGAGGTACAGTACACTGTACATGTAAAGTTCATCCATTGTTTCTTTATCTGAGTTCATGGTTCATATTATGAAAAGACAGACAAAAGTCTCTGGTTCAAATTTTGTTACAGTTTATTGACTTTTGAGAGTCTTCTCTTTCTTGTTATTCATCAGAGATACAGTGTATTACTGAGGAACATTTCATTCAATTTAGCTTTTCAATCAGGAATTTAGGAATGAAAAATGTACAATGTGAACATGAAAAGTGATAAGAAAATCATCCATGTTTAATGAACGCCGGGCCTCAAATAAATGCTGGGTTCAAATAAATGTGGGGTCCGTGAGGCCGAGTTTTAAATAAATGCCCCCACTCCCCCAGTATTTAATCAAGAAAATACTGTACTCAGTTTTAATACCCACTTACATGTAGACACTGATGGGTGAGAAATTTAGGGGACTTGAAATTTTAGCCATGGCAAAAATTGGGGTCCTGAAGTACATATAGATTATACTTGCTGAGATATGGAGGGGGGCCTTGAAGTTTTAAGGGGAGCAAATAAATATAATACACAATGTATTACTGACAGCATTTATTTTAGTAAAACCACACACATATTACATGATTTATAAATGCAATTTCTTTATTTGGTATTTCCATTTGTATACAGTACATGTACATGTATATAAAGTGCTATTAAAAACCTAACAGATTAAAACATATTACAGCAATGCTCTGTGGTCAAATTTGCCTTGTGGTGGGTCTATCTCCATGTCAAATTTGACTTGACTTGGTTTCCCTTTAAGCTACATGTACTTAACTGAACCTTTATTAGGTGGTCAGTTGGCCTTTTTCCAAAGGTGACCACTTAATACAAGTTTGGGGTGATAAAAGAATTATAAATCAGCCATCATTGTTTTTTAAATAACATCTATATTGTGTTTGGACTAAATCCTAAGAAATTTTGCAAGTTTGGAGCCTTTTTTCTCAATTTTTGCCAAATCACTGCTTCAGATATTTTCCGACCAAGCTTTTGAAGTTACAAATCTAGTGTACATGTATAAATCAATAATATAGCATGCAGCATGGTCCAGAATTGTTCAATAGCATGCAAAATCCTGGGACATAAAATACATGTACATTGTACAGTGAATTTACTCCCTGTCCAATGATGAGTTGTAACGTCATGTAAAAGTCATGTATTTTTAATTAGTAGCACTCAATGAATTTGAAAGATCGCTATGCATTGCATTGTTTAAACAGTCAGTTACATGTCCTTACAATACAGTACATGTAGGTCAGTTATACTATTATATTTAATAAGCCTCCCTCTCATACTCAACTCATAAAGCCCAGTGGGTAATGTACATTAGTACAGTTGAACCTCCATACCACAGACACCAAAGGGATGGACCCGTGATTGTGTCTATATTGTAGAGGTAGTGGTTGTACATTGTATATGTGCATGAATTTTTGTGTCTTCTAGACCAAGAAAACTGCCCATACATGTAATAGAGAAGTGTACATATTAGGAAGGTGTCCTTATAAGGAATAGTTTGACTTTACAGTACATGTATGTTTAAATTTAATTTTCAATTTTTCTACAGGAACCAGTGCTCTTAACAAACTCAGGCATAATTGCAACAGCCCTTAAATGGGACTTAAATTATCTCAAGCAAAACCTTGGTCCAGGGTCTTTTTCAGTCTACACCTCAAAAACGTGCAAGTTCATGTATTATGATGACAAAAGAGCCATAGATTGGCCCAACTTTGTACCACCAACACTGAGACATGAAATGAAATTTGAGGAGTTTTATAACAGGATTGCCAACTTTAAATCTTCTGACACCAGGATATACTTGCAACAAATGCTCAACGATTCTGTTGGAAAAAATATAGTTAAAGATTTTCTTGGCTTCAAGTGGCACTGGCTTACAGAGATGCAGAAGAAAATGAACTGGGGAACACTGACTTCAAATCTCCTTCTGATTGGCTTACCTGGAAATATCACACCAGTTCATTATGATGAGCAGCAGAACTTTTTTTGTCAAGTGACAGGGTACAAGAGAGTTATTTTATTTCATCCCAAACAGTTTCAGTGCCTGTATCCATTTCCCTTGTATCATCCTTGTGATAGACAAAGTCAGGTAAGTTGAATTACAGTCAACTATAAATTACATGTATATTTTAAACATTAAAGGTGGTCACAGGGTTTGTGCGGGTCCTGGAAAGTCCTGGAATTTTACTTTGGCATTTTCCAGGACTGGAAAGTCCTGAAAAATATCTGCAAGTCCTTGAAAGTCCTGGAGATCCGTAAGCTAAGATAAGATGGCAGCCTTGAAAGACGTTGAAGAGGGGCTGAATGGAAAGCTCCAACTGCTGGAAAATAATTAAAGTGCATTTGGGAGTCCTGGAAAAATCTATCTGAGTCCTGAAAAAGTCCTGGAAAAGTCCTGAAAATTTGTTTCTGAAAAAGGGTACGAATCCTGTAGTCAAGTGGTTAGCATACCAGGCTTTTGATCTGTACAGTAGGTTGTTGGTTAGAGACCTGGCCTTTGCTGCCATGGTATTTTCTTAATAGACAAGTAACTCACTCCACATTTTCTCTTGCTGTAAATGGATACCTGCACATGCAGTGCTGAGGTAACCTTACAGACTAACATTCCATCCAAGGGGTACATGTAGTAGCAATACTTCCTGTTGCTTAAGAGCCTCTTTCCTGGAACCCTTCGATTTTATGTCTAACCACAGAGGTGTATGACTACATGTATCTGCCTTTACGCAAAGTACGCAAGTGCATACCAGAATTTCCCAGAATTTCTTTTTTTTTTACACTCCAGAAAAATGAAAAGGGTAAAGTTGTGTAATTTTTCTATGCATTTTTTTTTTCTATTATGAATGTAAGAGAGAAGAATGTGCTGGTCATACAGAATGTGATGTATATAAATGTGAAGAAATAAGCAAAACGTTTTCTGAAAACATGTGTTCCATTGGAACACATGTTTTCAAAACAAATTGACTGCATTTTTCCAATAGTCTGTACTCTTATTTACAATAGAAAATAATGATGTCACAAAATGTTCAAAACTCAAGTGGAACCTCTAGCTGTTAGGCGAGTGGTTTCACTGCCAAGTTTTGGCATCATTTCTATGGTAAATAAGAGTAGAGACCATGGAAAAATGCAGTCAATTTGTTTTTTTACAATAACAAATTGAGAATAAAGGTAAACTCCCAATTTTATATCTTGACTGCACAAATGCTTTTCAGTCTCAGGAATGCAGGAAATGGTGTAATACATGTAGAGGGTAAAATAAAAAGAAAAATTGACTTTGTGCATACTGCTAAAAATTCTCTAGTTACATGTTCACCCATAGAAGTGTTCCACCATAGAAATGATGCCAAAACTTGGCAGTGAAACCACTTTCATGGACGATTCAAGCCTATTAAATGATTCTGTGCAAAATGTGTAGGTTGATTTTGATAACCCCGACTTTGTGAGGTTTCCGAAGTTCAGAGAGGTGAAAGGATTTGAAGTTATTGTGGGGCCAGGAGATGTCCTTTATATACCAATGTACTGGTAAGGCATACTTAGACTGTATTAACTTGTGTAATTATTTCTGCTAATTAAAGTGGAACCAAATCATTCATGTTGCTGCAAAGGGTGATTAACTGTCAAATGTTTAGGCCAGTTTATTGACATTGAAAAGGCCAAAAAAAGATCATTAAATAAGCACTCAGGCACTAGTCTCGTTCCATGTAATCTGGCCATTTTGTAGTGAGCTTGGATGCTTTTGGGAAAGAAAAGTTTCATTATTTCTTCTCAAAAACATTTGTAACTCATCAAGTTTGAGTAATGAAAATCATACACATGTAACTATGACAGTAGTTTGGAAACCCGGTCTTAACTAGCATATACAGTCGGACCTCTATTAAGCGGCCACCCTCGGGACTTTGAAAACTGGCCGCTTAATAGAGGTTGGACGTTTAATAGAGGTACAATATAAATTGAATAGAAATGGCAGTCAACGCCATTTTATTGCATCTATATAGCAAAACGCTTGTTGAAAAGTGAACATAAATTATGTGAAGATGCAAAAATCATTGAAACAAAAAATTAAGTGCCCTGTATTTTCGCATTTCAAGTCCGTGCAAAGTTCTAGCTCTAACACAGAGAGCATGTAGTCGATAAGTACAGTATTTTGTATTGCGGCTTGTGACTTGTCATTATAGTGGAGGTTAAATTGCAGTTCTTGTTGTTATCAGTTATCACCTTCATATTATCTGTCACCATTTTGCTTGAAAAGATAATTTGCTGGCCGCTTAATAGAGGTAAAAAAACAATAAATGCTAAACTTGCAACAGCAAAAAGGTGGCCGCGGCCGCTTAATAGAGGTGGCCGTTGAATAGAGGTATCGAATACAGCACTTTACTGACAAATAATTCGGGACTTTGGAAAGTGGCCGCTTAATGGAGGGTGGCCGCTTAATAGGTGGCCGCTTAATAGAGGTCCGACTGTATTTTGACAATTTTATTTCTTCGTTGAGAAGCTATTAATACCAATCACTCAAAAGAGTGCTTCTTCAGGTATCCAAACACCTTGCACTTGGTTTAAAAAAAAACTCTCAGTTGTGCCTCATTGTCTTAACCCACTTCTTGGGGTTTGGAAATCCTGATGGAACACTCTTTCCTGTGTTTGATATATTACTTTAAAAATTTGTATGTACATGTACCAAGCTGTTTTAATAGTCTTGCCATATGATAGTTTTTGATCCATATTAAATTATCATGGTTTGGATTATTACCTGTACTGTAGGTGGCATCATGTGGAATCAACAATGAATGGTGGAATCACGACATCTGTGAACTTCTGGTACAAGGTTGGTATTAAACAGGGATGCACACAGTCCATTTCCCAGGCTGTAAAGCTGTTGCCTTAACCTGAAAATTTGTGTCATGCATATTTACACAAATTCCTAGAATTGTTTGCTTTAGAATCAACTAAATAATTAGAATTTTATGGTCAAACTCCACTAAGGTTGTGTGAGCTGTTTAATTCCCCTAGACTCACCCAGAGCTTTGTGTTCATTCTCGCAAAAGTCAATTGAGCCATGTACTGTATTGGCTTGAAATTACATTCTCAAATGCTGGCTTTATACATGTACATGTAGATGCCTAATTAAATTGAAAGAAATGAAGAGGTTGGTATTACTTTTGCCCCAAAACTAACACTCCAAATGTTCTTTAATTTT
Organism: Cladopsammia gracilis; assembly: GCA_022457155.1. Classification (NCBI taxonomy): domain Eukaryota; kingdom Metazoa; phylum Cnidaria; class Anthozoa; order Scleractinia; family Dendrophylliidae; genus Cladopsammia; species Cladopsammia gracilis. The sequence goes on from JAJGOT010000653.1 coordinate 15,292, forward strand.
ATAAACGAACTTGCTTCTATGCGCTTACAGCGGTAACATAATCCATACATGTACATTTAAAGTTTTTTTTACATTGCAAACAGTCTCTTATTTTTCTTGGCTTCTGCCCTCAATTCTCTCAGCTCTTGGCTTGCATGTTTTAGTGTAACTTAGATGTACGGTAGGTTCTCATTAGCTTCTGTTGTGAAGAAAGAGGAGAACAGGATAGCTCTTTAAAGAGAAAGTGGGCAGAACTTCTTAGAGAGGGAAATTAATACAGGATTATAGCATGTCGATTATTTCCTTTGAAGTCACAACCCAAGCACTTCATTGCAGTAAAATATGTAGTAAAATAACTTGTCGTCTCAGAGGTACATTCATACTTACAGTATTGGCACTTTTTTAAGGCAGGTCCTACTCCAAGCCAGATCACACACCCACTAACTGCACAGCAGAAGGTCGCAGTCATGAGGAATATTGAGAGAATGTTGGGTGAAGCACTAGGTGATCATCACCAGGTGATTATGGCGAAATATTCTGTCTAATGCTGGTTGGATTTGCCAGCACTGGTAAACTTCAGGTTAGAATGGACGCATGTGTAACATCAGACAAGCAAAGTCCTTCATGTTCTATTTTTTTTATTATTTAAACCATACTCATACAGGAGCATCCATCCAGAGATTCAGAATGTTGTATGGGAAAATTGTGTACACAAACGTTCTGCCGGTAATTATGTATCCAGGCCTATAAAATGTACTTCTTTAATACAGTAGTTGTGTCCACTGTTTACAGTGGCTTGGTTATCCACTCTTCAATAATCACAAAAACAAACCCGTTGCGGTTCTTTCTTGTGTACTGGACATTGAAAGTTGTAGCCGTTTGAGTAACGGGGACCCTCGAGATCCTCAGATTGAAGCCAGTGACCTTCACAGACCCCTCACTCGTCACATTTCACATCAGGTGATAGGATGCGAAACTGCTACACCTGTAGCGGTACCTCTCTGGTTGTCGAACATTGTCGATTGCGAGCTAATCTCGTGTGTGAGCTAAGCTCACGCGAGGAAACGAGGAGGCAACTCGCCCACTTGACTCCCAGGACGGTACTGCTACATGCAGCATACAGTTTACTGGAGTCCTTTAATTCTTACCCTGTTTCTTCCATTCTCAGTGTGTGAAAAAACGATGCTTACTGTGTTACCACTTTTGTCTTTTGACTTGTTTGTTTCTTTGCAGATTGGTCCCCTTTTAAATTGCCTCGTGAATGGACGTTACACAGATGAAGATGAGCCTAGCCACAAGGAAACCAATGCCTGACACACTAACTTCCTTCCTTCCTTGACCCAGAAGAATCTACTAGGGAGATAGCTTACACATTTTCGCTTCTTCCGTTTGGATTCAGTGTTGTAAGCTTAAAACTGTGAACTCCAGCGATTGTTTTCGGAAACAAAGGCTTAGTTTTTTAGAAACGATCTTTGAAGTTGATTCAGATCGAACCAGCGCTACAGTCGAAAATTTACCTGGATTTTAGAAATTCATAAAGTACTTTTACATGCAGTATGTTATAAAAGTCATTTCTAGATCTTATTTGGTAATTAGCATAATAGAGCGGTTTTCAATTGAGTGTCGAAAGTAATGTGATTGCTTTTGTTTTGCGTTGCTACGCTTTTTGATTGGCTTTAAAAACCCTGCGCCACTTTCGTATCCAATCAGAATCGAAGCCAAAACCAATCGTGACTTAGTCGCGCGAGATTTCCCGCGCTTTGCGCAGGCGACATGTATTTGCTGCGAGTTCTGATTGGTTCATTGGATTGTCTGTGTCTGTTGTGATTGGCCAGAGTAATTTTTTATTTTTGGTTTTACGACACTCAATTGAAAACCGCTCTTTAGATAATCGCATATTCAAAACTTCTTGGAAATTGCTTTATAAAAGCTAAAATTTTGAGATTCTCATTGAAACGGTGCAGTGGTCGTTTAGCCCTAGTTTAGCTAATGCCTAGATAGTTTGTATCCTTTATGACCAGCGGTCTTGTTTAAATGTAAGAAAAAATAGTCCAAGATCTGTTGGTCTTTGAATTGAACCTAATGTAAGAAATAATTTTCCCGGTTAAATTAAAAAAACCCGATAGCTTGTGACAGGCTTAAACTGATTCAATGGAATTATTATTGAGGAAATAAACACGGTTTCCCGTTTAGCCACGTCCATAAGATCTTAGCTGACACAAGCTTTGTTTCCGCAATAAATGCGACGAAAAAAAAAAAACATTTGTTGGCTGCGGGGGAACTCTTGGCTTTCCATGATGATATTCTAGTGGTAGAGTAAGATTTCTCGTGATTTTCATTGCTTAAGAAAACAATGACTCTGACTACTTTTAATCATATGTTTTAATTAATGGAAGATGTGTTATCGAGTGATAATACCCGAAGTTTAAAAACGGATTGCCTAAAGAACAAGATATCTTCAGAGAATGTTTATTGCCTTAAAGGCTAAATCAAGCTAGAACTGCCTTATTATAACATATATTAGCTTTTTCATAAGAAAGATTTTAGAAGTGATGTAAAGATATAACGTTAAGGAATACAGAATAATGCAGAAAATACATAAATCCGTAAATGTTATGGTTTTAAAGCATATGTTTTATTTGTCTTAAGTTACTTAGTAATAAATGATTGAAGTGAATTTCTAATTTGCGGAAACTTGGTTGTAAACAGCTTACCTCCATTTAAAGCTGATCCATTTCAAACACCTACAAAACGACAGATGCCTCGTAGCCAGTCGCTAGCGAAACTTAATAGAAGTTCTAAGAATTTATAGGGAGCTTAAAGCAACAACGACGGTAAGGCCAAGGAAAACATCACCGACTTGCAAAAGAAGTCGCCTTTTGCAATTGTTCCAATTTGTTTTATTTGTCTAATGTGACCGATATCAAGAGCACAATTTAAATTTGCATGTGAATGAAAACTCATTTTCATATGAAAGGTTGTGCACCTAGCCTCGCTTTGATAGAGAGGCTAAAGGCAACTCGGAAATGGCCTATTGTACCAAAATGTGAAGCGCCCGTGCATGGCATTGTTTTCGTTCATTATACCTATTGTTTTGTGCCATTTTCGTTGCCGTCGCCGTCGTAGCTGCCAAAGCTCCCTTATAATTGAGCGGAGCGGGCGCGCTGGGAAAGACGGGAAGGCCGAAAAGCGAGACAATCATTACCAGGCTTCTCTCTCCTTGTTTTCTCCTTCGCAAACCAACCGCTTGCGCTTCGCGCACGCTCGGACCAAGCTCCGCCCGCTTGCTTTCACGTTCCAAAGTTCCTGATGTTTTTCCTGATTAAGGTTACAGTGTACCTTCGGGGGTGTCTTCAGTATAACAGCTCTAGCGTCTTAAGATTATACTTAATATACCTAAACCCAGATATCAAATTAAAGCTTATAGAGCTGACTATCTAAATATGGAAACCATTTGGTAATAAAATGAATTGTCGAATTTTTTACGTCGTCTAAATTCGAACGTCAGAATCAGCTTTAAAACGCTATAACTCAAAGCGATTATTGTATTTTGCTAATTTGATTTGTTCTCGGGTTTCCGGACACGAAGCGCTAAAAAAAACGAGTCGGCGATTTCCCATTCAATTGCTGTGAATAGTTACAGAATGTTTTTGAAAAAAGGAGAAAAAAATTGGAATGATCGCACGGAAATGGCTGTTGACGAAAAAGTTTTCGGAAATAAGAAATTCGCCGACACATTTTTGTTGATTATATTTTAGCCTAGCTTCTGTCCAAATTTGAGGAAAATCGAACAAATTCCCTTTGAGTTGTAGCTATTTTAAGTGTCCCCAACAAGCGAAAACTTAAGCCCAACAGCGCTTAAAAAAAAAAAAAACATATCGCTTCATAAACAAACTCCGTCCACAAAAGTTATACCGTCATTTCTCCGTCAATTTTCACTATTTTTCGACAATTTTTTTTGGATGAAAGTCCATTCTGTAAACTTTATTTGACGCCAAAAAAAAATTTCAATAAATTTTCGATCTGAAGGTACTCTAGTTACTCTGTAACCTTAAATTCCCTATTTCATATTAAGAATAGCTGGTGGGGGAGGCAGAAACGACAGGGTTTTGCGATAATAGACCTTTCTCGCATTCCACTCCAGTGAGCACACACAATGAAACGAGGACGAGGCTTGGGTGGACAATTTCATACAAATCACTGTATTTTGTCCACCCCAGCCTCGAGTTGGTGCCTTTGTTCACAGGAATGCGGGAAAGGTCTATTTGGCTTGAAAGTGACTAGCCTCTGAACAGGCTTATTTTTGGGGAGTATTGGTAGTTTCTTGGTGTTGCAGATGGTGTGATCACCAAATGACGTAAAACAAAAGATTCAAAAGACACTGAACAATACCCACTCAAGCATGTTAAGGCATGGCTCGTCCCTTGGTGTAGACCCCCCGCGAAGTAAATTCTTTTTTCCTTTGGAAGTAATGTATTTTAGCCCCAAGAGTCACTAAAAGTAAACAACAAACTGGATTTTGCGTCCTTAAATAACTTAAGGTTTGATTATTGTGGTCACGTGTCTGATGACGTCATAATTTGGACAAAAAGGAAACTTCAAATGGGGTAAGGATGGTTAACTTTAGCCAAGAGAAAATCATAAGCAATTGTTTGCCTCAATGCATAAATACTATCCCTGCCCGGAATGGACAATTTTTGTATTTTATTAACAAGATATTAAGAGACAAAATATGTCACGTGACCTGTTTTACGAAATAACCCTTTAACTGTAAATCATAGTCAACCATTCCGGCCAGATTCATATAGGGGAGAAGCATACAAATACATTAACGGTTCAATTTATATCCATTATATGCCATCTCGGCACCCCATTTTCAATTTTCTTTTTGTGTAGGAAAACAATCATAACAGGTCACGTGATACAAATATGCGACATTTAAAGTTAACAATGGTTCAAGGTTAACAAGTTTTATCCTGCTGCTAAGTTTGAGCCTTTTCAGGTGAATCACTTTAAAGTTATGATCGTTTTCAGGTTTTATGCAAATTAGGCTCTGAGCCATGCCTTAACATGCTTGAGCACACCACAACACAAAAGCTAACCAACAATGGCTTCCGCAACACCAAGAAACACCCGGAGTATTGGGGTGTCGCTCAGCCCCTAGGGACGAGTCTCGGTGTCGCTCCGCTCGCCGATTTCTTTTAATCCAATATCCCCAAAAAAGAGCCCGTTCACAAGCAAGAAAGTGAAATCCGAAGAAACATCTCTCGCATTGATAAAAACGTATGAAGTTCCTTGAAGCAAGATTTTATCCCTGAAAGCTCTTCTTTTTCCATTATAGCGGCTTCTGAGTATCCCTTAATTGAGCAGCAAACTACGAAAAAACTGTAGGGAAATAGCGACTTTATTTGCAAACAGGTTTCTCCGCTGAACAGAGCAAAACATCCAACAAAAGACGTGAAGTGACATCGGCCGTATAGCCGCGCAAAAAACAAAGCCTCGCTTTGTTTTCTAGATTGCTAAGATCCCGGATGTTACACGACGTCATACGTGCATGTTTTGCGACGTCGTACGCGCCCGCGAGCCGTGAGCCCTGCCCAACGGACGGACACACATGTACGGACGCACCCGCGAAACATTCCGCTAGCCATGACCAAGAAAAATGATGGGCATAGGTTCTGTGAGTATGGAGCTCCGCGAGCGGGCCTTCAGCCCGCGAGAGCTCTGCTATCAAGAAATAATACACAAAATGTCCATATCGACTGACACGTTTATCATTGCGGGTTTGTTTCTGTGTAATTTGTAACTTTGTTGTTGCTTGAAAATAAGGTTTATGGGGCCGATACCATGGCTTTTTTTCCGACATTTAATTTCCCCTGCATTATTGTCTATTTCACCAACTTGACAGGATCTCGGCTTAGCGAGCCAGCTCCGGTCATGTAATCAATGCACTTCATGAACTAAACAAATACGGTAAATCCTGGAATAAGCTCACGAGGCTTTTATATCTTCAAATTAAGTATATAGTCAGGGGGGCGGTTATCTACTTCGTGAGCAGATGATCTTTGATTTTGTTTGTACTTGCGCATAAACAACATTATGATGCTGTTCATATAGTTCGAAAAGCAACACACTTTGTGTTCTTAAAGGCAGCAAAAGTTCTCTCTGCTAAAGTGACCTTATTTCATTGTTATATCGCCAAATGCCACAAATATACAACTAAATTGGATAAAAAGATTCTATAGAGCAAAACAAAAGCAGTAGTTTGGAGATAAAGTGCAGGATTGCAAGGATGGAAGCGGATTACAATTCAGTCGTCAAATCTGATTTCATGGGTGGACAGGTGATCAAGAAATAAAAATTGCCATCATCTTCGTGTAGAATTGTGACTTTTTAACCGTTATTTTGTGTGTTTGGCCAGTTAATATTTCTTTGCTTTCCGGCACCACTTTTGGCAATTTTTTTTTTCATATTTCAAGACAAAGGAACCTTGAGGAAAGCTTCTGCCCATAATCATCTGAATCATGAAAACACGATATATCAACCGTTTAAATAGTTCTCTCCGGCGCCAGTTAGCTCGTTTATAGTATATACCAAATTAAACCAGCTCTGATTGGCTACACAATCTCGGAATAGTATTTATTATTTACCTCCACTTCGGTGAAAAATCGTTATTTTTTTCCATTTACCCAGTAATGCCAACAAATCGAGACTCGAGCGTCTGTTTGTAATACCGACTATTTCGATGATCTAGATAACAACTGGTAAAGAACTGTGATCAATTATTCGCTGGAGTCAGTTTGAATAGCAGTTTACATAGACACTAATTTCTTGTGCGTCTGTCAATCTTCACTTCACTTACGTTAATTCGGCATTTACATGACAACGAGAAGGAATTCATTGGAGTAGGAGAGCGAAGAGGTTACAAAATGAAGTCGAAAAGTGAACTCAAAAGGACCGACATTTCACCCGAGGTAAGCCTTTGTGGGGCGAACGAACAGATGAATTGATTGAGCAACAATGGGTAGTGCAGCGAGTCTGGATAATTCGTATGGAAACAGCGAGCAAAACGGGAAACTACAACATCATCCGAGCATCAAAATCAGCACAAGTCAACTCAAGCGAGAACTCAAGGAAAAGGACGATTTTTTGCAGCGAAAAGACGCCGAGTTACAACATCGGCAGCGTATTATTGAAGAAAAAGATGCCGAGCTGGCCAAATTGAGGAAAGAAATTCACGAGTTGAAATGTGTAGTTCAGCAAACCGCTTCGGCCAAGACCAGCATATTGTCTACTATCCAAGAGGATAGTGGAATGGCAGGCAATTCCAAGTCGTCGAAAGCCACGAGGTCGAGCCGAAAGGAAAAGCGAATGGCTGTCAGCGGAGAGAGCAGTTCAAAAGCACAAGAAGACACCAAGAAGAAACTCGAACGCCATCCTAAAGACTTCAGGTAAAGTCATTTTCAAAATTTCTCTACTGTTGTTTGTGATTCAAAAGTTATTAATCATGCGGAGTAATTTATTTGTTTTAAATGTTTGTTTTTCGCAGTTCTTTGTACCGAAAATTGAATAAGAAAGTGACTTGCCAGATACAGTGATATGACGACAGCACACGGTGAAATATTGTAATTATCACGAAGATGGATGAAAATTATATTATACCTCAACGGCTGTAATTAAAGTCGTGTTAACAAATTCGTCGAAACGTTTAGAGTGACTGAACCTGGTTACTTCGGTCGATAGCTTTCTGAATAGGCATTTTAAGTTTGGCGGTAGTGGGATATCCTGTCCCATTTCGTAATTTCATTTGGGTCAATGTTCCTCTCTTTTTGCATGTCGAAATGTCTTAAATAGTACCATAAGAATCTTTTGATCGATAGTCAATAATGATCGCAAAAATTCCATTTCATTCAATACTCTACGCCTTAGTGACCGAACTATGAACTTGCTGCTTTCAATACCTTTTTAAGACCTGTTAAAATGTTCGTGGACAATGATAATCAAAAATAGTACGGTTTAATAAAAGAGTTTTGCAAATACCAATTGCAAAAGGCCCTGTTTATTTTCTCTGTTATTGTCAACGACACTCGGCAACATTCCCGCCCACATTAATGGTCAAATTGTGCCATGATTATACTGCATTACACCCTCAGTTCTTGTTTTACTATGTTTGATTCGTTGTCAAGTAGCAACAAGTTGACTTTGATTTTGACGTTTCCGTTTCATCAATGAACTTTTTGACCTTTTAAATAACCACGGGCAGTAAGCGTATTCTCGCCCCGAAAATTTACAGTTGATTGCGACAGTTGACCAGTACAGAGATCTACAGCCACTTTTTTTGTCAATGGAAAATTGCTTATGCGGATTTTGTACAAATAAAGCAGGTCATCAAAATGGACCGTAATTATTTCCAATTAATTAAGTTTTAAATTAGTAATGAAATCTTAGTTGATAACAGAGCAATTATCTGCTCTTATTTACTTTTCGACGTGGCGCATACTGTTTTAAATTTCTATTCAGTTAATTTTGCAGCCAGGAACGGAAGTCGCTTAATAGAATATTTCTCCATAGAGTATGATCAATATATGATCATAGACAAAAGTGAATGGGCGGAATCATTTAGTTGACTTTATGTTACAGTCAAGTTGTCCCTTTTTCTAATGATAGTCGAGCTGCGATGAGCGATATACACTAAAAACCGAGTAATTCTGTATTAAAATCACCGCATATCCGAGGAAAAGAAATTACCAGACGTACTTGCAGACTAATAAGAGAAGATTTGGTAAAATATTTTAAAAGAAAAATATAGGCGATAATATTTTTTATAACACGACGTTTCAACGACTACATGTCGTCATTATATTTTTAAATATAAATTTTACAGTTTGACTGATCATCACACCGTTGTTCTTATATACACTAGGTCACTCAGCTGTCAACAAACCTGCATAATTTACATTTTGAAAATGATAAGATGTAGTCGTCGAAACGTCGTGTTATTTTTTTTAATACCGCGCCTTTTCTTAGGCCTTAGGCCTTTTTTAGGGTCTACTTACACTACAAGGAATAAAAATATAATCGGCGAAATCTTTGTCATATTCTTGTCATATATTCTGATCATGAATAGCTTGTCTCGCGGAGTACCAAAGCAATGAACTATAATGTTCAGCATTCCATTCAGGTTCTTGTTGGGGGGGGGGGAAACATTTCAGCCTGTTTTCGTCCCGGCTTCGCTAGAAACATGCAGAATAACAACCGTGTGTCTAGAAAAAAAACATCAACTGAAGAATGACGGTTTAGAAGATGGGTAAGAAAGACCATATGTATTGATCAATTAACAATTATTTACCGCGCAGTGAAAACTGAAGTTCAGTTGAACTTAAGAGACCGGGGACACCATCGGGACCCAAGAGAAGTGTCTCCTTAATAGAGGTCACTGAGAGATGTTCCGGCTTTAATAGAGGTGATAACTACAAAGATGTTATAAGCGTTTCATGGCGTTATGTGTTTAAAACGGAGAGGACTAAGTAAGTATGAGCGTTTTGCCGGCCGGGATCAGGAAAAGTGTTCCTTTAATGGAGATGTCCCAAAGTATAGGGTCCACTGCACGTTACACAATTTTGTGTCTGTTTAGTATGTAACGTCTGTAACGTAATTTTTTGCCTGTTTTTCTCAGATCCAAGCAGCTCATCAAGGACGCTATTAACGAGAACGATTTCCTCAAGAACTTGGAGTCAGCTCAAGTCCGTGAGATAGTTGACTGTATGTACCCCAAGAGCTATAACAAGTCCGAAATCATTGTCCAGGAAGGAGATACTGGCCACGCGTTGTATGTTATCGCAGGTACTGCGGTCTACAACGTACAATAACGACAACCTGGCAACTTATATACACTTCATAGTACTTACTCCACGAGATTGCCTGATTTAGGACCTTTTAATTCGAAACGTTGTTAATGCTTTGAATCGGCTGAAAGAAATCAAAGAAAGCATGAATTTTATTGTCTTCGTTGGAATTGTAAAGTTGAGTATTCAGGTTCGGCACCTGAGTTTGTGATTGCGAAACACTGTTCGCTCAACATTAGAAGAGGCTGGAAGAAAATTCTGCCAGAGAATATTAGCTTCAGTCCAATTTTTTCTACACAGACTCTATAAGACGGATACCTTAGACTGGTCCTTGTCGCACTTTAGTCACTCAGTGATTTTACTGTAACTGAACTCCTCATGTGTGCCATATGTTCCTGATTTCGATGTCGTCAACACTGCAGTTGACGGTTCTGAGGAGCAATAACAATAATAATAACTGAATGAATTTATATAGCGCTATTTTCATTTAGTTTCATATCATTTAACTCTTTACTTAGAGGGTCGAGAAGAAAGAGTGAGGATACCAAAATGGCTTTTCTTGACATTTTTGGGAATTTTTTACGTTGATAAAATTATAATTTTATTTTTTTTTCTTAGAGGGTCGTCTCGAAGTGACAAAAGATGCTGAAGCATTGGGTGAAATGAACGGAGGAACTGTATTTGGCGAATTGGCCATCTTGTACAACTGTAAACGAACTGCAACTGTCAAAGGTATAAACTCTTTACGGCTTCCTAACTTTACAACCAAGGAACTTTCTCCGGTAATACTTCAACTTCTTTCCTAGCGTCTCTCTTTTTTTCAAGTGACGTTTCCCCTGGCGTTACTGTCGTCCTTGCTTAAGTTCCCTAAAGACAATCCAGAGGACTGAAAGAAGACGCAAAAAATATGAACTCAGTTACTGTTTCATCGGCTGTACGTAGAAATTTGACATCTACGTACTAAACCTTTGTCAACAAGAAAAAGTGAGTTAAAATTCGTCATATTGTAACAAATGAATCATCAGGCGATGGGCGTTTAGAATTTGGTCTTTCGCAGTGTCTAGCTATGGATTAAAATATGAAACTGTTAACTCAGTTACTATTTCATCGGTTGTACGTAGAATTAACAACTACGTATTTAACCTTTGCCAACTAGTAAAAGTGAGTTTGAAATCTTCCAATAGTAACAAATGTATCACTCAGTGCAGGCGATGAGCGTTTAGAATTCCGTCTTCTTTTTCAGCCATTAACAGTGCCAAGCTATGGATTATCGATCGCAGCGTGTTTCAGATGATCATGATGAGAACAGGAATGATGCGACAGGCTGAACACATCGCATTCCTTAAAAGGTACACTTAAAATTTGTAATATTTCAAGCCGCCTTATATGAGTAGTCATGCCAAGGCCTAACCTTGAGTTCTACACTTCGCACGAGTTCCAAACTTTTCTATGTGTTAGTAGCATACTATGTAAACCAAAGATTATTTGACATTTTTCCTCTCTCTGCCACCCTTATCATTGTTCTCAGTCTTAGATCCACAATCTTCGATGTGTGAATGTATAGAAATCTGTGACATACCAAGAATTAATAACCCTTTTTCCCATACCTGAAACGCCTGTATTTCTTTGACGTCTACACTTCTCAATGCGTGGAAATCTAAAAAAAAACTCTTAATAACCAACTGGTTTATCCGTTCTTGGTCCTTAAAATGGTTGTCACTCTTTAATATTTACTTGCATGGGTCAGGATTCGAAGTGTAGAATGAGCCAAATGTCACAGGGATATCGTTTACATATGTAGTGGACCTAACGCAGAAATTGTGGCACACGCTCCCTTTCTTAATTATGATCCTTTATTTTTCAGCGTTCCTCTTTTGAAGAACTTATCTGACCAAGAATACGCCAAGCTCGGAGATGTTTTAGAAGAGGTGAAATCACAGGAAGCTCAGTCTCACAAAAGGAGTCCTCAACGACAAAAATCTAAGGATATATGATACAAAATGAAGTAGCTTTCTTTGACTGTCATTACAGAGAAAACGCCTGCCTATATGGACGCTGCATTGAAGTCAAAGCCATATAGCGCACAATGCACGCGTCAACTTAAATGTGGTGAACACAACAGTGTCTAAAATCGGTTTGAAATCATACAATGCTAAAAAGCTCTAATTGTTAAATGAATTTGTTTAGATTTGCATTTGTTGAACCAATTTTATTTGCTTCTTTTTCGTTTCGTTCTTAGGATTATTACCATGGCGAAGACTTTATAATCCGCGAGGGAGAGAGGGGAGACACATTTTACATCATCAATAAGGGATCGGTATGTTTCTGCGTATTTAGCTGGGCATATTAAGGAAAACCAAATGGAGGTGTAGGTTGTGCGACTTTGAGTGAATATTTTAGTATACCAAAACAGTGGATGGCGTTGTTGGGGCGCTCTGATTGGCTATTGAAACTCGGGATAGCAAGTGCTTTTCATCAGCTCCAAGCAAATTTCGGTCATTTGAGCGCGAAGATGGTAATCTTTTCATCGTTTTCGTGCTATATTATCTTACTGTTCTAGTTCTGTTCTTTGTCAGTGTCGGTGGCCAGTGGTGGACATCTAGCCACCTCCACTTCGCTGAATAGATGTTAATATAGTTACTCTTCCAAAGTTTTTTTTTAAGGTTTGTATAACTCCGTTAGTTTTGTGTGACCCTTACTTTCGGAATTCTATATGGTATATTTTGATTAAAACAAAGTGGTCTTTTTTTTTAACTTGCAAAGTTATCACATCATATTCGAAAAGAGTAGGGGAAGTATTCCCCGGATGTGATGTGGCATGACTGCACTCACAGTGCACCTAGCGAAGTAACAAAGCGGTTTTCTTTTTCACCTAGCTAATCAAATAAAAGTACTAAGCATTAAATATAATGAACAAATGAGAACTAGGAGCAAAACCATGGAATTTGGATCAAGCGCGCGGTAGAACGCTCGTAGTCGCTCGTAAGACAAGATTGTTTGATATAGTTCGCCATTGGTTAAAACAGCAGCGTATTCGGAAAGAGCAAAAAATCGATTTGGCCTTGGAAGTGAGAACGTTAACATTGTTGTGCTTGGAAAAAATAATTCTCGGAGATTTCTATGCGTTTGAAACCCTCATTCTTCTCTTTTCTGTTTTAGACTACCTAGTTTTTAAATCAAAACGGTTGACATAAACATACCCTCAAAACGGTAGACTTGTTGTGTGGCGTAGGAGTTTATATGCTATTCTATGTTGCACTTCAAACAGAAGTTCCATATAAAGCCTTTTATTTCAACTTCAGATGTTTTTCTCTTCGCTGTTTAGGTGATCGTCACTCAAAGAGTTGCTGGGTGTGATGAACCACAGGAAATCAGAAGACTCCAAAGAGGGGATTACTTTGGTGAAAAGGCTCTTTTGAGGTACGCGTTTACTCTCTCGCCCACTCACTCACTCACCCACTCACTCACCCACTCACTCAACCTTAAGGCCTCAAATGGTACATGCATGCATGTTATCGGTGAAACCCGCGCGCGGAAGAAGACTTCGTGGAAGCTTTGGAGAATGAATACTACCGTTAGTTTGGTTTCAATCATGGAGAATAATTACATGTGCCGGTATTGTATATTATCCTACTTTAAATTATACCAATAAATAGTTTTAACGACACAAAGTGTTTCTCTACTTGATCTCTCTTCCAGTGAAGATCGTAGGACAGCAAATGTTATCGCTGCAACGCCTGGTGTGGAATGTCTTGTTGTCGAGCGAACGTGAGTCTTTAATTCCTGACATATTGCATTTTAATAAATTTGAAACAGTTGATAAATTTCATACTTTATATAACCTAACATAAACAGGAACTGAGAGGTATTTACTAAATTTAGGGACAACTGAAAAGTTAATTTGTGAGAACTCGACCTGACGTTAGGTAACAAAATTCGAGATCTCCCAAACAAAAAACGCAAAGAAATGTTACGTGACGTCAAAACGTTACGTTATTATTAGTTTTTTTATAATTTAAGTTTTTTAAAAATACAATGTACATATTTCCTCCATTTTAAATGTCTTTATAATTGTAATGAAATTTAATAGAAAATTAATATAATAATTAACCCTATATTGCATGGGCTTTTTTTGAGTTCTTGAACCCCCTTCGCAACTTCAAGAAAATTAAGGCTATGACAATGAAACCTAGAGGGTACATAGTACGTCAAAAACTGTCTCCTTTGCGGTCAGCACAATGGAATGATGACGTCATATGACGTAGTTATTAGGTAATTAGTTATGCGGCCGCAATATTGGATCCGCCATCTTGGATTTCTGAATTTTTTACCCTACCCTAAGGTACGAGAAATAATTCAATAAATTGTTATAATTTGTTTTACATGTACAGTCGCTTTTCCGGTCACACTAGGTGACCTGTCACGAACGTTACTACACTGTAAGTCATTTGAAACCTTTAATCAGTCTTTCGCAATCACCCGTGCATGAAAGGTCAACTTAATACTTCCATTTATCTGTTGCTCGAAAAGAAAGAAAACGAAATCGTTATCGAATGGAACTCTCGCCAAACCCGGCAATAATGTATGTTCCTTTTACTTGATATGCTTCATTTCGTCATTTTCCTTTTTCGAATGTTGTAAATAAATCCAATCATCCATGAGCTTGAAGTTGCTATATCAACTGATATGACGTCACTAACACTTCGCCTCAGGCTATAAACCACTTGAAAATCCCAACTTTTTTTCCGCCCAATTTATATAGTCGTCGCCTTGGCTCGAAGCCAAGGCACGACTCAATAAATAAACGCTAAATGACATTATTTTTCTTCACTCAAAGGTAAAAATATGCAAATTACAAAAAACATGGCTGTCAAAATCTTGTTGCTATGGAAACATCAAGTCACGTGATCAATAAAATGTCACATCAAATTGCTGCCAGATAAATTTTACGAAAAGTCACACAGTTTGATGATGTTTGAATGCATATTAAGGAAGTTATGAATCTTGAAAGTTAGCCCCCCCCCCCCCCCCCCCCGCCCCCAGGTAAGATAGGGTTAATATTATTATATTATTTTAATTATAATTTAATTATTATGTTAACCCTCCTTACACCATAAAGTCACTCATTTACGAATTTGCTAGTTTTTAATGAAATTTGTTTAAAACGTTCGAATATTGCGAACTTCAGTAACTTTTGCATAACTTCTAAGACGTTTTAATGTGGTAATATATACAAATTATTCCATGGTTTAACAGATAATACGCGCGGATATTGGGCGAGAAGAAATGCGAGCAATGAGTAAAATGTCCGCACGTATTATCTGTTAAACCATCGAATAAGGGATTTATTTATGAATGTGAATATGTGAAAATCATATATTTGAACTGCGGATATAAACATGAGTGAAATTTTGTGCTCTTCGCGGTGTGCTCATCTATCCATCAATCTATCCATTTGGCTTGACAGCTCAGTGGATAGAGCATTGCACCGGTATCGCAAGGTCATGGGTTCCGGAATCTCGTTCAAGCCTGAATTTTTTTTCAGGTTGCTTTTTCAACTGCTTAAGTTGACAGCACACTGCGAGGATCACAACATTTTACTCAAGGGATTTAAAAAGCCAGGATACTTAGGTGTAATACGGCAATCTGCTGCTTGTGTAATACGCTCGGATATTTGCGTTTTCTCTTTCCCTTATAAGATAAAATGACGTCACAGTTGAATAATAATGAACGATATCATCTCTCACGTGATCTATTTCAGTGCGTTCAAGGCTCTTATTGGTAACCTTGATGAACTCAGAAAGAAAGACTATGGCGACATAGAAAGAGGAGCAACGAGGTAACCGGCGACCAAGCAAAACATTTCAACTTAATTTTTACCTTGACTACCCGAGAGGAACGCTTTAAACAAGAATAAAATGTATGTTATTTTCCTGTAGATGTCTTTCTAATTCAAAGCTCGATGCAAGTCATAACGAGGAAAGGAAGATCTCTAAGGAGTTCGAGGATTTGACTTTGGACGAGTTAGAGGTTATCACCACTCTTGGAATGGGAGGATTTGGACGTGTGGAACTGGTTAGAACAGATCATTGAGTTATAATTTTTATTAAAGATGACTGTCTCAAGGATAAACGAACATCTACTAAAGACGACATGTGCCAACAATAAATGCTTTTGAAAAAATCCGAGAAAAACCCTAAGGGGCCACCCCCCGGTATGCCCGAGGGTTAACAACAAAAAGGGAAACGCTTGCGATTTTTGGTGAAGCCAAGGAAAACGTCATCACTAGAAACGCGACTTAATGTTGTTTTGAAGTTTTTAAACGACTTTTTGTGATCATTCCAAATTGTTTAATCCATCTGATGTGGACGAATTGAACTGCCCAGGAGAATGAATAACTAAGGGATGGCGTTTAAGTTCTGATAAAGACTAAACGAAAAAATAATCGTGATGTGTTCCCGTTTTCAAATTTCCATGGAAGAGGCGAGAGGGGAAGGGAAGAATAGTGACCCTTGGACAAGGTTGCAAACATTCTATCCCATGGTATTCACGGATAGAAGTTATGTTTATTCTCATGTGTGACGCAAAACCACCTAGCAGTTATCCGATGACTTGTGATTCGTACCTTAAAATGGCAGAGAAATAGTTTACCTTATACTTTATAGGTTCAAAATGTTAAGGACAAGAGAACATATGCGTTAAAATGCCTAAAGAAGAAACACATTCTGGACACACGGCAACAAGAACACATATACTCGGAGAAGAAAATCATGGCTCAAGCAATGTCGCCCTTTATTTGCAGGTATGAGATCACATACAACATTGAATATCTATTTCGAACACCTCCTTAATACATGGCATTGGATTTAACGTGCTCTATATTTCTTATCTGTTAATGTTGGGGAGGCGTATTATCATCATCATCATTATCATCATCATCATCATCATCATCATCATCATCATCATCATCATCATCTTCTTCTTCTTCTTCTTCTTCTTCTTCTTTCAGCTTCTCAATTCCTTGCGGAAGCATAAGTCGAAAACCAAATGTTTTCATCTAGTTCTGTTCTGTGCAGTTCTCTTTACAGAAGTCCATGTTAAACTTTTCGCTTTTAACTCTGCCAAACGTGAATGCCTCCATGTTTTAACAGGGCGCCCCTCTTTGCATCGCTCTGTAATTTGTTTGTTAATATATAACAGGTTGTATCGGACCTTCAAAGATCGCAAGTACGTTTATATGTTGATGGAAGTTTGTTTGGGTGGAGAGCTGTGGACTATACTAAGGGACAGGTAACATTTTAATCATCATAATTAATTGTTGGGCGTCTCCTGAGCAAAATTTAAAGTAAGAAGGTATGCCTCCTTTCTTTTCCTCAGTACGTATACACTGATCACTGATTTTACACTGATAAGGTTTAAAGGTAAGGTTAAGTAGCACACCGTAAAACAATGGTCCAGTTTTGTGCAGTGATAAATACCACCCCCAGTGTACCACAACTATAGGCGAGTGTCTCTAGTCATTGATGTACTGGGTCTAAATGAATTGCAACATGAAAAGGTTAGCCTAACTACTTTCAAGTCCTCACATTTTTGTTTCCAAAATGGGCTACAACAGACCATGATTTATTCCTCTGTCAAGAATTTGTTGATTTGTTTCTCTTGGTGTTTTTAAACTTAAAAGTATTATTTTGTAAATAAGTGAAGGTATTTTAGCTGCATTGTTTTGACCAAAAAAGGTCAAAATCCTCGTGACACTGTCCCTATAAACTATAAATTACTATAACAATTATTATTTTTTCTCTTTATAGAGCAGTTTTCAACTGGAGTGTCGAAAGTAATTACACAATTGCTTTGGATTTTCATTGCTACGCTTTGTGATTGGCTAAAAAATCTCGCACCACTTTCTCGACCAATCAGAATTAAAACCAACACCAATCGTGACTTGCTCGCACGCGTTTTCCCGCGCTTGGCGCCGCCGACATGTAATTGCTTCAAAGCTCTGATTGGTTCATTGGATTGTTACGACTGCAGTGATTGGTTAGAGTAATTACTTTGGTTTTGGTTTTACGACACTCAATTGAAAACTGCTCTATCACACGCTAATCACACGTGCCTTAGGCCCAGTTCAAACGTCGAACTTCACATGTGCCGAACCTAATGCAAATTAGCAAGAACAATAGATTTTGCTCATTTGCATTAGGTTCGGCACATTTGAAGTTCGACGTTTGAACTGGGCCTTAGATTTATGCGCATCTGTGCATTATTTTGTTGTACAGGGGATTTTTCGATGATTTCACCGCTCGCTTTTTCGTGGCCTGTGTTGTGGAAGCGTTTGAATATCTCCATTCACGAGGAATTGTGTATCGCGACTTAAAGGTAACTCTTTTTGGCCGCATCATTTCTGCCGATCAAAAATTTAGCATTAATGAACAGTCACCACTTCAGGCTATGTACTCTAGTTATCGTTTAAAGCCATTCATAACAGGGAGGTGGGGAGAATTTAAAAGTACTTAATATGTGTTTTTTTACTGTGTTATTCTCATTAGCCGGAGAATCTGCTTTTGGATAAAGATGGATATGTTAAATTGGTAAGCCGGAAAATTAAAGTTCCTATGCTAGTTGAATGTTATTTTGTCATTTTTGTTTGTTTATTTTGGCCTTTATGCTGCTGTTGTTGTTATTGTTGTTGTTGGTACGTTATGCTTTGTTTTCAAATGGTTTATTTGCCTGGATTGACTATAAACTCAGGCAAACTGGAAGCGCACAATCACCAAAAATTGTCCACTTTTTTTAGATAGAAGGATAGTTTATTATATAAAATACATGCGCAGCCAAAGGCTGAAATGCGTACTTCGCACAAAAATATTACAGCGTTTGATAGAATTATGCAAGAATGAGATTTAAAGGAAAAACCTGGATGAGAATGGGAGAGGGTTACATCCAACAGTGGTTAAAATAATAAATTGCTTTATATTTACATTAAAATATTAGTACTATGTAGACATAACTCTTGTGGCACGATAAAATTAGGGCGAAAATCACTAATTCCCGACAAAAACGTATCGGATACATCTGTCTTGATGTTTAGGTGGACTTTGGTTTCGCCAAGAGAATCGGATTTGGAAGAAAGACATGGACATTTTGTGGCACACCAGAGTATGTTGCCCCAGAAATTATTCTTAACAAGGTGAGGTTTTTAGAAGAATGTTGACTCTTTTTTTATCTCCAGGTGACGGTGGTTATAAGCCCTGATTGTCTTGTACGTTTCAGAAATAATTGGTACCTCTTAGGGTTAAAAATTAATATGAACCCATGAAATGGATGCATGGAACCTTTTAGGTGTTTCTTTCGCAATTTCCAACATCACCCGTCAACTTTATATCGACGTCTGAACATTCCACTTACAAGACGTTCTGCTGTAGAGTTGGAGAGCAAATGATTTCCTATTTATTTTTTCTTTCTGGACTTTTGCTTTCTAGGGTCATGACTTGTCCGCCGATTGTTGGTCTTTGGGAATTCTTATTTTTGAGCTTCTTACTGGAAGGTGAGCTTTTTTTATCAGTAAAAGTTAGAAACTCCGAACGAAAGCCCGATGCAGTAATGTCAGAAGCCCATCAATGATGGGTAATGTGTATTATCCGTGAATAGAATCATTGATAGAATTTGTTGTATAGTGGCATTATGAGCTTTTAAGCTTACAATATTTAATCTCGTACCCAGACCTCACTCGACTTATGCTTGTACTCCCTTCCGCCTGACCGTGAGAGATCTGAGTACGAGATTATAAAATATAGTAGCATTTTTTTTCAAGATAGGTTCGCTTTTATTATATCAAAATACTGCTTTGACATGATTATTTTTCTTTCTATTCTCTTTGTAGTCCACCATTTTATGGCTCTGACCCCATGAAGACATACAACATTATTCTACGAGGAATTGACGTCGTCGAGTTCCCCAAAAAGATCGCCCGTAATCCTCAAAACCTGATAAGAAGGCTTTGCAAAGAAAGCCCCACGGAGCGACTGGGTTATCAAAAGGATGGTCTAGCTGATGTGAAGAAGCACAAGTAAGAAACACCTTTTCCGTGTTTTCACATACTCGCTACATGTCTAATTATTTTAAATTAAGTGAGGCTTTAAAACGGAGTTTTTAGTTGAGTGTCGTAAAACCGAATAAGGTATCTTTCTGGCCAATCACAGCAAACGCGCAACCTCGTTCCCAGAGCTTTTCCCCCTGGGAACGAGGTTGAGCAAACGCGGACAATCCAATGAACCAATCAAACCTCGAAGCAAATGTCACCGGCGCCAAGCGCGGGAAAACGCGTGCGAGCAAGTCACGATTGGTTTTGGTTTTACTTCTGATTGGTTCATAAAGTGGCGCGAGATTTTTTAGCCAATCACAAAGTGTAGCGCGTAGCAATGCAAAACCAAAACTTACTTTCGGCACTCAGTTGAAAACCGCTCTGAGTTTATCTTCTTGTGTCTTGTAAAGCTCGCTCAAACGCAAATTATGGTTCACTTTGAAAATTCACTCGATATCTTCCTCTCAATGTTCTATAAGCATTTATTGTATGGCAAAGATATTTAGTTTTAAGTCGGGGTTGTTTTGATCCAAAATCGTAAAGTCCCATGACAAAGCTCCTTTAAACACACCTGTTCAGGACCATTCCGTGTTAAAAATACGTTTATGTACTTTGTAGTTAAAGCCATAAGCTGTATTACAGTAAAACCTAATGGAAGTTGCTTCAGAACAGAGACATTGGAGTAGCATCTTTGTATTAATCTAAATTCATACTCACTCTTCATTTTTTTGATGTAGATGGTTCCAAGGTTTTCACTGGCAAGGTCTTTTGGAACGAACTCTTGAACCTCCTATAAAACCCAAGGTATTTTGGTCTACACAGTCTTATTTAGCCCTACTGGTTAATGACTTATTCATCTCGCCACCTTGAGTGTCCTATGTGCATAGGATTGCATCCGACCTGTATAATGTAGGACATTAGTTTGACAACCAAGAAGAAGATGCGGGGCTCTTAGAACTGCGCATGCCTCTCGCTCAGTCGACCGGTCGGTGTTACTTTTTTAATCTTGAACATAGGGAAAGGTACAGTCTCACGTCAGCCTGTGTTCGAGCCAAGTCACCTGTCAAGCACGGGCCGGTACTCATCTCCGATTTCTGTAGCACATGAGGTGACTAGGAGTACTCTACGCCCCCTGGATGGGATGCTAGTCCATTGCAGGGTTACTCTCCAGCATTTAATTCGTCGGTACCTATTTAAACACCGGGGTGGAGAGAGGCACAGTGAGAGTAACGTGTCTTGCGCAATAACACAACACTAACGGCTAGTGCTCGACGGCCTTAACAGCGGTCAAACAAGAGAAATTTGCAAAAGTTAAGCAAAGTACTTAAATGCTAAGGTTGTCATTTTCACTGTTTAAAGTTTAATATATTGCCAATACACTGCCAATTTACCAAACGTTTTGAAAGTTTACCAAAAAAGTTCTAAGCGTTTAAAAACTGTGGACTGCAGAATTGTCGGCGCCATTTGCCAACATAATTTTGATCAGACGCAAAGAGTTTTGGTCAGTTTTCACGGAAAAAAGCTCATCATTTTGAGAAAAATTAAAAGAAAGTAACGTCAACTAATTTTTTTATACATCCTTGCCCATATTCCATTTAATATTAAATAAAATCCCACTAAATAAAACGAAAAACGCCTCGGACGTTTGACCGCGGCGGATCGACGGCCAGACCGCTCGATATCGGGAGTCGAAAACATAAGCCAGAGTTTATATTATTATTATTATTATTATTATTATTATTATTATTATTATTATTATTATTTAATTTTTTGGCTTTGTTAGTTCTACATATCTAATGATATCTAATGCTACTTTTAACTCTTTCATTTTCCTCAATTGAGTTGGAAAATTAATGCATTTTTTCTACCCAAATATGATGATGTTATAGAAAATGTTGATGTACCCATCCAAGCAGAAACTCGAGCCGGTAGTTGTCGGTAGTTGTCGGTAGTTGTAGTTGCTCTCCCTGCAGCCTTAACGAGTTCCACTTGCTTATTTATCAGGTCAAAAGTGCCACAGATTACAGTAATTTCGATCATTACGCAAAGGATATGGATGTCCCGCCAGATGATATGTCAGGATGGGACGAGAATTTTTAATGTTCCCTGCAAGTTACAATAGACGTAATATATTTATAAATATCCAGGCAACCGTTGAACTGCCTGAGAAAATTTTGTATAAAGATAAAGGATAAATCACATCATTTCTTGAATCCACAGTTTTCTAGTAAAACATGGCGGATATTGTAATATCGTATGGCATGACATTTCTTTCAGACTTTAGCTTTAGATTATACAAACTTAAGAAAAATCCGTTCGCAGTTCTTTTTGAGCAAACACGAATTGGGGTTTATAGCAAGGTTCCAAGAAATACGCGTAATACGATTGGTCAGATCAAAGTTTTACGCGCCTACGTCACGAGCATGCTTTAGTAGAGTACAAGCCGTCCCTCTGATTTCGCGAGTGTCGAGTGCGGGCGACAGGGGTCTCTCCCTATTCCCCTCACCACTCGTAACTCACCCATAACTCGCGACGCTCGCGAGACATTAATCAAACCGAAGTATTATCTCGTACCCTGATCTTACTCATGCTGACCGTAAGAGATCTGGGTACGAGATTAACCGAATCAGTAGATCAGAGCTTGCTTGCCCGAAAGTGCTTTAGTGCACGCGCCCGACGTTCACGCGCGTGCTTTATCTTTATCGAGTAATAATGAACTCAGTTTGACCAATCATAGCGCGCGCATTTCCTTGAGCATTTTATTACGAGTTAAGCCTACGCCACCAGCACGAGTAGGCACAAATCATGGGACATCCTACATTTTTGTCTTATATAAGCATATATATATATATAATTATACGTAGCAGTAAACTTTCAATCCGAAAGAAAATTTGTGCTTACCGGTATTCAGTCAAAGTACAGAAAATTATATACAGTATTAAGTAAATTATTTATTTATCAAAATGTGTACATACCAGTTATATTACTCAAAACGTAAATTATTTTATTGAGGAAAGAAGGATCTTACCACAAAAGGAAGATAAGAAGAAGAAAAAAATAAACACAGAATGCAAATTATGGTTCCCATATTTCCACATTTAATTTGTGCGAATTTTACAAGGAAAGAATGGCTGTAGTACAAATTATGGAAATAACTTTTCTTTTCTTTTGATATTTATCAGGAAAAAATAGCGAAGAGAAGCAGATTGTTTCAGGTGAAATTAAAATGATGTTTTCTAAAAACATGTTCAAGTGTTCAAAAGAACTTCAAAGTATAATCAATTTCCTTACGGCCACGGATAATTTTGTACAAAGGATATGTATTTGTGTAATTATTGATGCATACAAATGTGAAGAATAAATGTATCAGTTCAAAATATGTTGAATTGCTTATTTGGGTATTTAAAAAACGTGACCAGTGTAAAATAAGACCGATAAAAGTGCTAGCTTTGCACTTTAGATTCAGTCTTCCTCCTCAATACGGACACCAAAGAACAGATCAAAGTGTTCGGATTATAAAGCTAGGTGTCTGTTTAATAGACGGGACCAAGTGAACTTTCCATATTATGGAGGTGTCCGTAAGGAGAGGATTGACTGTACTCCATGAACAAATTCGATGCAGGCGCTGGATCGAAGATTGCCCTTATATGAACACCCCGCCGTATAGGAGGTGCCGGCCGAGCCGAGACATGGCGTAAAATGTCGAACAAGAAAGTGCGAGGTTAGGTTTTAGCCCATGGCAAGAGGAAAACTGATCAAAGGCCCCATTCTCCACGAGGAGAATTCAGGAACGATTCAGGAACGATGATGATTTTGATTATTTTTATTTGCTGTGGGATGTAGCCGTTGCCTTCCAGCAGCAAATCCATTTGTAGTGTACGCATGTGGTTGTAACCTTTGAGCACTCAAATGAAAAAAAAATGAAACTTTATTTAAGTGTCAAAAGACCTTATAGCCTGGGTAAACCCATACTAATTTGGGGACACATAAAAATATTAAAAAAAAATATTTAAAGCTCTTCAGTAGCACTTTCTTATAGTGTTGTTTGTTTTTCTTACTTTTAAAATATATATTTAGGATGTTATTCTGGAAGCTCTTGGACGTGATAGGGTTAAGTGGGTTTATAATGAGCTGAGACGTCTCTGACGTTCCTGTGACATCTCCAAGATCATTGTTGGGTTCACTGTGCTCGACGCGCGTGGCGGCTGGCGCCCGGGCGGATTCGGAAATTGACCTTGACCCTTCAAGTACTTACAATACGCATTTCTGATGCTGAGACAAAGAGCTAATCTCTAATAAAACTTACGTGATATAAGAAACGTCCAGTTTACACGTATTGAGCTATACCGTTCAAAAACCGTTGGAGTAAAAATGCCGGGTCTGCATGATGTGATCACTCAGTGTTGACTCTTCGAGCGATCACACTTGCAAGCAGCCCTCCATTCAACAAGCATTTTCACGAAATTCATAAATGGGTTAGCTTCTAAAGAAACTGTATCGGTGGGAGGGTGGGGGGGGGTGGGGTGGGGGAGTGAAACACGACAATTTTGTAAAGATATTCATAAGCTGACGCCGTTTCGAGCGCTATCCCTTCAACAGATTGAATTCGAAAGCCTAGCTCTCGAATCGTCAGTATTTGAATCTCAGTTGCGGTTGCCAATTTACCTTTATTTATTAACTCAGTTGATAAGACCTTTCGTGTTTTCATGGGACATCCAGTTTGAATTATTTCTCATTTGGACTCTACTTCCGGTCCAGCAACTCGAATCCCGTTGAAACGTTTTTCAATCGAAAAACTTTATTTTGAGTCTATCTGATATGTGACCACCTTTCCTGGCAAAAAAGAGAGACCCTGGGAACGAGATTGCTTTCCAGGTCGCTTACAAGAGATTTGCTGCAGCCAAATGAAAATGACCAAACAAAACTAACTCTCCTGAAAGTGCTTCGTTCTGTTGTTGTCCGGATGTCTGTTCTTGATCCCTATTTCGAGATTCCCCGTTAGATGTGACGTGACTAATTCAATAAACCCTCTGAAAGCAATTCTCACGACCGTTTATGTCAAATTGCAAATTTCCGTCCGTTTTATTAGTGGTAAAAGCTACTAGATGCCTCCATACTGAATCAGCTGAAACGAAGACATAAGCTGACATGAAAACTTCCGGACGGTAAACGTTAGTAAAGCTGAACATACAGAATTTAGTATTGATATATTACTACTTTTGAAATTTTTGTTTTCCTTTCTCTTGGGCTTTCTTTCTACCTTAACGTTTTAGTTATTTTTATGTACGGTAGCGGGTGTTATATAATCAGTTGTTTATATCAGAGTGATCACGTCTTGTATAAACAAACCTAATGTTTTACAATACAGGATCATCCTCTATCGTTTAACTGTCACGGATATTAATGAGATTAGTATCCCGTGTTAGGGATGCTTGTTTTACGACTTGACATCTGTTATAAAAGCGAGAAAACCAACAAGCTCAAGCAGTATTGACACACAAGAGAAAGAAGACTTCCACTTCATCACCCTGAAGACAGCTAAAGTATGAGCCGAGTGATCCTTGTAGCAGTTCTTTGTGGTCTGGTTTTTCAAATTTCTGTGGCAAAAGTTTGGGTAGGAAAACCAGTCAAGCCCAGCTATGATGGTGCGTAAGCTCATTATATTTTCTTTTCTATGGATGCCTTATATAAGCGTTATAGGTATGTAAGGCCCCAATAGATATCGTTTTTGAACCGTTTTGTTCGAAAATGGGTAGAGAATTTGAGGGTTACGTTGGAAAATGGGTATAGATTTAGGTTCTGGTTAAAACATAGGTGGTTAAAGTGCACCTGACCCCCATTTTTTTCTTTTAATCGACTCAATGTACGTTGAAAAGTCGAATAGTGAAATATTTCTTGTTTTTAACATCGCGTTAGTGAGTTATAGAGATTTGAATTTACAAAATACTAATTAGATGACGTCAAATCAAGACTTTGCCATCATTTCTACTTCAATTTATAATACGTAGTTCACAGCTTTAGGCTAATCAATTTAAGAAATACTAAATAAAAGCTGTTAATAGTCAACAGCTGATTTGTAAAAAAATACTACTTGGAGGTGGAAACAAGTAGTTGTATAATAAACGATTGTTGATTTGACGTCATCTTATTAACATTTTATAAATTCAAACCTCTATAATTCACTAACCCAACGTTAAAAACAAGAAATATTCAACTATTCAACTTTTCAACGTACATAGAGTTGATTAAGCGAAAAAACAATTTTGGGTTTAGGTGCACTTTAAAGATTACATATTTTGGTATAAAAATGATAAGGGTTCCAAGGAGACTAGCCACACAATTTTTGGATTGTCAGTGAACTCTTGTATGGTTAAACCGTAAGATTTTATTCAAATATTCAAAAGTTATGGCATCCCGCGTTACTTGGTTCAGGTTTGACATGGAGATTAAGGAGGTCAAACAGGATAGCGCATGCTAAATATTATTGATTCCTGTTTTGTTTATTCTTATTTTTATTTATGGTCAACAAACAAAAAAAAAATAGTGCAAAAAAATATTTATTTACGGATTAAACCGCCCCTAATAAATCTCTTCTCGATCTTCTGAGATAACTGTTTAAACATCTTTTCCTCATTGTCGAATTTCAGTAACACCTCATGGTTTTTAATTTTATTTTAGTTTTAAAGACAATTCCGCCTAAAGATGAAACCGCCAACAACATAGCCAAGCATTTCCTCGGTAGACCAAGAGGAATATATGGACCTCCAAGCTCTCTAGACACATATGTGTATAACGTAGCTTACATCTTAGACGACTCTGGGTCAATAGGCAACAAAAGCTTTCAGCAAGGTGTAACAGCCTTACGAATGATGATTGACAGAAAAGGAGATGGATCTGATTATGCCGCTATCAAATTTTCCAGCAGCGCAAACATCCTATTCCCTTTCGTCATAGGATGCCAAACCAGACAAAAGCTGCTGAACGTGCCATATACCGCGGGCGCAACCAACACTCAAGCTGCCCTGCGATTGGCTAGAACCCAGCTATTCGAAAATCCAAATTCGGGCATTACTCCAGGGGGCGGTCGCTCAGCGCTGGTGATGACTGATGGACAATCAAACATCAACAAAACCCAAACAATACCGCAGGCTGATTTATTGAAGGCTGCGGGCGTCGAGGTTTTCGTTCTAGCCGTTGGAAGGTACAGTACCGCAGGCATTCAGGAGATGAGGGATATATGCAGCGTTCCTTACCAAGCTCATTTGTTCCGTGTTGGTGACTTCAAGTCTTTTGTGGATGTGGTTAATCTCATTCCTAAAAGTAATAACCCGCTACTGTGTAAAGGCGTCTGAATCACCTTGATGGTTTCAATTACATGCATCCGTTTTTTGTTAAAATCTCAGCTTGTAGTGAACAAATCCATTAAACGGTCATGCAACTTTGGATGACTTATTTATTTCTATATTTTTGTCTCTTATTTTTATCAGTTATTTATTCTCAGCTGATTGTTAAAAATTTGGCGATGTTTCAGAGCCGTCCTCCTGACAGTCGCGCTGACCCTTTTTTCTTTGGGCACGCTAATTCGGTAGATATTGTCAAGTGCAAAGCAGTATTAATAAAATGTAATTCATAGATAATTATTTCAAACGATAAAAACACGGAAGACCTGAAGTCGAGAAGGCTGTGTTTACTCGAGTTTAAGGAAACGTACGATACCATTCGAAAACGGTTCGAATTTTTAATCAATACTAACTTTCATTCCACTTTTCTCGCTGTCGTTACCGGCAAAATGATATTTTCAGATTGTCCTTTTCGCAGTTATATATATATATATATATATATATATATATATATATTATATGTGTTCACTATTGGCATATTGCTTCGCTCACTGCTCGCAGTTTGAGCACTCTCGTGACTCCACAATGCAATCCAACAATGTGTAACCGTACATCCTGTGCCCAAGTTCAGGAGTTGCCATAAAGCCATTATGGTAATAACCGGGAGGGCACATTGTATACATATTTGTATGTTACGCTCACTGTTCATACAGTTTGAGCACTCTCTGGATTGGGTGGAGAGCCTCGTAAGAGGTGTTCACTATTGGCATATTGCTTCGCTCACTGCTCGCAGTTTGAGCACTCTCGTGACTCCACAATGCAATCCAACAATGTGTAACCGTACATCCTGTGCCCAAGTTCAGGAGTTGCCATAAAGCCATTATGGTAATAACCGGGAGGGCACATTGTATACATATTTGTATATATATATATATATATATATATATATATATATATATATATATATATATATATATATATATATATATATATATATATGTATATATTGAACGTGATTCGCGCCCTTAAGAAACTAGAGAGAAAATAAAACTTTAAAACCAGGTTTCAATTCTGCTTGGACGAGTTCAGTGCCCAGGGCTGGGTTGTTCAAAGCGCGATTAGGCTAAAGGATTACATCAATTTCTTCAGTTTCTAGTTTAACTTGTCTTCAATACTAGCTGCAAATGGGCTTTTGAAAACATTTTTAAACAGAGAAATGAAATCCTCGGTTAACCTTTAATCTGGGATTAGCGTTAATCGGCTTTCGGACAACCGAGCACAGGTGGGCATGGGCGCGACCGACTTTTTCATACAATGCACAGATTATAACAGTTGAAGGAAACGTGGGGAGGGGGGCGTAAGGGTTTGCGGTGATGCGGTTTTGCATTATTTTTTATGCGGTTTTGCGGTAATTTTAATTTTAACCCGCGGTATTGCGGTTTTACAAAACTACGCGGTTTGCGGTTTTCGTGTAGTTTGATGAATTTCGATGCGGTATTGCAGTTTTGACGTTTATTCTGCGCGGTTTTGCGTTTTATTTCCGTGCGGTTTTGCGGTTTTCGGACCCCCCTTACGCCCCCCTCCGTGGGAATAATATCCCTTCACCATATGATTGTTGTACTTGTATGGCACAGGTTCCATGTGAATATGATCACCTTTGCCGCACATAATTACATAACATAACCAATATTATAAAAGTTAAATGCCATTTTCAAACTATAGGAAATAAATGCATTTTGTCCGTTTCAGATCTTTTATTTTGTCGTGAATCATTTAGTAGTGCAGTGAAGCGTTTTTATCTTGCTGGTGCACTTCGCGTTTTAGCACCTGGTGTTGCGTGCTAAATCAAGGACTTGGATTTGTAAATATTGCACTAATCTATTTTATATGAAATGCACTACATGCGATTGAATACGTGTAGTTTTGATTTTTCCTGTTATTCCACAGGGAGTCCAGACTCACAGGATTTCAACTCTTGGTTTTCACAAGACGTCAAAAAAATTCAAAAATCTAAAGTATAATCCTACAAAGCTGTTTCTAACATGGTATGTGGATACCAGTGTTATAATCTTTCACTAAAAGTTTCAGGTTTTAACGATCATCTTTTGCTTCCGATTTACAAAGGTTTTAAATGTGTCACGCAATTCGTCACGCTATTTCAAGCCGTGAAAATAAACAAAATTAAATCAGCTGAAAGTTATTGTTTGCATTACAAGTGCTTATAAGCTGAGTTAATGGAGCTCATAGCAAATACAATATATTTTTATTTGATTTTTGGTGTATAAAGACACAATTTTTGGCCGCCATGTTTGTCCCCCTGAGTGGGGCACAAAGATGGCCGCTCCATACGTTTCTAACTAAAAATGTCTAATACTCGTTCGCCTATAACTCTGGAACGAAATTCTTTTGCGATTCAAAATTTGGCCAAGATGTGTAGTTTTAAACTCTCTACAATTCCATAAACATTTTGGAATCGAAATCTATTGTTTAACGCTTCTAAATTTTGATATGACATAAATTATGAAAACCAAGATTAGGATTTTATCGTGAGTTTGATAAAATATCAAAATTATATTGAAATAAACAACCATTAAAGTGTTCATACCTCATTAAATAATGTCTATCTGTTGTTTGGCGACTTTATGGATTCTAAACGGCATTTTTTCTGATTTGACTTCACTAAAAAAACCTTATATTTTTGTCCTTGAGGGCTCTGATTGTGAGTCTGGCTCCCTGTGGTTACACCATCTGTAGTTTGCTGAGTAGTGAAACCAAAACTTAAAAAAAGGTTTTGTTTACTTGTTTCTTTTCAGGGCACCCAACGAATTGTTTCGCCAGATATCTCTTCGGGACGCTTTTGCCGCCCTCAGATTTCCGGATTACAAACAGATGAAAAGTCAAAGGTTCTCAACTTGCAACCAGAAATGTAAACTGACGTTTTCGCACCTAATAAAAACTACGCCTGGCGTTTTCGAGAACATGAAAAATCAGTGCTATTTTTCGGTTCTCAGAAAGTCCTGCTAAAAATTTCGGGAGGCAAATAGAGTTGTTGGAAATCGATTTCATGATGCTTGAGCTAACTATTTCGAAGAAAAGGTTTTGCTCCTATTACTTTCGGCCGGTTAAATTTTCAGCTTAGACATCCGAACAGATCGAGAATTGGCAATTGATACAAATACCCCTTTAAACGACATTAAATCAGCAAAAGAAACGTGAACTTGACTTTCTAAAGCCCTTGGTGCGTGAACTTGGCTGGTGTCCCTGAGCGTTTCTATTACATGCATATATAAACTTTCGACATTATATTTTTGCTCCACCTATAATTTTATTTACTACGGAGTACAGTAATTAGTGAACTACACGCACTTATATTTTAACAAATGATTAAAAATATGACAAACGTTGAAATTGCTCTTTATTATTAGCACGGCATTCGATAAGTGGTAAACTGCATGCGTTGCTATTTTAACTAATGATTAAAAATATGAAATGTTGAAATAGAAGTGTTTTTAAAGATTGATCAAAGCTTAGCCGAAAGTAGCCTGTGAACAGGCCTCCTTGTGGGGGTATGACGAAAGTAGATAGCGGCGAAAAGAAAAGTCGGCGAGCGAAGCGAGCCGCGGGAAAACTGGGGAGAGGGGAAGAGACGTGGAGGCCTGTAGACAAACCATTGATGCCGCCGTTCCAGATCACCAACTGTGCACTAGATTCTAGTGCAAACGCTGATTGGTCAGATCGCCGACTGTTGACACATTCTGTTGACAAGTTTGCGGTCATTTTGATATCCGCGCGCCGACATGCGATTAAAATTTGCATATCGCACCGCAAAATAGAAACATGTTTGACGGCCGGTTCTCAATCGATCAGTTTGAAAAAGCATTGCATTGGGCGATTCTCTGAGGGATTTCCCTCATATTACAGGTTTAAAAGAAGAGCAGAAACGCTGCTTGAAGTCTTTTGCGGAGAAACATGATGTATTTGGCATTCTTCCGACTGGATTTGAAAAAGTTTAATCTTTGAAATTCTCCGTCGTGTCCTGAAAGAGCTGTGGTGAAGTTGGAAAGAACGACCGTTATTGTTGTAACGCCACTAGTTTCCATTATGAAGGATCAAGTCGAGGAGATGACACGTTTGGGACTCAAAGCATTTGCTATTGGTTAAGGGGAAGAAGAAGCTGAGAAAGAACTACGCGTATGGTTATAAATGGGGTAGACAGACCTACACGTCTCCTGTTGTGTGACCATTGTATCGTTTTAAGCCTTCAAGCATGCATGTCTTTAAGCGACTCTCTATAAAAATAGACAGGCTAAAAACTAGTATCACTCATCGCTAAAAAGTATTTAAAAAGCATGAAGGTTTCCCAGTAAGACTTAAGAGAGAAATGCGCCTTTAGATCACAGTTATGAATTTGTTCTCTTCGATGATATTGATCTTTTGATCTCGGCGGAATATCTCTCAAATTGATAGGAGGATTTAATGCTGCTTTATGCCGTTGTTTAGTGCTAGCTCTAATTGGCATACATTGCGGTTTCTCTGGCTCTCTTTTGTTGCAAGATAAATACTAATCGGCTAAAGTTTGTTATCGCTTTGAAAGTGTGAGGATCGTTAAATTTCTCATGCCGTGATTATTCGTTCCCGCGACTTGTCATTTTCACGTGCGCGACTATTTACATTCCAGTGCAACCAACCACTGATAATGATCTTGTTGACAGATAATCGACAGGTTAATTACAAAGGGGCGGAATGGCGGCCTCAATAATTTGTCGATAGGCTCTCCCCCTCTCTTTTCCTTTTACCCACCCCCTCCCCGTGCGCCGTTTTCTTCTTTTTTTGCCCTATATCCTACCAGAGAGCCTGTTCACAGGCTAAGCCGAAAGGTCATGAATCCGGTAAGATGTGTTTTAAAAAAAATAACGCCCCATTGAGAAAACTGTCCGATCCTTAAACTCTAATGGTTTCAGTTATTAACCAAAAGCGTTATTTTAATATTGCTTCATTTTTACCACTGGATATTTTCTATTATAGGAAACTGATCCGGGGATCACCTGCTGCCAATATTAAAAGCATTTCACTGGCAAGCCGAACATTTCGTTTAATTTCTTATTCACTTTAATCTGATTGAATACAAATTTCCATTTTAAAGGACGTTCACCTGTCGATAACTCAAAAATGAAACAACAGATATATCGACAACAAAAGAGCAGAACCGATTCTCACACTACTATTAACAGCCACGAACGAGACTTTACGATGCTCGCCGGCCAATTTGCTTCGCTATTCATTCTTGCAAGAATTCTCCAAAAATATTTTTGTTTTCATCATTGCGCTTGACGCCATAGTGTTCTTTTCTTCGTCAATTGGAAATACCCTTATTTTGGTTGCATTACGAAATAGCCAAGTCATACACCCTCCATCTAAAGCACTCTTCAGCAGTTTGGCGTTGTCGGATCTTGCTGTTGGACTGGTCGTTGTACCATTGCACTTCAGCTTAATGTTCGCCACCATCACTGAAGATCCATCGCTGTACTGTGCACTTTTGTCACCCACTACTTTCATAGCATTTGTCACGGCGTCAATTTCACTTATGACTGCTACTGCAATCGCTGTCGACAGATATCTCGCTTTTCGTCTCAAGCTTCGATACAAAGAGATCGTTCAAGTCAAACGAGTTGTTGTGATACTTGCCTTGGAGTGGCTCATAGGAATCGTATGGGCGTATTCGTGGATTCTTAACAGAAAAGCGAGCCACGTTTTTGGAGCTATTGCAAACTGCCTATGTGCAATAACAAATTTCTTCTGCTATATGAAGATCTTCTTCGGCTTACGACAGCGCCAGACAATTCGAGTCCAAGCTCAGAGCCAAGCAACTCAGCCAAAGTATTTTAATCTTCTACAGTTTATAAAAAGTCGCCCAAGAACATGTTTATGATTTACAGTATTATGTTATTTTGTTATATTCCATATTCCATGGCACTGGTGTTGCAGTTTGCTTTCGGGGTTAACAGCTCCACATTTCTCATCATTGATATATCATATACCATTATACTTTTAAACTCGTCGCTTAATCCTATCGTTTATTTTTGGCGAATACGAGAAATAAGGCAACAAGTGCTGAAAACGTTTAAGAACATTTATGTCAAATGGACGAGTTAACTCTTGCCCTGTAATGTAGTTGTAACCGTTTATATCCGACTGTGGATCGCGAAAATCTAAGACCATTAAACCTATACAGCCCGGGGTGGGGCGCCAAATTTTATCTGGCAACAATTTGATATTACATTTCATTGTTCGCGTGACTTGATTTTTCCATGGTAACAAGAGTTTGACAGTCACGTTTTCGAAATTTGGATTTTTATGTAAGAACTGAATAATCTTTATTTAACGACGCTACAAATTCGTTAGGTTTACAGAAATAATGATTAAAATAGAAACCATTACACATATCACTGATATTGAAACCCACTTTCCATGAATGCATTGCCTCTCAATGGATAGATGGTTTATTACAAAAAGCATTACAGCCACTAGCCGTGAATCACGCTATACTGGAGAAGTTACATTTAAAACTGGTTATTCAGTAATATTTATCGTCGTAGTCATACAGTTATATACCATTTTAGCGTAACTACAGCTGTAATTATTCAAACTAAAAGCATTATATATTGTGCAGCGCATTTCTCTGTTGTTACCTTACTCTTACACCTTTTTAAGCGATGACGAAGTCATCGCATTATTGCCGTCGTGCTGTGGTGTCTGTCCGGCGGCTGTCCGGATTACACCCGAGAAACACTGGAAACTAGCTTGGAAGATAAGGTCACGTGACCACCTCGTCGAAGAGAGTTTGCTTTGCTCCGCCATTTTGTTTTTAAGTGTGGAGAAAAGGTTTGTTTGTCTGTTTCAAATTTTACACCGCCGTGCTTTATTTATCGTGAATATATTTGCGCTCACTTGCAAACAAACAGACACGGAGTGATATACACACATTAGCAGTACATACTCGCACTCGCACTCGCACTCGCACTCGCACTCGCGATAGGCAAAAAGTCTGGGAGTCCGAGCGCTGTTTCAGAACGGATCTTTGCTTGTCTCAGAAAGAACTTGTCAGAACTGATGGCCAGAAATAGCGCCGAAATAGCATTGACTTACTGTACTTGACTTATAACTGAGTATCCTACGACAGCTGTTACCTGAAAACGAAGTGTGCGTTGGTTCAGTGATCAGTTGTGTACAGAATATCGGAGCAACTTCATTGTATCGAAGGAAGAGAAAGAAACAGTTTATCTAGGATTCAAGCTATTAATAAAAGGTGAGCCATCATTACCAGCATATTGTGTATGCAGTTATGGTATCTTTAATGTAATATAGAGCCGCTGTGGGGTTGTATATAATGCTTATCTCAAAGCCAGAGAATGTTTAAATCGTGTCAAAGGAAAATTCTGGTCTATGTTGTTATTTTCTGTTTTATCTAAGGTACAATGTATATACCTTCCAACGTTGAGAAATGTTGTTGATGCGTGGTAAATGAGTTACTATACTAAGCTTTGGTTCTCACAAATCTGCATGTATCGTTATATTCCACTTTTGATTCGACTTGCTAACGATGGAGAAATGAATCCTTGTCCTTGCTATTTTGTAGGATATACCTCAAAGATAGTTACGTACAGCTGATTTTCATCAGGGCAATGTCTCGCTGTTTGGAAGTAATTCTGGTAAACAGTGTGTAGCTATGTGCTTGACGGCCGTTTACAATTTTAGAACGAATGCATCAGCTTGGATTAGAAACAATTCAACATGTTTTCGATATGTTGATGACACAGTAAAATGCTTTTCTGTTGATCATTGAAATAAACACAGTTGCCGTTATTGTTGACAACCATGGTTATTACAAATTATTTGATTCATGGAAATGTTGCTACAAATGGAACAAGTGTTTTGTTGGAATTTAACAGTATAGGGGAAGTGGTGCAATATCTTCAGAATTTCTACCAAAGTGTTTTCCTTATGTGTTTTTCATGAAGGGTGAGAACATTATCTTGTACATATTGGGCTAAGGGATGGACCACTTTAATTTTAAGGGGGGGGGGGGGCAATTTTTCTGTGCATATTTTTTTTTTGCCTTGAGGTTGTGCAAGAATTTTCTTTCTGTCTTCACCGGTTATTACATGTGACTAGCCACATGTAATAGTTTTTCAATACATAAAATGAAATCTCTCAGCTCCCAAATTGAATTCTTCACCATCCAATGTATCTCTAAATAAAGCACTTTAATTCCTCTTTTAAGTCCCCATAAAGCCTTTTTGGTTTTAAACTTTAGTAGTATGACAAAACACTTAAAAAAAATGAACTGAATCTCAAGGTATTCATTTATTTTCTTTTTAAAGGTACTGAATCACCTCCAGCCAATGCATCTGCAAACATTTAGCACATCAACTAATGCTGGCAACAGTGACGAAAAGTCTCATGTGCTGAAGAAACTTGTGACCTGCTGTTCATGAATTAATAAATGAAACCACAAAATGTCAAACTACCAATAATCTCTGAAAACATGTTCAGAGCTGACAGTCTTTTCAATTTGTGAAGCACAAACATGGAAACAATTTCCAGTTGTCATTTAGCAATTGTAACAGTTTTAATCATGTACATTGTACAGTTCAAATTGTGCTTCCTGTATTAACACTTCATAGTAACGCTGTAAGGAATCAGAAAAACAGCCATCCGGACAACAATGGACTGATTATCAATTGTAACTTGCAAAATGTACAAATATTGAATTGCACACAAGTAAAACAAACCCAGATGTAATTTTAATCTCAAATAATTTGAAAATGAAAATGTTGCCTGTTCTTGACGGTTGTGTGACATATATAAAGCCTGATCAGCATAGAATTATACCAATCAAGTATGACAAAATAAATTCCAATCCATATTTGTCACAAATATGAAGGAAAACGATGAATTGTTTTGATTTTGCACACGAGTTTGTGCAACATGGTTTAAATACAATGTGCAATTACCAATGCAGCAACCACAATAATTTTGTGTAATAAATCTTCTCATGCATATCACGAGTATCGGTGTCAGCCAGGACCAGTCTTCAACAGGAAGTTCTGGTATAAAAAGGGCTTACCTGGCCATTCTCACCTTCGGTTTTCATTCAAACACAAAAGGATCAACAACTGACAAACATACGTTATTCCTACAACCATAAGTACAAAAATTAAAAATATTTGGGGAAAAAAAGTCATTTTACCAATGAAAGTTGAATCTATCACAAGTTCTTGACTACTTCTGGTATTATATTATTTGCTGGGGCAATATTCTGGTTTAATGAGCATTTTTAAGCAAATTTCATTTATAGGACACTCTGGTCAACAGCATGCACCGACTGAAAGTCGCCGAAATTTGCATTTCACACCGACTCTTTTCTTGTGGAACTTCGCAGTTAAATCGAGTGATTCACTGATTTTATCAGAGCACCCCAGACCTATTGATTAACGCCAAGTTGAAACTCGTCGTCGCTTCTGTACGCATTGCGTACCTATTTTTTTATACAGCTATTTCAATAAACGTTGTCGGATGAAAGCTCAAAGCTAAGACCGCAAGGTAGTATGGGTAAAAATATTAAACAAATAGCGGTGATAAACATTTTAAAAACATGCATTTTATGAACTTAACGTTTCGTATGCTAGTCAACATACATTTTCAAAAGTATAACCGTTAAAATATGGGAAGCTATTTATACTGTATCAGTGAGGTCTGGAACCTAGACA
The DNA here is from genome assembly GCA_022457155.1 of Cladopsammia gracilis. Taxonomy (NCBI): domain Eukaryota; kingdom Metazoa; phylum Cnidaria; class Anthozoa; order Scleractinia; family Dendrophylliidae; genus Cladopsammia; species Cladopsammia gracilis. Next base: position 52,307 of record JAJGOT010000653.1, read on the forward strand.
GAAAAAACATCTGCAGTGGAAATTTAAGACGTTCCTAACGGAAACTGTCTGTAAATGAAAAATAAAATAAAAAACCTATACTAATAAAGTCAGACTGACGTTGGCATTCAATGCTGGCTGCAAATCCTGAATAAATAAGGTCTCTTTAACCTTACAATGGTAGTCAGTCTTGCCAGACGCCAAAATGTCAAAATGGTCCCATTTGATGTTATGACCGGTGTTTTTAACGTGATCAGCAATAGCAGAGGAGTGATCATTTTTCAAAAGGGCCTTGAAATGTTCCGTTTTCCGGTCGTGGAGTCTTCGCTTCGTTTTTCCAATGTAAAAATCATTGCAGTCCCAGCAACTAGCTTTCTAAATGACTTTGGATAATTGTGATCGCATACGAAACGTTAAGTTCATAAAATGCATGTTTTTAAAATGTTTATCACCGCTGTTTGTTTAATATTTTTAATCAAGTTACGATGGCCGAAGACCAAGAGTTTATATGACACTGTAGTATGGGTAGTTGTAAATAGCCATTGCATAAGAATCCCATACTACCTTGAGGTCTTGGCTTTTCGCCTTTTTCATCCGACAACGTTAATTGAAATAGCTGTATACAAAAGTCTAATTATATAGCCGAGTTCTTACTTTTTTTGGGCCCCCAGATACCACACTGCTCTTTACAACATCTAATTTCATTGGACCTGGGTATCACGCAGCTCTATTGTTTTCAGGGCTGGGGTCCATTGTCGTGTTGTTTGTTCTATTGTTTTCTCAGCAAATCAGAGAAGACCTTGTAAGAGCTGCCGTACTGCCGCTTTTTTGACAGTAGGCTATTTTCATTAGGGTGTCATTTACTACTGCAGAATTGTCGGCGCCATTTGCTAACATAATTTTGATCAGGCGCAAAGAGTTTTGGTCAGTTTTTAACGGATAAAAGCTCATCATTTTGAGAAAAATTAAAAGATAGTAACGTCAACTAATTATTTTATACACCCTTACCCATATTTCCATTTAATATTAAACTAGTAGTAATTGGAAATTAGGGGAGTGCGTTCGACAGGGTGGGGTGATGGTACTAGGGGGTGAGGAAGTTGGAGGTGGAGGTGAGGGCCAATAGGCGTTGGTTTGGGGGGGGGGGGGGTTGTTCAAGGAATGGCAGTTATCAAGGCTGTGCTCTAAGAGTTATCATAGGGAGCCCGAAAAGAGTGAAACTATAAAATTTAGGGTGACAGCCAGTTAAGTTATGTGCAAAAACTAAGTTTGCTGACTCGAGAGAAATTACTACGTTTAGAAACTCGATAATACTCATTGTTTTCTTTCAAAATGACAATTTTATTCGCCATACGATCGCGACATTAATTCTATTTTAGCGCGCGCTAATACAGTTGCTTTCTCTATATAGCACGGCACCCCTAAAGTAACCAAAGCCAATCGTTCCAATAATGCAGTTGCTTTCGCTATATAGCACGGCACCCCAAAAAACAACCAAAGCCAACCGTTTCACACACGAGCAGCGAGCTGACGCGAGCGAAAGCGAAAGCGACAGATGAAGGCGTTACCACTTGAGTACGCGCGTCAAAGCTAGACTAATTGCTATTTGCGAGGCTAATTGCGAGGCTAATTGCACACCATCAAATTAAGCAGAAGTATTGCGCATCATCAATTGCGCAAGAAATCGAGGCGAGTGGTCAGCCAGTCCAAACCCTGAAATCGCATGGCACCCAGCCCAATTCCTCCCACAATCCCCTGCGCCCAGACCGATACCCGACCAGATTAAAATATGGCGGTAGACTCAGGTTGAACTTAATCACGCAAGCAAATCGATACTTCGATCCGCGAGTCACCGCATTATCTTACATGAAAACGGGGCCGCCAAATTTGAAAGCGAGGTAATTGGATAATTGGATAATTGGATAATTGCCAACGAGTCAGGCGAGCGAAAACGCGAGCCTGACAAGGTGGCAGTATATAGAGCCATACGTAGTTTGAAGGTTATGCAGAAAAAATCTCAGATCGCTCGGCGCGATTTTAGCGTAAGTGATCGTTTCCGGTGTCAGTGAGATTTTTTTTACCATATTAGGATGTAGCCGGATGTTGTTGATATTTCGCACGGGCCAATCAGAACACTATTTTCCTTTATGAGGTCACGAGGCTTCAAAGTGTTGAAGTTTGTTGAGATTTGTATTGTTCACTGTCCACTGAGTAGATCGTTCGGCGGAGATTTTATGGTTCATTGCGTAAGTAATTTCCCTTAAATTCTGTTTTTTTTTAAGGTGTTTGTAACTTGGATTTCTTACGATTGAATCGCATAATTGATAAGCTCTTCAAGACCACAGTCGTTTCCGGTGTCAATGAGAGTTTTTTTTGACCATATTAGGATGTAGCCGGATGTTGTTGATATTTCGCACGGGCCAATCAGAACACTATTTTCCTTTATGAGGTCACGAGGCTTCAAAGTGTTGAAGTTTGTTGAGATTTGTATTGTTCACTGTCCACTGAGTAGATCGTTCGGCGGAGATTTTATGGTTCATTGCGTAAGTAATTTCCCTTAAATTCTGTTTTTTTTTTTTTTAAGGTGTTTGTAACTTGGATTTCTTACGATTGAATCGCATAATTGATAAGCTCTTCAAGACCACAGTCGTTTCCGGTGTCAATGAGAGTTTTTTTTGACCATATTAGGATGTAGCCGGATGTTGTTGATATTTCGCACGGGCCAATCAGAACACTATTTTCCTTTGTAAGGTCACGAGGCTTCAAAGTGTTGAAGTTTGCTGGGATTTGTACTTTTCACCGTTCACTTCCGTACGTCGTTCGGCGGAGATTTTATGGTTCATTTCATAAACTAGAAATAGCTGAGAGCCAGTGAAGTGCTGCGATGTTACTCATCAAATAGTGTCAATACTTATAATGATTGTCAAGAGGCTGTGTGATGATTACTGTTTTTTTGTATGCCCCCGGGCATACGACGAGGAGAGGTTAGCTCCGTATAGTCATAGTCCAATGCAGACATCCTTAGGGCTTGCCACGCAATCTTTCCTCCCTCGTGCTAAATAGTGGAAAATTTGACGCGAAATTAAACGAGGCCCGACGGGGCGATTGACTTCAACAAAAACGTTGGTCAGCGGTCGCAAGCTAAAGGATTTCTTTATCCATATTTTCCGGTAGTTTCCATGACTACTTCCAGCGATTGATAAAATTGTGTTTGACATGATAACTCTGTGTAATAAGTAAACAGCTTACCTCGAGCAAGAACGCAAAACCTCGGCTTTGGTTACTTTTAGGGGTGCCGCGCTATATAGCGAAAAACCAACTGTATTAGCGCGCGCTGAAATAGCGCATTAAATGTCGTCAAATTGCGTCATCAAAGTACTAATTAAAGTTCAAAGATGAAAAAAAATTCAAATTTGACAAGTTAAAAAAGAACAAAATGTCACTCAAAAATTTGTCAAACACAAAGTGTCACACTCCGGACGTGTGTGGTTGCCAGGTTTCTTATCTCTCAACCATGCAATTGCAGACTCGAGAGAAATTACTACTTTTAGAAACTCGATAATATTCATCGTTTTCTCTGAAAATGACTGTGATCGCGAGCGGATTAATTCACAATATTAGCGCACGCTAATACAGTTGTTTTCAGTACAGTTGCTAATACAGTTGTTCAAAACCAATCATCGTTTTTTCTCAAAATGACAATTTTACTCGCCATATGATCGTGAGATTAATTCGCTATTTTAGCGCGCGCTAATACAGTTGATTTTACAGTTACTAATACAGTTGTACATGTTCACACCTATGCTGACCCCGCAGAATTCTACAACTACTGCCACTGATGATACATACTGCATCCTCACTCAAAATCATAGCCCACGAAATCCTGAAAACGATCTGTTGCGCCGCATATAAAGCGCCCAGGTCTCACTCGGTCAAATGAAACACAGGAAGCCTGTCACGATTAGTGTGCTGCTCGCCTGAGGGCTCGCAGCAATAATTTGCCCGAAATTCTGTTTTTTTTTTAAGGTGTATGTAACTTGGATTTCTTACGATTGAATATAAATATACCTGCCAAGTCTCACGCCTGCGAGTCCAAAACTCCGATCTCACGCCTATCGAGCAATTTCTAACGCCCGGCTGACTTACAGATTTGAGCTATCAGCCTTAACTGATCGCATGATCCAATTAAAAATATAGTTACGTTCATGAAAATATGGCACTTTTTTGTATTTTTTTAAATCATTTTCTGAACATTACAATTACAGCTGGATGTTATTCTACGGAGATCTGAGGTCTAAAAGTGTATTTTCCATGAAAATAGTGTATTTTAATAACCCAAACAACCAATTATTCAAACCTCAATCACGGCTCACATTTTGTGACATTTTTAACGTTGCAAAAAGTAAAAAGAGTTTTGTATCATACTAACAAACCAGTCTCATTATGAACACCTACAGCAAGAAACTTGTGCTATACACCTATAAGAAATAGCACGTTCTTCTCAAAATCACCTAAATTACAATTAACTATATTTTTAACATTTCAAACAAATATAAATTCTATCGAAAACCATTCCATGTTTGTTCTTTTTTGCAAAAAATTCATTACAACTATATACCAGTGGTACCTATCGGTAAGTGCCAACGAGCCAATCAATCATCGTTGTTGATAATGATAATTGTTGTTAAGGGAAACAATGATTCACAACAACAACAATGATTCATTGGCTCGTTGGCATTTACCGATAGGTACAACTACTGGTAATTGGATAAACAGAGAAAAATCTCAAATTTTTTCGCTATACACAAAATTAGACTCGCGGTCTCCTCTCGTCGACCGCAATGAAATCCCACTAATAAAACGAAAAACGCCTCAGACGTTTGACCGCGGTGGAACTCATCTTAATTAGGGCTATTTTTATTAAAGCTCCACCGGGATTACAAATTTTTAATTAGAAAGAAAAACACTAATGAATTCTTGTAGTTGTTGTGAGAAAACACCATCGTAAAACTCGCCTATATTTGAGCATGAAAACGTTCTTAACACGTTTTTAAGCCAAATGTGTAGTCTTTCTTTCAATAAATTTTAGTTCTGAATAAAAATAAAGAAATATACTAATTGTCAAATGTTATACATTTTTGGTATGTTGAAATAAAAAAAAAGAGACTTGTGTATCTTGCTTTTTACTTTATGCAATTTTGGCCTCAGTTGGACTGTGAGTAAAACTGCTCATCAATCAGTTAAGCTCATTTTAAACACTGAAGTAATTGAACTAAAACGTTTTTAATAGCAATTAGTACTTTGAATTTTAGCCAACTTATAAGAAAAAAAAAGGTGTATAAAGTATTCTGCATATAATTTTCGCATGATTAAAAGTCCATGTTTGCCGGCACAAAATAGACTGAATTTGAGATTTGTTCTCAGTCTTAACCTGATTGTACGTTTAAACTAACATATTGCGCGACTTGTTTGAACCCTACTAAGTCGTCAACGCGAAAAAAGTGGTCTTCGTAAGGATAACTGGCGATGTTCTTCATTTCCTGTAGTCCAGAAGTTCCATGATTTCCCACACCAATGACAAATACTTCCGTCCCAATGGCTTTGAGCAGGTTGGCCTGGTGTATCGTCTGATCCCTTTGGATGTTCGATTTGCCATCAGTCACCAGGACCGCTACTCGATCCGCTCCTGGTCGATGTCCTGAGGATGCGGGATTCTGGAACAGATCCTCCCGAGCCATTTTCAGGGCTGCTTGGGTGTTGGTCATGCCATCGATTTTGTGGACATTAGCCAGGTTCGTGTCTGCCTGATCTCTTGAGACAAACTTAAACAAAACCATAGCCGTATTGGAGTACTTTATGGCAGCAACTTTTGTGCCCCAGGCACTGTTCCTGATAAGAATTCTCAAAGCCTCTAAGCCCTTATTAAAGTGGTCAAGAGAAATGGAGCCTGAGTCGTCGATGATGAAGACAACATCGTATACATTTTGGTCGTGAGAGCGGGCAGACCACCCGCGACCTGGGAGTTGTGCAAAAACGGGAGCACTGTTATGGTTGGCCAGGAAAGGTAGGTTTTTGGCAAGACTCTTTGCAGTGTCCACTTTTGAGGGAACTCTATTTAAAACTGAAGAAATCATAATAAAAACGGTTAGTCCCTCTCTGCTAATGCGAGGCCAGGATCAAAACTGATGACTTCAGTCCGCTTTGGATGTCAAAACATCAGTATGAAAAAGTAAAACAACTGATTGCTTTTTAATGGTGTACCCGAAATAGAATTTCAAATTAATGTAAATTTGTTTAAATGTGTTCAGTCTATTATCTCCCAATCAAACCGTTTTTCTTATTTTTGTTTTTGTGTATGTATGATTTACTTGTACCTGTCTTTTAAATTATTTTTTTCATGCACTTGTTATATTTGTCCTTATCTGATTTGTATCAGCAACGTAAAAAATAGTTCAAACTTGTCCAATACTCTGACAAATTTATGCATAGCATTGTATTGTAATCATTGTGCTGCATGTATTGTGCCGTTCTAGAATATTGTTATGGTCATATAAAACAATACGTTGCTATGCTTAAATTTGCCAGAGTATTGGACAACCCTCATCGTCAGTCGAATATAAACAACAACGGTTTTTCTCAGGCTACAGATTTACACGCAAGCGGACGATCACACAACGTATACATAGCGTGGGTTCAAACCGTAGTTTAGCACATTGACACTAGTTTTGAATGGTCATATTTCACAAGATTTATTTAGTTATATTTTGTTTTCGTTTTGAAATACGCAAGTCTCATTACAATATCTACTCATAGAGGTTGACACATTAATCAGTCATACAACTGGCAAAGTTAAGGGTGGCCTTGATTTAAATTACGGAGAAACTGTTAGCATAAAGCGAAGGACCCGGCCAGACAAAAATTTATAATACTAAAGCTCGCTTGTGTCTATGTCGTTGATGTCCTCACCGAACTTATGTCTGTTCTTGTGCATTAGTAAGAAGGAAATGATAACAAAAATGAAGGCCTATGTATTACAAATGCAGCCAGTGTAACTTGCGCCTTTAAAAATATATTCTTAGATAATTTCGAGATTAATTGAAACCAAGTGAGTAAAATCGGTGCCTGCAAAGAAAATAAATTCGATCCGGATGCAGAAAAATGAACTTACCATTGGCTGAGCTCTGCCCGCCAAGGAAAACAAACAGGCAAACCAGTGTGGCAAATCGACCTCCAAGTCCTGACATTTTCAAGCTTCTGACTGCGTTGCAAACGAGTAGTGTGTTTAAAATTATGAAGAAGACCGCGCTGATTTATAGAGAACGTAGAACTTCCGCGTGCACTGTTCTACTCAGCTCGTGCACGTGGTTTAGATTGTTTGTTTCAAATTTGAAAGTGTTTCAGCTCAGAAGGAAACTGACCTTGTTATCATGCATGTTTGACATATGAATCGTACTTTTACCCTTCTGTTAACAGTCTACCCTACGTTTCTCCAAGTTTCGGGATTAATTCTTTTATTTCTTCTGAAAAGCGCCAATGGTGCACCTTTTAGAAACTGGAATTTCGACTGTGTAAACTAAAAAATTCCTCAATCTAATTCAAAGATTTTTTGGGGCAACAAATTTACTTCCAATTTCCTATTCTTGTGTAGCGAGATCGTTGACCAGAAAAAAAAATCGGAAAATAGACGAGTTATAGACAAATATAATATTATGTTACCCGTTGAACAATACCTTCATAGCAATGAGTTCTGATTGGATCAGGAGGGAGGGGGTGACTCTATTGTTTCCAATTATTTGTCGCGACCGACTCATCACTACCAGTGTGACGTCACATAGCAACGAGTCAGAACTTCGGTTGGCTTGCTCAGTTTAGAGTGGGGACGCCATTAAAGTGAAAGAAAGAGAGGGATAATACAGGCTATGTTTTTGCTATTATTCACTAACTGATCGTAAGTGTGTAAGCTTTGTTGCACATATTATCTGTGTGTATAAATTGTTTATTGTTTTGTGTGCGCGTTTGTTTGTAATTCTGTTGAATATAATTCGGGACAAGTGGCGGGACCGCCATCTTGACTTCGGGCTGGTGTAGTCGATCCGAAACGATCGCCGTTTTCTCTTTAAGTTTTCAACAGATCGACCTCATAAAAGGAGGTTTTATTCTTTGATAATATACGTTTATAGCCGTTGTTAGTTTTTGTCAATCAAAGCAGCCATTTTGCTCATCAATCCCTTCAAGTGCGAAGGTGTTGTTTTGATGTCATCTGTGTTTCAATTTTGCTGGCTTGTTGGCTGCCTGTGTCTAGATTTTGTTGGCTTTTTGACTGTCTGTGTCTAAATTTTACTAGTTTAACTGCCTGTGTTCAAATCTTGTTGGCTTGTTGCTCTAAATTTTGCTGGCTTGACTTGCCTGTGTTAAAGTTTTGCTGGCTTTTGACTGCCTGCTGGCTGTTAACATGTGTTAACTACCCAAGTGTGTTTAAATTTGTTAGCTTGTTGATTGCCCGTGTTTAAACCTGTTGGCTTTTAACTGACTGTTTGAATTTGTTAGCTTGTTGACTGCCTGAGCGTTTATATACATGTAGTATTTAGTGTAAAACAATGATGAATAAAAATAATTTGTTGTGTATATATTTGGTAACAGCCTTGTTGCTGTATTACTTGGCTTTTTAGCCCACACATTCATTATTATATATTGTGCATGTGATGGCTATCCTGTATGCTCATGTTGTGTTAGTAGTCATTTCATTATCTTTCCCAAGGCTTTCAAAACTCCCATGTTCTCTTTATGTACCCTTCAAAATCTTTTCAGAAGCAAATGCCTCACTCCCCTGGGGTATTGCATGACATGTCAAACAATGCAAAATCTGGATGTGCTAAAAATGGTACTCTCTTTTATTGTCCTTTTTTTAATACAGTTGAAAATATGGCTTTTTCAAAGCATTAACCTGTCAAACCTTGAATGTTTCTATTGTTATTACACTTATTTTTCTGTTTTACTCAAAAGTAGTGTAAAGGATTTGTTTAAAGCAAATGTTTAAGTACAGAACAACAAACATTAAATTTTTGCTGGAGACACTGTTATTACCTGCTGTTATTATTTTGAGAATATTTTTATCTTTGCTTGATCCAGTTTACAAAATTTTGTTACATTAATGAAATGTACAGCCACAATATAAATTTTCACTGGTACAGTATTTTTGGAGTATACATGTAGCATCAAAGTTTTTTCTTTCCAGTCTATTGGCAAATATGCCTTTTTGTTTCTCATGGCATTTTGTTAAACCTTGGCACAACCCATAATCTGGTACTGGACAGTGAGCTTCATTCTGCTCCTCTTTACTTGGTAACTGTTGCTGTTGTTTTGACCATATCAGCCCTACCATATCCATTCCTTGTGGGTTCATATGTTATTTCTGTATAATAATATTATTGGGGAAAACTTTGATGCTAGCTCAGACACTGTTCAGAAATGCCACTGTTTTTTCCTATTTTTGTATCTTTGCTTTGGTGTATTGTCAATTAGTTATCCTTGTGCAAAAATGGTTGAATTATACCATCAAGGTTTATTAATTAGCACAGTGATCAGGTCAAAATGGTTTGTAACAACCATCTTATCTACATAACAGGTAAATCACATGAACAGTTGAACCCTGCTTTATGGACAACCTCATAATACGGACAGTGTCCATGGTCCCTTTGGTGTCCGTATTAACAGGGTTTGACTGTGTTTACTTTTGCACCATATTTTGATTTACCACAGGGCACTAAAAAAGATTTAAGATCTCCAGTAAATACCAATTCAAAATAACAAGTGATTTGTTCTGGCTGTCAAAGTTGTGGCAAGCCTTTACATGACCTTTACATGATTTTGTACCTTTGGAGGAAATAACCAGAACAGTTTTCATGTATGGACGGTTGATTGGAGATATACAATGCTGTTTGAAGGGGTGTGAAAATGAGGCCGGATCTTGTAAATTTGATAGCATGATTGGGCAGTATGAAATGAAATGTACCCCTCATGACATAAAATCTGATTTTGAAAAATCTCAAGAACCTTAGAGTATGTGATAAACATTATGGCAGTTTATCTCCCAGAGGGCTCTTCAAGATCACACAGTTATGCCCACCAAGGTATTCTGAAGACAACACCATCCATTGTGACATGTTCACAATACAACAATAAAGTTTGCCCTCTCTGATGATGATGTTCCCTGCAAGAAACATAATATAACTATTTTTAATAACCTGTTTTCAGTGGCTTGCACCTTTTTAAATGAAATAAATAAGTGGTAACAAAACAGATTTACACAATGGCCTAATGTACATAATAATATACATGCATGGATCCTTTTGAATCTAGTATAGGCAGCCTATATATGTATGTCATGTCAGCTTTTCAAATTCTAAAAAAATCTAAAAAGTTAAATTCAAAAAAGCTTGAAACATGTTTTAAGAAAAACAAGACTTCAACTTCCACAACCCAATTGAATCCAAACAATGCTCAAAAGCAAGATTTATCTGGAAAAGGAGTCTATACTTAAATAAGCCAATCCATTCTAATAACAATGACATCATCAAAGACATATTTATAAACAAGCATGAAAGCCTGCTATCTCCACCTGGCAACAAGGTCAAACTTGACAACATCAGAAAGCAATTCTCCTCTATCACAACATCTCTATACCACCAAATATGAAACTAGCTGACTAAAAGGATCTCTTGCTACAGCACTGTAACACTACCATGATAATTTATAATGCCTATAGTGAATAGTGACAGTGATGATGACATTGCTTTTGACCAAGCATTAACCATTAAAAGGCAACACAGGTTTGTACTTAAACACTTGATGAACCTACCGAAAGTGAAAAACAATCTATGCAGACCAAATCTTAAAAAGACTTATATGTCTGATTCATTTGATTACTCACATGAATTTCAAATGGTAAAAGCACAAGATCTTTAGAAATATAAAGAATCTGACAGATCACTAACACCAAAATCTGGAAATAACCATGATCATCTTGAACAAGTCAGACAGTTCATTTTGAAAAATGGTTTTCAGGAACCAATAATAATCTCATGTGATCTCCAAACTGGTACAGCTTATATCTCTGAAGGAAACTATAGTCTCCGGGTGGCCCTCTAGGAAAGAATATGTAATTACTGTCTGGTTACCACCCAACATCTCATACAAAAACCTTGATAATGACTTTTCCAATTACAGTCCAAGCAAATGATTCTTCCAGAACACTTGGGATTAACTGTCTATATAGTAATAATTTAACAATTATTATCGTGTTCAAAGAACGCAATCCTAATTTCGTGTTGGTTGTCCTGTGGTTTATGTGCAGTAAAATTTGAGATTTTTGGTAGCCAGTCTTCCAAATGGCCGCCCCTATTGGTTTTTTCAAGGGCTCATTTCCGCCGGAAGTTCCTTCGAACGCGTGTCTCCATAATCTCCAATTACTGCTAGTTGTATCAGTTTTCTGAGGAACCTTTTCGATTCACATGAAAGTATTTACATGCTACTTATTTGTTTCCACAACTAGTGCTATGTGCGATATAATTTGCACTAATAAGTAAGCATTTTAGGGGGAAAAGAGGGGGAAAGAAAAAATGGGTTATTTCTGAGGGGGAAACATGTCGGCACTTTGATCTTTTTTTCTTGGGGGGCCAATTTTGACTAACCTCATCCATGGGGGGGGGGGGGGGGTGGGGTGGATAAAAAATGGAATGGCCCAGTCTATCTGACTATGTGTATTAAATATATGCTGGTTGCCAGAGACTGGATCATTAACCCAACAATCAAAAGTTTTTAAGCTTAACATCAGCTTTTGTTTTATAAAGGAGACAGCTATTTAACCAAACTTAACCACATGGATATGATGTACAGTACTACTGTACACTGAGACTTGTATAGCAGATCCAAAATTTCAAAAATATTGTTGATTTTCGACTCAAGGAGTGTTCACTGACGATAATTCAGGAGGAAATGTTATATAAAGCATCTGCTTTTACTTATATGTAAGTAAAAAATCCCAACACTTACCGCTAATGACCTCTGCTGCCAACCTGGAGCGGTAATAAACTACTTGTTTGTAGCGGTGTCTTCACCACATACAACTCCATTGACTTTGAAGGGATTGATGAGACGAACCACAAGCACTGAAGATTTGAAACTCGGCACACAGCAAGATTAATATACCATGTGCCAAACCTCCTATTCTGGGATCAGAATATCTCCGCATCACTGCACGAGCTCCCAGAAAACGTTAACGGGAGAACAAACTCCGCCGACGTATTGGTCACTTGGTAATGGCTTTCCAATCCAAATATGACGCTTTTGAATGCTCCATGTTACTGGAAACTATCGCAAACAAGTCTCTTATACTTTTAGAATCCTGAGTAACATCGAATAAAGTAAATGAATCATCCAAACCTTAGGAAATTTAACATTTTTTGGAACATAACGTACAACAAATTTGCCCGCCATTTTGAAAATCACTGATCTATGACGTGACGTCACACTGGTAGTGATGACTCTACCAAAGTTTTGCCTGGAGACGCCCCCTCCCTCCTGGATTGGATATTAAATAAAGCCATCGTAACCCGTATCAGTTTTTTGCTAATATTTTCTTGTGACCTTCAGTGAGCCATATCCACTGTATCCACCTTTGCTGATTGTCTTAAGCTGAAGAAAGATAAACATGATATCCAACCACGGGTAGCCCAAGCTCAAGTGATGTTTACAACATGCCACAGGTAACTGTTTCGTAATAGCGAATTTATAAGGATTTGTATGGGAAAAATTCACTTCGAATTTGAACGTAAAATTAGGAAAGATATCTGAATAAAACTGGCTCACCTGAACTTATTTGTGTGTTTACTTGTGTCTTGAGTGGTTTTGGGGTCGATTAGAAGCGATTCCAGCGAGTTTTAGTTCAACTGTCTCTTCCTCCCTAAAAGAGTAGCTTGGGCTACCTGTAATCCAACTGAGGTATTATTTCGCTCATGTGATTCGGTTACGTTATTTTGAACCTGGACTTTAGACATAATTTTCACGCCGTTGTTTAATAGTTTTCATCTACGTGAATAGTTTATCTTTGTGGCTTTGAGGGAAAAACCAGAGATAAAATGTTGTAGAGAATGCCAAATAAAACGACTTGGCAAAATTTTAAAGCCCGACGATTAAATATAACAACCCTTGGCCCGACCCCTTGCTGAGCACTCATCCGACATCATTCGGTTAGTTATCATAGTTACTGCCTACGGGGATGCGGAAATTTGATATAAACGACCAAACGGTTGACAGACCCAAAGGCACTTCATATAGACCCACTGCGTTTTCAGACCATTTCGCCTTTCCGACGATCATTAACCTACCGACATAGAACTTTCATATTTCATAAGAACGCACACATTCATCTCGTGACGCTATATGCAAACCTCGAGAAGCGTACCTTAATCGATAGGTGTCAAGCCTTTGACCTCAAAGGTATTAACACTAAGCGTGAAGAAATGTAAAGTAGCTTAAAGTTTGTATTTTTTGTTTTTTCATCCTTCACGGTTATTTCAACTGTAATGTTTTCAAAACGTTTTTTCTTGTAGTTATTGTCACTCCTTGAATATCTAAACCAGTACTGTACAGTCAGCCTTGCTTGAATAGTTATTTCTTGTTTACATAAAATTTGCTCAGTATAGATCTACCAGGATGCGGCGCCTTTGAATTGTCGTGGAAACGTATATAAAGTAGCTACAAAAGCTATAGGTGGGAATTCTGAACAAGTTACCTCAATTTCGTTTTTCGTGCTTCGTGGTTTCCTTGATAGAGGATCTCGGTAACAGATGCGAGAACTTACAAGTGTTTGCCCTTACTGGCTTTTCTCTAGCCTGTTCCAGGCATTAAGATTGTGAGGAGCAGCGAAAAACCGGCTGGCGGACGAACGGGAAAAAGGAGGAGAGACCACGAAATAGTACTCTCTTCTCAGTACTCTCCTTTATTTTTTCTCGCATCGCGATTTTCCTTTACGCCCTCCCCACTACGCCTGGGGCAGGCTATATTTCTCTATCTGTCATCTTTCTTCAATTATACGTGTCTATTATTCGAACCCGGACCGCCTGGGTGAAGACCAAGAGTTCTAACAGCGAACCTTAACTAGCGAAACATTTAAATGATATGGTGGAAATCCCCGATGGTTAAATAAAAACTTAGGCCCGGTTCAAACGTCGAACTTCACATGTGCCGAACCTAATGCAAATGAGAAAAATCTATTGTTCTTGCTCATTTGCATTAGATTCGGCACATGTGAAGTTCGACGTTTTAACCGGGCCTTAGTTGCCCCCATGCTGATAGTCAAACCCGGGCCACCTGGCTGAAAACCAGTATGTAATGTAGAAATCGAGTGAGAGCGCGTGAATATCAGCCATCGAACAGTATAAATTTCCTGACCTACGGGAGCAAGGTTTCACCATGTGTGAAACCTTTTCGCCTTTTTTTCAATGCAAAAGAAGGACTAGCTAACTAGATTTCTATTTCCACTAAAGTAAATGTTGATCAGTAATAGTTTAAAAATCACGAGGGATACCAAACAAATTTATAAGCAATACAATAGCTCTGTTATAGTAGAGTTAGAGAGTTTTTTAAAGGAAAAATTAAAGATGCAATCACGCCGAAGAATATTTTATTAAGATTTCATTCATAAAATTGACTGTCGTGGGATACACTGTTAACAAAAGGATAAAAATAATAATCATAATAAAATAAAATAATATTCATATAGCCTACTGTAATGTAAAACAAAGACGTGAACAACAAGTTTATCCGATATAAGGAAGTCCATGTCAAACTATAGCTAACTAATAATAACTAACAACTCTCTATTTTTAAGTTGTGGACATGCCAATGCGCTAAAACGGAAGAAAAACACATTCGTTGCTCCATAACAAGCCAAGTTTCCTTCTGAGCTGAAACACGTTCAAAATGAAAACAATTTATCTAAGAATCGACAATTTAACAAAATTAACAAGAGA
Source organism: Cladopsammia gracilis (assembly GCA_022457155.1). NCBI lineage: Eukaryota > Metazoa > Cnidaria > Anthozoa > Scleractinia > Dendrophylliidae > Cladopsammia > Cladopsammia gracilis. Next base: position 67,318 of record JAJGOT010000653.1, read on the forward strand.
AAAGTATAAACAGAAGGAAATACTAACAAAACCTTAGTGGCCCTCTTTTTGAATTTATTTCCAATCGGTTATTTGTGTACGTAGTCGCTCATAAATTGGTATCAGTTTCCCTAAGCACTTAAGATCACTCCTCGCCATCTCCATACATAGTAATCACCAATAAAACCTAAAGCATTAAGCGCCCCTGTATCAAAGGAAGCTTTTCTTTGAAGTTCTTTTAAAAGTCCCGAAAACTTACTAAGAACGAGTTTTTCTTAACTGATCTGCAGACATATCTCTCTGATAGCAACCTCGTTTGGGAAACGAGGTTGCTCTGATAGGTGCAGCCTATGATGAGCTTCATTATGAGAAGTCTGAGAACGCAGACAACCTATTGACCGATCATTTTCTCTATGGGGGAGGGGAGAGGGCTAGTGTTTCTATGGAAAAATCAAACAATTGTACTGCCTCAATATTTTTTCGCCAGCAAGAGTTATCTTTGTGAGTAATTTCCACCTCCTGCCACCTAGTTTTTGTTGCTAGGTACTTGGTGTATCCCTGATCATAATGTATGGTACTTCATGTATCCCTTATTGTAATGTATTTAGATATATTGCAGTGTAATTTAGGGTCGGATTACAGTATCTAGGGTTGAAGCACTGATTTTAGTATTTAGGGTTAAGCACTGATTCCAGTATTTCCAGTGTATCGAAAGGGTTAGTTCTTATATATGGTCTGGGCTGGCAGCATATTATCTTATATCCCTTAAAAATTACAATTTTTCTCGCCTGCCGGTGCCCGCGCTACTCGCGGCTCGCACCGCTATTTTTTTGCGTTAGTGCCCACTGACTTTTGCGAAAAAAGAGAGACTGCTCGCAGACTTTTTCTCGCCTGCCGGTGCCCGCGCTACTCGCGGCTCGCACCGCTATTTTTTTGCGTTAGTGCCCACTGACTTTTGCGAAAAAAGAGAGACTGCTCGCAGTCTAGTTGCATATCAACCTAGTCTCTTGTAGCTCAGTGGGTTGAGCATCCGACAGATTACGGAAGGTTATAGGCTCGGTTTCTGTCGAGAACACATATTTTTCTTGGTTCTACGCTCGTGTCATGATGAACATTTTATCTTTATCGTGTATCAGCCGGTATAACTAAAGAAGGTTAAAATTTTCATTTAGAGAAAACGTACGATATAATCAGAAATAGTCAGAAGTCGTCTATGTATTATGAAGCAAAAGTACACCTAATTAAACAAGCAGAGAGTGTCTGGTTTTCAATTGCATACTAAAAAAATTCGAAATAAACTTATAGGAGCGTTTTATCGCTGTCAGTTATAAAAACCAGTTCAAAGAGAGCGTGAAAAGTGTGGACAGCTTTCACGGTTCAAGCGAAAAGTCACTCGTTCATACAGACGCCTTCGTTTATTCCATGTGCCGGTAATGGTTAAAAAATTGTCAAATGTGCTACGTCAGAGAGATCGTTCAGTTTCAGTTTGGTTGAAAGAAAATGACATATTTTCCCGGGGGGGGGGGGGGGGGGGGGGGGACTCCCATATAAAAATGAAGGGCGTGCTCGTCGTACCTTTTAGGGGTCAAAATTTGTAGATTGGTACCGCTTAGGGTACTGAAATCGAAAATGATCACCGTTAGAATTATCGCGGTGCCTTTTAGGGTATGAGCCGAAAAATATGACGGAATATGACATGTCAGGAGCCCATCAATGGCTCCTGGACATGTGTTGTTTTAGAATTGGTACCTCTTAGGGGTAAACATTCTTTTGAGCCACGCTCATCAAACGAGATTCTGGCATCTTTTAGGGTGTTTTTCGAAAATTTCCGACGAGCACCCCCGTCATTTTTATTTGGGAGTCCCCCCCGGGCATATGTTTCTTTATTGCCTTAGTGGGAATTAAATGTGGAAGTGGATTACAGAAACAAGCTTGGCACGATATTGAGTGTTATTGAAAGCATAATTCTACGTTGATCAAAAATACCTTTCTCTGCCGCGGTAGTCTAGTGTTGTTAATTTCTCAGTCAATAATTAATCTCTTGCATTATTGAACAGTAAAAAAAAATAAGGTTTGCTTCCAGTCTCAGCATTGAACTTGCGCGCTGAGATTTCACCGCTAAAACTTAGTTGGTTAGCTAGGAATACGTTGAGCGACTTGACGAAACGCTGTAAAGTCTTCAACGCGAAACCAGTGATCTGAATAAGGATAACTGGCGATGTTCCTCATTTCCTGGAGCCCTGACGCTCCGTAATTTCCCATAGCAATGACGAAAACCTTTGTCCCAATACCTTTGAGCAGGGTGGCTTGATGTACCGTCTGATGCCTTTGGACGTTTGAGTTGCCATCAGTCACCAGTACCGCTACTCGACCCGCTAATGGACGGTGTCCCGAGGCTGCTGGATTCAGGAACAGATCCTCCCGAGCCATTTTCAGGGCTGAGTGTTAGTTAGGCCATTGCTATGTGCAACATTCATCAGTTTTAGTTTTGCCTGATCTGGAGAGACAAACTTGAAGAAAAGCTTGGCCAAAGTAGAGTACTTTATAGCAGCAAATTTTGTGCCCACGCTACTCTTCTGGATAAGAATTCTCAAAGCCTTTAAGCCCTCCTTGAACTGGCCAAGAGGAATGGAGCCTGAGTCGTCGATGATGAAGACAACATCGTTCACCTTTTGGCCACTTGACTTAAGCTTCGGACGACTCGGGAGCCCTGGGAAAATGTGGACCGATGGACTGGTATGGCGATGATAGGCCAGAAAAGGCAGGTTTTTGGCAAGTCCCTTTGCAGTTTCCTTTTTTGAGGGGATACCTTTGAGAACTAAAAACATGTTTACAAAACGGTTAACGCCTCTCTGCTTGTAAGGAGCCAGGCAGGAAATTTTAACACTATAGTTTAGCACCATGCACTATTAATTTTGAATGGTTAGATTTCACAGAGGGACTCAACTTAGAGTCTTCATGGCTTATCAGATACTTCATAGCTGATAAGAACAAATCCGTATCATATCATAATATGTAATTCTGATTTTGTTGTGTTCCTTGTTTTCTTTTTAACTGTGCTAAATAAATACAACAACAACGGCTACAAGGTTACCGTGACGTGAACCAATCATGTAGATAAACCGAAAAATCACCTTTGTTTCGTAAGATATGCCTGTTCTAGGTCGACCGCGTGCTGGCGACACGACATTTTTTCAGAGATCGCATGGCCTCTGGAAGCAAACAATCTTCTCTTGCAGCCTCTGCAGCTGCGTAGCCATGATAGTAAGGCCGAATATTCAGTGTCTTGTCATAGAAACGATAAATTTTGTTTCAATTGGTTTCAACTCACCATCTCGTATTGCCTTCGTTGGTGTAACTTGCCTCAGTCCTGGTCGTCCAATATTTCCAATTGAAGATTGTACCCCCAAAAGACCGAGAAAAAAAAGTATTGAAATTAGACGGTTCATCGTTTCGCTCTCTTTGAGCGTCTTCTTATATCTTCTTCTTCTTCAGATCAACTGCCGAGTTTTGCTGAATTAGCTTGATAAGATACGCGTGCCACCGCCTTTTATAGAAAATCAGCGAAATTAAAAGGCACTGGAATTAAAAGAATCTACACTTTCATTAACCAAGAACGGAAGTAATTATTTAGCGATCAATTAACCTTTAAGTTCAAATTCAAATTGCATGCCGCATTTCACATTGTATGCCGCATTTTACTATACGGGAAAATTTCAGTCAAGTTTAATATGCTCTCGACTGATTTGTATTGTTACACTGTACCAGTGTACCACGAGAAACTCATCATGGGCATATGACTCTGCCGGCGCATATCCCAACCTCGTTCCCCAGGGGGCCGGGAAGAAGAGAGACCCTGGGAACGAGGTTGGCGCATATCCTACCGCCGTCAACAGCATACTTTTATCATTACTGAACAGACGCTGTAGGAGAATTATTTATTTATTTGTTTATTTATTTATTTATTTATTTATATTTATGCATTTATTATTTACAATAGCTGCGGCAGGCGTAATTCAAATTTAGCGTGCAGCGGCTGTTGTTATTTCGAATTTACCAAGGTAAAAATTGAAATGTGTGACAGCAGCTCAGTGATATTTAAGCAGATGCACCCTAGTTCCGTTCATGGTTCGTGCTGGTGTAAATATTGTGTAGACATGCACAACACCTTATGCGTGTATGAATCAGGAAGAATGCAGCTTAAGTGACTTAAGTGCAGGCTAAACAAAATCTGGTCTGTAGATAAAATCGAATAGAGTTTCCCAGATCGGAATACAGCGTGATATTTGTCATAGATGTTCAGATCATGCTTTGAATCATGAATATATCAACGCTAAGCCACAGCGTGGGAATGGGGGGCAGCTGATTTTTGAGATAGGCAGATGTGAAATTTAGAAATTCGACTGACAACATGGACGCACAGTCGATATTGTTATAAAAAAACGATTATGCATATTTTGGTTGATTTTCCGGGAGAAGTGTATGTATTCCATGATCGGCAACGGCATCGTTTATCGCTGATTTAAGTGCGCATTCTTCGGGAATATTCCGGAGAACTGCATGAATAATCGGAAGACATGGTTTACAATCGTTCTCTTTACCGGTGTCACATCATTTGCTACCGAAAGCAGAATGAATGAAATACGGGTTTACTTGGAATATGTAAGGGTTATTGGAATGAAGCGAGGAGATCTCTGCGATATATTCCCTTCGTGAAGTGCCCTAGGGCGTCAGCAGAAGTTTATTTTCTTTGGAATATAAACAGGATGTTCTTTTTTTTTTTTACTGGGCTACCCCCCGCAGGGGGTATTGAACTGGAACTAGCGTGCAGTCGAGGCTTATGCGGGAAGCTTTTCACGTGCAAATATTTTTAATGATATTCCCCCGCATTAGCCTCGACTGTAAGCTAGTTCCAGTTCAATACCGAGAATAGGATAGTTTGATCCAACGTGCATCAACGTGCATCCACGGTTGCCTAGCTACTTAAACATTTTATCATAAAACATTAGACCCCATATTACGTCGGTTAATGCGTGTGATCCATTATACGACACTTTAGTGATGTTCCGGATTTATTTTAGATTCGACAATGTGCATAGTCCATTAAAACACTTAACTTCAACCCATTAAACGAACAAAACATTTCAGATACCCATTTTCAAGCAATTACTTATTTATTATTAATTGTAGGAACCGATTCGCAACAAAGTAATTACGCGGCTTCTCAAAGGAAGCTATTGGAGTCCCATTGGGCATGAATTTAAATTTATCATGGTTTTAGAGATTTTAATATTTCTTTAAATTCAGTAGCCGCGAATAATCTTTATTTAGTTACCTTCTATAAAGTTATACCTTATATTGTAACGTCTAAAATTTTTACACCCGTGTGCTACAAAACTAATGTAAATACGGCAAAGTAACTTTGTCGTAATAAATTAGGTAACAACGTAATAAACATTTAAGTGATAATGATCATGACAACAGTACTAAGTGACTTGTTCGATGAAGAAATATAAACACTGTCACAAACCGTAGAAAGAAAAAAAGGAAAAGATAAACGCTTGTATCTGCCACATCGTATAATATGTATACCGCCAGTTGAATTTGATAATTTCCTGTTATATATATTTTATATATCGTGTTTAGATTTCGCAGCACAAAATTGCCCTCAGCCGGGAACAGGCAGTGGTCGGTATCTTTTCTTTCTTTTTCTCTCCCGGCTGCAACTGAACAATTTTTGTTGTCAAAATGCAGCTCGCAAAAATTCCTGAAAAAAAAAACAACTAAGTTTAAATGATTTCGCATAACAGGAAAAGCCAATTTCGTATTTAATAGGCGTTCTCAACGCTTACAATGAGACATACAGTCAAAGAAACATACCAGAGAAAGGCGTAATATCCAAATTATAAAACCGATCGACTTAATGGTGATTTTTTTCAGTTGTGGTCATGGAATGTATCAAATTCTTTCCAGCCTTTAAGCCGATCCGTAGTAAAAGATAAAAACCGTAATCTGACTCGCCCAAAAGGCTTCAAACCACTAACTGAAGGAGCCCATGAATAATAATAAAAACAACGCTGAAACAAGGCTCATCACTTTTATTTTGAATTTTTTATATTTGCGGAATTTGAGCGCATTTGACGCATTTCCCCACAAACTCTTATATTTCAGTTGCCGATGTGATTATAGCGTGGATGAACAGTTCAATTTATGCGCTGCTTTCATCGACAGCTTGGGCTGCATCAGTGTTTTAAAAAACCGGATGCAAAACTATTCATAGCAAAATGAGTTTGATTTGCATGTTAACACGGAAAACTCATTTTCATACGAGAGGGTATTCACCAAACCTCACTTATAAAAAGTGGCTAATTAAGGCAATTAGGAAGTAGCCTTTTTCCCGCCCCTCCTAGCCCATGCATATACGTCATCACAGCCCCTAATGGTATTGTTCACGACCCCAAGTTAAACTTCCGAACCAAAGTGACCACCATTAATCATTTGCCGATTCTTATGTCTTTGTCGTGGCTCGAGTATCAATTAGGTACTGAATGGAGAAGAGAGAAAAAAACTGACACATTAGTTGAAGAAGAATCAGGTGTAGTGTTCTCATAACAAAAGTATAAAACAACGCAAGTCGAATGAACTGCTCATCACTGATCAGGTTTGCCCGTACAAGCTGACAAAAAAAATCACGTCTTCGTTGTTAAAAATAAGACCCACAAAAAAGCCATCAGTTTGTGCATTTCACCGGAGAAATACGGATCAACAAGAACATTCAAATGAGTTCTTACAACTATTCGCAATCTTCAAACTCGTCGAAAGCTGCCTCATGTAGCCGCTACGTGTACATTATCGAAGACGAGTATATCGCAGTGGACTACTTCTTTGCAGTGTTCACCGTCACTTTAAACGTATTAACATGTCCTCCAATCATCCTACTGAACGCGCTTGTCATAATCGCGGTCAGGACCAAGCCGAGTCTTCAAACCCAGCACAACATACTGCTGGCCTGTATGGCAGTAACAGATCTGGCGGTGGGGATAATCCAGCCAGCATACATTGCAAAAGACGTCCTACTAATGAACATTGTATCAACTATATCCAGTTCTGTTTACTGCACATTCAACCAAACAGCTCATATAGCAACAATTGGCCTTTCCCTAATATCACTGTTTCATTTGGCACTCATCGCATTGGAGCGTTATGTGGCCATGAAATATTCCTTGCGATACGAAAGCATTGCGACTTAATTCCGTTTAACTGTAGCAGTTGCTTTCAGCTGGCTCATTGGCACAGTTTCCAGCGTACTAAGAGGTATAAATATAGTTCCAGTTTGGTTACTTTTTATATTTATGCTGGTCAGCTTGTTAGTGATTATTTTCTGTCATATCTCGGTATATTCAGTTAGCCGCCATCACATGAAGCAGATTAAATCTGAGCAAGTTTCCGCAGAGGCCAAAAGAAAGTTCTTGGAGGAAAGGAAAGCCTTAAAAACCACCACTATCATTATTGGTGGCGTTTTTATGTCTTATTTACCAAGTATTTTAGGTGATATAGCCAGGCGGCTTCCAAGTTCTCTAGCAAACAGATTGTCACTTAGTTCAAGGCCTTTAACAGCTTCATGTCGACTGTTTAATTCGCTGTTTAATCCAATCATTTACTGCTGGAGAAACGCAGCTATTCGTCAGGCAGTAAAGCAACTTCTTCAACGGCAGGAGAACTGACGCACTGTATATAGGTTACCTCCAACGGACAAATGAACAAACTTTATACTTTATCACAATAGCCACGTTGATAGTCAAATTATAATAATAATAATAATAATAATAATAATAATAATAATAATAATAATAATAATCGTGTAGATGCGAGAGTTGTGGATCATGCAAACAAGAAAGTGCTGACCATAGAGATGAGCTGCCCTTGGATCAACAACCGAGAGAAAAAGAGCGAGGAGAAAACGATGAAGTATGGCCCGTTAAGGTGGGAGCTAAAGCAGCAGTATAGAGGGTACGAGGTGATTCAGCATAACATCATCATGGATGTGCTGGGAGGCTGGTCGAGAGAAACCGAAGCCTCAGTTCAATCAATGGTAGGACGTAAGGCGAATCAAGTTCTAGAGGCTATGCAAAAGGCAGTCTTATCGTCATCCCTAAATATAGCGAGAACTTTCAAGGTTGTGATGTGAAGATCCGCGACCAAAGCCCGACTGACGGCCAGGAAAAATGAGAGACATTAGGGATATTTATATGCTTAGTTTATAGGGTTTTTTTTTATACAAAGAACTAGAGATATTAGAGACATCTATATGCTTAGATTATAGTTTTTAGATTTGTATATATAATGAGAATGAGAGATATTAGAGACATTTATATGCTTAGATTATAGTTTTTAGATTTGTAGATATAAGGTTTTAGTAACTTATTTATTTATTTATTTTTTTTAAGTTTCGCTCTTGGGCACAGGTTACGCTTTGCGCCCTGTGTTGCTTTTATAACACTGTGCATACAGATAGTTTTACTGCAATAATAATAATAATAATAGTAATAATAATAATAGTAATAATTAATATTAGTATATACTGAAACAGTGGATAGCATTGCTGGCGCGCTCTAATTGGTTACTGAAACTCGGAATAGCAAGTGCTATTCACCTCCCAGCAATTTGCGCGCGAAAATTGTAATCGTTGACAGCAATAAATGAGTTCAAAAGCATCATTTTCGTTATATTATCTCACTGTTTCAGTATATACTATCGCGGCGAGGTAAATATCCACCACTACTTACCTACACTGAGATGAATAGTTGTTAAATATTAATAATAATATCATTATTGAATATTAAGTTTCTTTTATAGATTTTAAAAATTTTCATCACTTTTAGCACTTTGTACATAGGTTTTATACCAGGATTTTTTTTTTCTTTTTCATTTCTGTAACATTTGAATAGTAGATTTTTATTGTTTCTGAGGTTGGACACGGCTCGCCGCCCAACCAACAGCTTGTATATATCTGGGCATCCAGAAGTTTACACTGCCATAATAACAATAATAATACTTTATTTACATCGCACCATTTCCATGCATCACTGTCCAATGGCGCTATTTGTGCGGGTACCGTAAAGCAAAAAGGATTCCTGGTACTTTTTTGGGATTTCTTTAAAAATGTCCTACAATCCCCTCAATCAATTTCATTTTCGCCTTTATCCACCGACGTTCGATCTCAACCAGCTTTAGAGGGACATTGTCCCGGCTGAAATACTGTGTTTTCGTGATTATGGCCGAGAGCTTGCTTTAAGCCTGCTTTATTATCTTTAAATAGGAAGATAAATCGCCAAAAATCAGCGCTGAAAAGTGATGAACGCAAAGAAATATGAACTAAAAAGACCAAATGATGACTAAAAATCTCAAAAGTCCACCAGAATAGAAACTATGATTTCTTGACCACCAGTTACGAAATCAAACTTTATGAACAGTAGTTCACTTCTATCCTTGTAATTCTGCACTTTTTCTCCAAAAGACTTTCTGTTTTGCTCTACAGAATCTTTTCATCAATTTAGTTGTATATTTGGTGGCATTTGGCGATATAACATGGGAATTAAATAAATTAAAAACACGATTTGGTTGTTTCGGCGGGACAGTGTGCCTTTAAATAGCAGTTATTTATAAATTGTCACCGCGGCTAGAGTTGCAAAATAACATACAATTAAACATTTTGATGCTTTTGGTAGCATTTTATATCTTTTTTTCACTGAAAAAGGTAAAAAACACGCATTTTTATTCAAAAATGGCTTGACCACATGTTACTTATGACGTCATATCTCATTACCATAGCAACCGATTGTCGCCAAACTTTACAAAAATGTGTCTCAAGGATAAACGAACAGTTACTTAAAACGACCTGTGCTAATCTTAAATGGTCTTGAAAACATGGGAGAAAAACCTTAAGGGGGGCAACCACCCCCTCCCCCCACCTCTCCTTGTACGACCGAGGGTTAAGTTTATCTACGGCTACATGTGAAGACTTTTTGTTGATGATGTTCAGAAAAATGAAGACCATTGTCCAAGGTGAACCCAAGGTGTTAGATGTTTTCTTCATCTCTTATGATGACGTTATCAATGTTCACTCCAATCATGTCCTGAGTATCATCTATGTACAGTGGCTTTCTACTGAACCATTTTATACGATGTTAGATTTAGGGTCCGTAATGAACGAGATAAAAGGCTGAAATCCTCTAAGCCAGGAGCTTATTACTAACTTATTAATCCTAAGCTTATTAGAAAAATGTATATAATGTAAAACGTCCCTGGCCCTGATGAAGAGAGAGGATACTGAGAACGAGGCCAGTGTGTTGCCATGACAACCTCGTCCCCAGGGCCTTGTCTGCTTTCACAATGGCGGACAAAGTTGCCCAAGTACTCCTAGAAGCCTGGTGCCTTTTGTCGCGTAAAATATTATGAAATGATGCTATAGCTCAGAAGGAGGTGGGACACTTTAATGAGAATATATAATGGAGTAACTGGTTAGCTATCAGCTGAGGTGAGGGTTAGCAGTTTATTAGGCCTAATAACAAATAATAAACAACCCGAGAAGCTAGGTGGTACCCTGGTAAGGTAGGCTGTGTAAGCCTAATCAGCGAAACTGCAAATACCGTGAACGATGTATTGCGTAACATTGGATCAGTATTCAGGACCGATCAAACAATGTAAACTAGGCATTCTTTTCGAAATGGCACTTGTTTCAGGCTTGTTGGCCTTCGTCAGTGCGCCGAAGAGTCGAATGACACTTCACCTATCTCATATATGTAGCTAATCATTCTAGGAAGAGCTGAAAGGAAAAATTGCGCAACGGTAATGCCACAAACATTTGTGGCATCAGATGGCCAAAGAGCAACTTTACCTAAACTGATACATGTCAGTGCCACAGGGAAAGAAACGGGGAATGGCCAATACCATTCTTATGTATGCCTAAGCCTAGCTGAGGTTACAGGTTCAATCCTGAGTGGGGATTTCAGGGGTTTTTTTACACTCAGTTAAAAATTTATTGAAAATAAAATTCTAAGTGTCGATCGACAAATACGTTATATATTCTCAATAAGGTTTCCGACCTCTTTCTGAGCTATAGCAGGTAGACTCTATCATATAAACTCTTGTTCTTAGGCCATCGTAACTTGATAAGAATTAAAACACAAACAGCGGTGATAAACATGGTAAATCAACACATTTTTATAAAAACTTGACGTTTCGTATGCTAAGCGACATACATTTTTAAAAGTAACCGTTACAGTGTTTGAAAACTGTTTATATAGTTCAAAATTAGGGTCTGGAACCAAGATTAAGAAAAACAATCTTAACAGTAATTAAATAGTACGGACTGTCCTAAGAAGCTACAGCAAATAAAGCATCATTTCGTTTTTCCTTTCTTATTTAAATTTTGTAATCCCAGTGCGGTTTAAATAACAAAAGCCCTAATTTGCACCACAAAACAAAAAATTGAAGGATTCTGGTAGTTGTAGTCATATGACGTCATCGTGCAAATGGCCTATTGGGATCATTTTGATAATTTAGCGTCCGGCAAAACGGACTTTTACTGCAAAATCAAGGAGACTTTGTTGATTCAAGAACTACAGCCTTCGTTAAATGTTAACGTCAGCGTGAGAAGACTCCTGGCTTTCCGTTTTAAGATAAAAGGGGAATCCCCCAGGGGAAGTACCTTCATCCGGTAAGGGGGAATGTACTTTCAGTTTCAAAAGAAAGGGGGAATCCCCTGAACAAAAAAGAAATCTATATCCGGACCAAAACATCAGAGTTCCTTGCCTTATTTCAGATAATACCTAATTTCCCTTTTTTAAAGCCACAACAGTATTTTTTTTTAATTTTATTGCGGCAAAACCACAGCGACAAAGAATTAATGATGCTTTTTTCATCTCATTTCCGTCTCAATCTCTCTGATCTCTCTCTCTTCTTACCGTAATATAGGATCAGCTTACCGTCTGTTCTTCTTATTTTAAAATTGTGTATCGTTTCAGGCGACACATACACCATTTTGTTTTTGCATTTTTGTCGTTGAGGGTGTGGGGAGAGAGGAACAGTTTTTTTTTTTTGTTTTCAGAATTTTAGGGACTGTGGTGTGGGGAGGGGTGGGGAGCTTTTTCCTACCCCGGACTTCAGTATTGAGTTAGAAGTAAAAATCGACTAAATCGGGCTCTGCCGTTATCAAGAGAAAGCAACAATTTCGAAATTAAAAGATTTCCTTTGTTGTTTAATTTACTTGTTCGCTCGTAGGTCAGTAGCAAGATTCCTTGGGAGCCCTGAGACGCTTTTCTCACGCTCTCTCATCTCTCTCACATTATACGCCTCTCGTATCTTCTATCAGTTTTGTTCTAGTCGCGGCGCGACGGAGCCCCCGGTAGGTCTGATCGGCCTTCGGCTGGCTCCGACATCTCACAAGCGTGCCGCGAGAGAACCTCTCTGGTCCCCAGCGTGGCAGCAACGCGGGCTTGAGACAATTGCGAATTTCGCATTTAAGTTCCTCTAAAGAAGAGAAAATTAAAAATCTCTGTAATTACTCGTCTGTTTTATAGTTTCAAGACTAATTAAAATTGAATTAAGCTTTCTTTTCACAGCCAAACTTACGAAATGTGTTCAACGTTCGTCAGTAATTTTACGGCGATAAAAATTTGAGGTGAAATCTTTTTAATACAAACCTCCTGGAATGTCTGGCGTCGCGGGGGGTTTTCTTTCACGACAACTTTGAAATGTTTCGGAAACGTGGAGTTTTGGCCCGGTTTTGGACTATAATTATTTTTAGAAGACCCATCTTGACCACAAATAACAGTAAAACAAAGTAAAGGAACTTGAATTCAGCTGTGTTTATAAAACAGAAATCGAAATCGAAACAAACACTATAAAAAATTTCCATGCCAAAGGTCAGGGTTTTGTTTTGATTTGTGCAGAACACGTGATCAATAAAAACAGATGACGCAACTATTGTACAACATTGAACATGCGCAACTAAATCTCGTGACTCGCTGGAAGATTTCGGAAAGACTGGCAAAGTGATTTTGCAGGAACGTGCTTTAGATTGAAGGGACTTTACACCGTTTGCAGCCAAAATCATACACAATGAACAGCGCAGAGACCGACGTATTGCCATCAGAATCGCGAGCGATTCCTTCCAGACGAATTGTGGTGAACGACCCGGGGCAAATGCCCATGGATTATTCCACTACGCCAGGAGGAACCATATTTTCGACGACTCCAGGCGGTATGTTGAGCCTTATTTTAGACTCGTAATACTCAATATAGTAGTAGCACTTATTAAAGGCATTTCGGTAGAATTAGTTTTAGCTAATAGTAGCGTTTAAACAGAAGGCGTTTGAGCGGCTTTGTTTTGCTTTGTAACTTGTACACAACCCGATTTTTCAACTGCGTATATCTAAGTATCGATTGCACGCGTCTTGTTCGAGTTTTATTCGAGCTTGAGCTGAAATGTGTTTTTGCACCCAATCGTCGCTTATCTTGCGACTTTTATAAACGATGGCTTCTTGCTTTTCTAGAATGAAACCTCGATTCTTGTCTTTTGCATCATTTTGCTTTGAAATTAAGCTTACAAGGGCGAGCTTTGCATTGCGAAGTTTCGTTTCGACATGCAGTCACGTATTCACATAAGCTAAATATTACTGCTCTTTGCATATTGATTCCATTTTTTCAGAGGGGTGGCTATAGATAAGTGTTTTATGTATTCCGTTTATTGGGGAAAAAGATGTCCACGAAAGGCACAAGCCCCAAACTGAACAAAAGCAAAACGCAATTTTGTGTCGTCATAACTTTTTGGAGCTTTGTAAAAACGTGCCTACGTAAGCTATCCTTTAATAAATTCTTGCACCGCGATTTCGTTTATTTTTGAGACTTTATAAATTAACGTTTCGGTCGCTTAGCTTCGATCCTGTTCCAGGCTTGTTGTGTTTACGTTTGGTTACTGTTTTGCCTTCGCAATTACGGGGAGAGTTTTGTTTTCTGATGTAAACAATTCCCACGTGTTCTGTATTAGGGTTCAAAGTATTTGATTTGAAATTCAAAACTATTCCCGATGCGGCAGGCCTTTTATCTTCATGCAAATCAATTACAAATATATTCAAAGTTGTACTGTACTTTTTAGCACAATAATTAAATATTTTGAAATGTTTTTGATCCCGACTTTTGAAACTAGCCGATGGTCAGTTTCTTAATTTTTTGTTAATTTAATAGGATAATTGAGATCAACGCTTGTCTGAATCGCGGTCCTTAATTATATACTGACCTTGATTAAATTTTAGTCCCTAAATAGTAAAAGAAAGTATTGCAGAAGGACCTAGATGGGGGTTTGTAAAAGAGCTAACATTAGAATTTTAGGCGATGAAATACATGTAGCTAACGGTGATTTCAATAATTTCCCTTCTGTAGTTTCATTTTTAATTTTTTCTTCTTTTATTTAGTATCTTAAGGGTACAGTGTAACAATTCACAGTAATTTCTTATATTAAACAGTTAACATTACAAATGGCTTTGAGGAGGTTTGTTATGTACGTTTGCAGTTACATGATGTGTTGATCTTGCACTACAGTTTAATTGAGACCATTTTTGTCTGAACAATTTCGTTTAAAAATTGTATGGTCCTACAGGCAAAATATCTTTATTTAAAACCTCATTAGCATATGTGCCTCATTTTCTAGTTATATACAGGCAGAAACTGACGATAAAATAGTCCGACATTTCAGCAACATCTTGGCACCATTTGTCAAGGGAAACTAAATTAAATATGTGATCTCAAGAGTAACTAATTTGCATTAATTTGAGTCATTAATTTGCATAAGTTAGACAAAGACCTTAGTGCGAATTGAGTCTGATTGTACATTTAAACATGGTCGTAATTGTTTAATGAGTAACATCTCATTAACAAGACAATCACACTGGCATTTCTTCAACACATTACAACAATTGTGAAAGTCATCTGGAATCCTGCCTTTGTGTCTATTATCATAGTGTTTGCACACTGACGAGGTCTTGCTTCTATGTCCATCAATGCGTACGAATAGATGGCCAGATCAGCCTTCCAGAAATTTATTCAAATAATAAACACAGAAACATGACAATACACATCACTGATCACTGATCACTTGATCGATCATGGCCGGGCCCGGCTCAGGATACCAAAACGAAACAAAACCAGTCGATTTACACCACTCGCATGGAATTGTCTTAATGTTAAAGGACCTCTTAAAGTCTTTCCGAATATATTTCGCTTTGAAATGGGAAACTTTCGTGCAAGGACGGCTTGCTTTCTACTTGTAAACAAAGACCTCAAATTACAGCAAGAGCTTAAAATTTGCATAAAATCCTTCACGAACGAGATGTGATCAGATCTCTCTGAATTGCGAAGATTACAACATCCATCTTTTGACCTCTGAATGAAAAGAATCGTATTTGTATTAAAAATATCGCAGTGGCTATTTGTACGGCACCCATACGCGGACTTCGATTTGCTATTCGTATGGGAGTATTCTTTGGCGCGAAATGTTTGTGTCACGATGAGTCGCTCGTGTGAGTATACAGAGACTCAGCAAATTAGTCTGAGCCAAATCAACATCGCTTACCAGAAGCGCTTCGTAAAGCTAAACGAACATTAATATTGTAGACCAACAAAAGTATAGAATAACATCGAAAATTGTCGAAAGTTTTGGACTCCCGTACGAATAGCAAATCGAAGTCCGCGTACGGGTGCCATACGAATAGCCACTTCGTAAAAATATATGTCAGCTTCAGATTATCGAAACCTCAAGAGACCGGTTTTCCTTTACGGCCAGCATTTGAGACTCTCAATTGGATGCGACGAAAAAAACGTCAACCGTTACTAGGAAACAAGGCTCATAAATATGTACGAACCCCACTCAAGTGGGGTTCGCATAATTACACACTTTGATTGTGTTGAAGTCGTCATGACTTTTGCAGTTACAAGGTGATGCATTGTTCTTTTTTTATTGTACTACTGTCTGCACTAAAATTATTTTGCTGTGTAAGAAAATAGTGGAAGTTTGGGAGAACTTACTTAGTTATCAAAGGTAACTTTTACCCATCACTGTTTCAATAAGTTGCAAGAGGATGAATTCCATTTGCAGATAAACATACATGTACATGTATCCTGAGATAACCTCTTTGACTTGTGAATTCACAAAGTGTAGCAGACAGAAACAGATATGCCAATTTTCACACTTTCTTCCATCAGCTGTAAACTTTTATTGGTTATTCCGCTGACCAATGCTGCCTTTTACCCATTCCAAATGCAAGCAAATATGGATTGGGAATACTCGACCGCCAAAAAGGAGGCCAAATATTATTGCGACATAATTGCACTGATGGAAAATTAAAACCAATCTACATGTAAGGATTGCAAATGGATTTTTCAACATAAACACAGTTTGAATAGTAAATTCATCCTTTCTTATGACTTGACATGCACTGCTGGTTGAGTACTGGGCACTGTACTTTTCATTCTCACCCTTACTACTGTGAATGCTCTCCTGTGTTTGAATCCAGGTAAAGACATCAGATACGTGTAATTTCTTTTCTTATTTTTTTCCCTTTTATTTTTAAGCAGAAATTTGATGAAGCTGGCAACCTTTGTCAAAAGTGTTAATTTAAGTACTCCATTTCTAAAATGAAGATGCAAAACATTAGAATCTGAAAATCTGTGATTTTTGTCATTAAAATTTAGTTACTGTGGTTAGTGTATTACTCTATGTACCATGATTTTCTGGGTAAATAATTATCTTTTAGTTAGAGCTTTACATATTCACCAGTTGGCTGATAGGAGCCTTTGATTATACATATATATATATATATATATATATATATATATATATATATATATAAATGTGCCATTCAGAGATCTTTTGTTTATATAGAACTTACATGTATTTGCAAGCGAGCATAATTATGTTGTCAATTGATTAAGTCATAACTTGTTTTCATGAATTTGTATGTTATACTTAAAGGTTGTCTGTCTACCAGCATGCCTTGTAGTCATTTGTAAAATAATGTTATGCAAGGATGTAGATAATAGCGGGAACCGGGGAAATTACCCGGCTGTGAACTTCATTTTTCCGGCTATAAAAGCCAAGTACAGCTACATACATGTAAGAACTACATTTTTCTCATTTTTAACTGGCTGTCAGTTCTATATTCCCAGCTGTTAAAAACTGAATCTACATCCCTGGTTATGAATAATTATTCTGAAAAGTACAAATGTGGAGATCAAAAATGGTGGTTTCATAACATACAAAATTTCTGTTGATGCACACAATGCATCTTGGTAGACATAGTCTTTAAAAGTTCCTTTCTTTATGTACAATGTAATTTAACATGATCAACTTCTTTGTATCATGTTGTAGGGACACGCATAATATATGAACGCAAGTTTCTTCTTGAGTTGCGCAATTCACCACTGTCCCGTACTCCTCCTCGGAATCTGCCATTGATACCAGGTGTGACTTGTGAAGGAAAGGTCAAGCCTGAGAGTCCATTGAAAGACAATGGTGTGGTCAGCACAGAAACAGAGAATGATAAAAATGACCATGGTAAGCAGTTGAAGGAGTTTACTGTGTTTAGTAAACTTGTAGTAAATTTGTGCATTTTCAATCATGCCTTTTGATCATTTTACAACTTTCAAGACATAAAAAGTGAGCATTCATTTATCAGAATTTCAATCAACAGTTTCTACAATTTCAGTTTTTTTTTTTACAGTATGTTTGACAAAATTTTGATCAAAAGTAGATTGCAGTAAATTTTAAGGTTCACAGTTTTTTGTCTGTGACTGTTTGGTTTTGCATTGCTGTTTCTTTGTGATTGCATAAAAATCTTGCATCACTTTTTCAGATCGAAACATTGTTCTATTTTTTTTTATTTCTGATTCTTTAGCAAATAATTGATTAATAGTGAAGCGCACAATTACTTAGAACTAAAACTCAGACAAACAAACCAAAAGTGACTCTCGGGATTCCTAATAAGGAATTTCTATTGTCAGAAATGCAAGAATAAACAAGAATAAATTATAAACTCAGACAAACATGAGTACTGACGTCATCTGTGCGCTTTGCTATTATTTATGTTTATTCATGGGTAAGGCTCACTCACCATGGGAAAACACCACTCAGTAGATTTCTGGCATAAGAATGGTCAGACTTGATGATTTCATCAACAGACTCAAAAGCTACAGTATTACATAACTTGAGGTTTTACTGTGGCGGTAAAAGGGTTGATAACTTGTTCCACAAGTGTTCTTGTTTTTTTGCATGTACAACCTTATGTATTCTTTCTCAGCAGAACACGAAGAACCACAGTTTGAGATGGACATCTAAAGAAAAACAGATGGACACTTCTAACAAACTAGTGTTTATTTCAGTTGCACATTTGTAACACCACTTAAAATATTGACATCGAGTGGGTGTAAATATTGTTATGTTTAGTGTGAAGGTACTGAATGGCGTTGGCAAGAAAACCGATCTATCTTTGAACCGGTTGCCTCTTGTCAAAATAAGGAATGTCTGACATCAAATGAAGTTGTATATAGAATTGCCTTTTTTCGACACTGGCCATGTCGAAATAAAGATTTTCGGCCAACTGTTTGTCTGTGTGACTTGCTTTGATCTTGAGCTGTGTGTGAGTTGAGTTGTGACAGGGATGAGAATAAGCACTCGCCCACTTGCCCAGTGAGTGTCAAATCTCCTTGGGCAAGAACAAATTGTACATTTTTGGTGCAGTTTTGACAGTTACTCACCCAATTGGCGAGTGCTGTCAAAATGAAGTTTCCAACCCTGTTAGTAGTAAAGGGGGGAGTTGTTGTGAGTTGTATGTTGTACATGTTAACCGTTTTGCTGACAAGTATACATTTTCATTTGTGAAAAAAGAAATTATTTTTTGTTTTGAGATTCCACAGGGACTGTAGGCTCACAACAACAGTCCTCAACGACAAAAATATAAGGATTTGTGTGGGATTTTATTGTGGTTCGTTCATCCGAACATTGTTTCTTGATGGCTTAATGTCTGTTTAGAAGGTATGAAGCCTTCAATAAAAAAAAGAAAAACATCACTAATAAGGTATGAACACTTAAATGGAATATCATTTTGATATTTTATCAAACTCACAATAAAACTCCATACAAATCCTTATATTTTTGTCACTGAGGACTCCTGTTGTAAGCCTGGGTCTCTGTGGAGATTCTGTGGAGGTTGAGCAGTGGTCTGCCACTTTTCTTGGAAGGGGTGATCTTTATTTGCCAAAAAAGCAGTGTTTTAAGTTCCTTTTGTTCTCAGGACTTCCTATTTTTTTTTTTTAAGCGAAACTGCCATTTTCCTACATGTATTTCTTAAAATCATGACCCAGTAACCTAAAATAGAATGTTTTCAGGCAAATGAAAATTATCAGGGAAAGAATGCCCCAGGACGCCACTAGACAAACCCCTCAAACACTTATCTGCCAATCTGTAGAAAGCAAGGGGAAAAACACTGTCCCACCCGTATTAAAATTGAAGTATTGCTATTTCAAATCACATTTCCCTTAATGTTGTGCATAATTAAGGGCTAACATGTTGGGTCTTTGCTTCATCCAGTATGTTCCCTATTTTTTGCCCTATTTTTTGTTCAACATTGTCCTGTTTTCTTGACCACACTGTTGAGTCATGCTGCCGACACTGCAAGAACAGCTATCGGGTGTTTAATATCATAAGTTTTAATATGGAATCACAGAGATACGTGTTTCTCTTTTTTATGATGATAAATACTGTCTTTTCTATGATTTCATAAGTTACACTTTATATAAACTTACACCACTACACATTACATACATTTCCAGGTTTTTTAAGAATCTACTCTAAATGTTATACGGTTCTTACATGTTCTTTGTCTTAAGTTTCTGCTGACGAACAAAATGACACTAAGGGACAAGATTTGAGCACTTAACAAAAAGCGTCTATAATTCGGATCCTTTCGAGCAACGGAATGGCCCAAAATCTCGGCAGCAGATTATTCATCAATGACTTAAGGGGCACTGTCTGGGCGAAATATCAAAATATCGCTTACTCTTTCCACGTTACATCCATGGAGCAAAACAAAGCGGTAGTTTGGAGATAATGTGCAGGATTGCAAGGATGGAAGTGGATTACCGTTCATCAAATTTGATTTCGTGATAAGCAGTCAACCATCTCGTACCTAGAGTCCTCGGGTTTCTGGGTCAGCGGGGCGTACGGCTGACCAAAAGGTCTGAGGACTCTATTTTTCGTCCTTCCCATTCCTAGATAATAAAGTAAGCTGATAGCAAGCTCCTGGATATAATCATGAAAACTCGGCATATTTGCCGGGACAGTATCCCTTTAAATACGAGGTTGGACCATTTGGAAGTAAACTGAACCCTTTAAAATGACGTCATCCATAAACTGCATAGTACGGATGCTTGGCCGCGTAGAGGCCTCAGCCTAATTTGACCCCGCCAATTTTTTTGCGGCTGATATATGACAGACCGCTCTATCAATAGAACAGTACCTGCAAGAAAATAACGGCACCCTTGTAATCAATTGGTAGATCCGGCACCACTCAACGGTTTGTCTCTGTGGTCTTGCTGATATTTTATAATCAATAATCACCCCGATACAAGGTAGTACACGACGAAGTAGATAGAAGATTTTATTGCACTCTAACCCCCGTGATGGCAGTATTCAAAGCTTCAACTCCTATTCTAAATAATAACGTCATACTAATAACAACTTGTAATGACATTGTGTTTTGTGCTATAATTACCTAACGGAAAGCTATTACAGTAAACTACAGCCCAAGGTTTCTGTTCATGTCTGCAATTTGAATCATGCATTTCACAGTTGACAAAATTAATGGCGGCGTCTCAAGTTAAGAAATCAGGCATTTTTGTTCGAGTGGTTAATTATTAACAAAACCAGGAAAACCTCTATTCAGGGGGCACCTCCATTAAGGGGACTCATTTTCTCGTCCCGAGGGTGTCCCTACAATGGAGGTTCCACTGTCCACATTTTCATACAAAACATATACGTCACCAGGTAAACTGTCCACATCAAGGTATTCCCATGGAAACCGTTCAGATCCTGGCATTGTAAAGCTGATATTTAGGTAATAATGAAATTTGTTAGCAGCTCCCTTGTTCTGCCAGTCGACCCAGAGTTTATCGAGAAAACCATGATGAAGCCAAAATTCAGGAATAGACGCAGATGTTTGATGACAAAGCATATGTCCACCGACACAGTCATGAAATTTCGCGTGGAAAATTTCACGAATTTTTTCTTCAAAGACAGCAAAATCGTCAAGCTTGAGAAGGCTTTGGGCGTCTTCTGCGTTTGGTAGATTGCAAAACAGAGAAAAATTGAAATCTCTTTTTAAGCAACCGCCACCAGCAGACCGTGGTAAACTGAATTCACCTTTTTTAAAGGGGCCATCCATTACGCACTTCTCAGGGGAGACGCCATTGCCTCCTAGACCGTGAAGGCCTGGATTCCAAACATCTCTGATCTCAGAACCTCGGGTCCAGTGTTGCGCATCTTTGCTCCAATCCCAGTAAGGGATTGTTATCCGGCAGTCGATCTGGCGAAGAAAGTTTTCAAATTCAAGCATAAACCATCGGTGCCAGGGTAGAAATATCTGAGGCATGTGATGAAGGAACGTGCTTGGTACTCTTGAATGGAAGGTGGTTAATTTCTCATAATCGCTTCTGTATTGTGGATCAGACGAAGCCAATTTCACAGCTTGTATAAAGCGCTTCCGTTCTGCAAGGCTCATACTGGTAAATGCTTTCCTTACTCTGTAGCAAGAAACTAACTCGCCATCCTGACATTTACATCTTCTATCACACCCGTCTTTGATTGTTTTGTTGTCTTCACATGCCCTGTTGAGACCTATGAGAAAGAAAGCGATAGAATCCACATGGTCACCAAGCTCATAACAATCAATCAATCAATCAATCAATCCTTTATTTAACAGGGTACCGAAGCTCATGAAAGGGAACCGAGGCTCATAACAGGGTCCCCAAGCTCAAAACAGGGTGCCTAAGCTCATATCAGGATATTCAAGCTCATAACAGGACTCCTCGAAAACAAGAATACGAGTATTTGTATGGGAGTTTATCGTTACTTTCACACCACTCTTACAACGTAACATGCCCTTATTAAGATACCTCAATCAGATGTCTATTCGTTGTTTCTTGACTGTTATGAAGACTCAAACAGCGTTAAAATAAGCAAGTTTTTGGTTTTCAGCCGAGCCCGCTTGTTCAAAGAGTGGATAACAATGTCCACCGAATAAATGAAAAGTGAAAAAAAGTGAAAAAGTGAAAAAAAGCCGAGTTAACAAAACCGACTGTGTTATCCACTGGATAAGATATTTATTTAATCAGGGATAGCGCTATCTTTGTTCGGTACAACTGTGGCCTGAAGACAAGCCAGAAAACCCAACGTAACTCGCTAAAATGCAACTGGAGTGAAGAAAAGACAAACAAAAAGTGTCACAAAAATGTACAAGAACAAAAACTGAATGCCGTCGAATGACAACTTTCAACGAATTCGCACTTTGAAACTCACTTCCACACTACTCCAAACTTATCGAAACCTATCCAAAGGATTGTACATTTGAAAACGTTAGAAAGCACAGTCCTTGAGTTTTAATTGAGTTTTGATTTGGGTTTTACACCAAAAGTTTGAGTTGTTGTTTATACTTTCTTTCTCACTAAGAAAGATGTTTTGTGTTTGAGAGAATCTATGAATCCACTTTTCAAACTTGATCATGTTGAATATTTGAGGTAAAGCGGAGCTTTCCTCTTTATTTTCTAGTCCATAACAGAGTAAAATTCCAGCTAAGGAAAACACGCGACACAATGGGTATTGAAACACTTTATTGAAGCTGATTTCTTATTGCACTTGCAGAGGGTATTTTACAAAAAAAACCCTTAAGTATGCTCTTCCTCTTTTCAGTTATTTTTTCTTTAATTTTTATCGTAATTGTGAGTTAACATGGAAGCCGGCTTAGTGTAAGGTAAGCAGGTTATGAAAAAATAAACATACCTTTGACATAACGCTCTAAGCTTGTGACGTCAAGTTTGGAGCAGGTGTCCGTTATTTTCTTAAGGGTGGTTGCTGTCGTCAAAACAAAGTAACGAAATGCTCTCAATAGGTTTCCAGGACAACGAGGAACAGAAAGACAATTAATGGTGACCTGAAAAAATTGTTTCATAGATAGAGAAAAATAAATTAATGTCATAATCTTACTTCGTGGACTTTTCCATTCGTGTTGACAACTTGTAAAGTACAATTGTGTGAAAATCTCGAATTTAGGGTCGCTGGACAGTCACGTTTATGTAAATGCATAACTCAAAAAGATTCATCGTGGAGAATGCCTTATTTCTTTAAAGTGCACCTAATCCCTATTTTATTTATTCGCCTAAATGAATGTGCTGGTTTTCTGGCGTATATCTGTGAAAAAATTTTGGATTTGGTGAAATCCTCGATTTTCTGTGACCTGTTGAATTGGAGGATAATTTGGTTCAGTACCGAGCAACATGGGATCTGGGGCGAGTGCCCGATATGACATAGATTCGGAAACCGAAAGCATTGTCGAGAACATTCAGCGGTGAGGCACCGGGCAGGCATAATTTCTCTTTTGCACGAGTTTTGCACGACTAAAGCACGGTATTTACACTCGATTCGCGCAAAATGAAGGAAATGGTTCCTGAAAGTACGTCACGTCACATGACTAGACCCATGCCCCGTCTAACTCGGTACTGAACCAAACACAGCTCCGTTTTCGCACGATTTTTGAAATTTCAACAGGTCACAGAAAATCGAGGATTTCACCAAATCCAAAATTTTTTTCACCGATACACTCCAGAAAACAAGCACATTCATTTAGGCGAATAAAAAAATTAGGGGTCAGGTGCACTTTAATGCCCTTGCGCTATTTTTCTTTTTGTGCTATCTAGATTTTCAGTTTAACTGATGAAAATCTTTATTGATTAACATTATTGTGCTATCTAGATACTATGTTATGCTTGTTTTGTTTGGAAAATAAGCTAAACTGGCGGCTGGTTAACGATCGCCTATACTATATTTGGAAACGCATAGTGCCGTTTGTGAGCGATCGCCTCTGATAAATCGCAAGAGATAGGAGCCAGGCTTTAGTAAAGGGTGTTTTCCATTTGTTCGCCGGGAGAATTCAAAAAGATCTTTGAACGTACATTGTGAGCTATGTAGGGGGAAAACTACCTAAATGCCTTTAATTTTCACAGGGGTTATAATTTATTGCTGTGATTGTAAATTATTAGAAATTGCAGGATCTCCTATTGATCCCTATTGATACCAGCCTAATTGCTCATTGGGCTACCCTTGCCTATTTAAAACAAAATTAATGAAATTCAAAAAAAATCAACTTCGTCATTTCCGTGCATGGTCAAAGCCGCGTTCGCGAAAATTAAATCCGCGAGAATTATTCCACAGCAATGAAATGGTAGCCACCTGCTTACCATAAAATAAATGAAGGGCGAATACTATCTACTTGTACTGATTTCTGTAACAGTATTAAGCCCGGGCCAAACGAGGACGATATTTCAAACTCTCTGAGGGCGCATAACAGTCAGCGAGAGTGCCTGAGAGTTGAAACCAAAATTAATAAAAGCGAGGGTCGATAGACTCCAATGGAAATTTGAACGGATGAAACTCTTTGTGACCGCGCGCACGAGAGACTCAAGCCAAATTACAGTGACAGTATGAACATCGATCGTCCTCAGTTTGGCCTGTGGTTGCCAAATTTGGCCGATTTGGCGCGAATTCTAAACCCCGCGAAAATAAGTCATCATGGTAAATACTTAAAAAAATAATAAATAAAAAGTGACGTTATAGGTTAAGCCGAAGATATATATTGTGGCTTTAGAAGAAGTCGTAAAACTGTTATGTTGGCCTTTCATTTAGAAGTCAAATCAGTCGGTCATTTCATGACCATCGTTTCATCGATCCCATCGAGATTCCCATCTTCTGTGGATAAATCACGGAATTCAAATGAAACTACTGGCAATACTTTCCTGTGGTGTTGTTGTGTTGTACAAGGTAGTTCTATTAAATTTATGATGAAGCACTTAAGTGCGACCATTTAAATTACGGTGGGGTTGTTTGTTCAGTTAGTTTTGCAATGTTTAACCCTACCCTTTTTTTCGGTGGTTTTAACTGCCATCGCCGAAACTTGTCTTTGAAATTAAAAAGTGTTGCGTGTTTCCTTAGAATTCATAGATAAAAGGTGATGTTAACTTGCCTGCAGTAAATGGCACTCCTCAATCAACAAACGTCGATTTCTACTTTGGATAGCTTTCAAAAGCCCCTTCGAATGATTTGAACATTCTTCTATCACCATCGCTTGACAAAGATGGTTTCTTTCCGCCGAAATTCCTTTTCTTTCTAGACATATTAACAGCCAAATTAAAAGTTTGAAAAATAGCATGTTTGTCTCTCAACAAACACAATTATGAAAAACTGCGTTTTGCGATACAAGGGCCACTAGGTTTTTAAACAGGTGTTATTCAAATTGATTTGAATAAAGCAATTTGAAATAATAAAATTTCCAATTGAGTTTTGCTGAAATCAATTTCCGTCCAAGATCAGTGAAAGGTGATTTCGTTAATCCGTATATTTCTAAACGTCATAAATACGCCAAGACATTGCAAAACAAACTAAATGTTAATTTCTTGTTTCTTTTTTATATTCAAAGTTGTATAATAACTAACTAATAAAGATTTTTGGTGTTAGTGTCACATGCTGTGAAGTGTACAAAATTCGGCAGAGCTAAAAAATTGTTAATTAAATCAACACAATACCAAGGTTATTATACCTTTTTGTTCAATAAACAATTTTTACAATCAGAGCCACTAACATTTAAGTACTGAAATATTTTACATAGCCTTTATCTTACTTTTATTCAGTATTTTACACATGCTCGTCTTCCTTTTTGGACCTTCGTTTTGGAAAGGCAGAACGCAGTTAAAATTTATCTTGACCTTCCTGTTCCTCTTTTTAATTGCTGAAATACTTTGAAATATACTTGCAGCTTCTTCAGTATTGTATAGCTTGGATACAGTGGTGTAGAGGTTTGCGCGTTGGACATGATCAGATACCGGGACGGTCGGTGGTTCAGGGGTTTGAACTTTGCCATCGTATTGTTACTTTAGACAACAAACTTTACTCCACATTGTCTCTCTTCACTCATGTGTATAAATGGGTACAGGCGACATAATGCTGGGGGAACGCAGCGAAGACTAGCATCCCATCCAAGGGAAGTTAAGCAATACTTCTAGGTTCTTCACGATACAGAGACTGGGTTAAACACCAGTAATGTAGGCGCCCTGTGGCTTTTGTGCTTGCGTCTTTTCCTTATTCTACTTCAAACAGTCAAACATGCATTAAGGTTACAGTGTACCTTCGGGGGTGTCTCCAGTATAACAGCTCTAGCGTCTTAAGATTACACTTAATATTCTTGGCTTCCACTTACGTCATATCAAAATTCAGAAGCATTAAAAAATAGATTTCGAATCCAAAATGTTTATGGAATTGTAAAGAGTTTAAAACTACACATCTTGGCCAAATTGTGAAGCGCAAAAGCATTTCGTTCAAGAGTTATAGGCGAACAAGTATTAGATATTTTTAGTAAGAAATGTATGGAGCGACCATCTTTATGCCCCTGAGAGGGGCACAAAGATGGCGGCCAAAAATTCAAAGTCTTAATTACACCAAAAATCACATCCAAAAATATTGTATTTGCTATAAGCTCAATTCACTCGGCTTATAAGCACTTATAATGCAAACAATAACTTTCAGCTGATTCAATTTTGTTTATTTTCGCGGCTTATCTGAAATAGCGTGACGCATTGTGTGACACATTTAAAACCTTTGTAAATCGGAAGCAAAACATCGTTAAAACCTGAAACTTTTTGTGAAAGATTATAACACTTGTATTCACATACCATGTTAGAAACAGCTTTGTAGGACGTTTTCTTTAGCTTTTTTAATTTTTGTGACGTCATGTGAAAGCCAAGAATACCTAAACCCAGATATCAAATTAAAGCTTATAGAGCTGGCTATCTAAATATGGAAACCATTTGCTAATAAATTGAATTGTCGAATTGTTTACGACGTCTAAATTCGAACGTCCGAATCAGCTTTAAAACGCTATAACTCAAAGCGATTATTATATTTTGCTAATTTGATTTGTTCTCGGGTTTCCTGACACGAAGCGCTAAAAAAAAGTGTCGGCGATTTCCCATATTCAATTGCAGTGAAAAGTTACAGAATATTTTCGAAAAGGGGAGAAAAAAATTGGAATGATCGCACGGAAATGGCTCTTGACGAGAAAGTTTTCGGAATTAAGAAATTCGCCGACACCTTTTTGTTGATTATATGTTAGCCTAGCTTCTGTCCAAATTTAAGGAAAATCGAACAAATTCCCTTTGAGTTGTAGCTCTTTAAAGTGTCCCCAACAAGCGAAAAATTAACTTTGAGAAAACGGCGCGTAAAAAAACATATCGCTTAAGAAACAAACTCCACCCACAAAAGTTATATCGTCATTTCTCCGTCAATTTTCACTATTTTTCGATAATTTATTTGGATGAAAGTTCATTCTGCAAACTTTATTTTAACGTCAAAAACAAATTTTCAATAAATTTTCGATCTGAAGGTACACTGTAACCTTAAGCGGACACCCCTGGGGAATAGGGCGTATGCACATGACGTCACGGCGGCCATATTGGTGTACCAAAACAATAGAACGGCGGCCATGTTGGTGTACCAAAACAATCCTGTGGGATTTGAACGCTTTTCTTATGTTAACACTTTCTTTTGTTCCAATAAATTTGCATAGCTGCTTGCCACGTGAGTGCATACGCTCTATACTCTAGTATCCGCTTAATACAGAGTGTCCGATTAATACAGGTTCCAGTAGAATTTGTCCTGAATTCAATGTCAAATATCATTTCAATATATGGTGCGTTTCTATCTATTCTTCAGTTTTAATTAAAGTGACAAGTTGTCAAATTCAAATGTATACCACCGTTTCTTTTTTCAATTATCTTTAATTACTTTCACTTGTGTACAAAAAGTGATTTCCGTTAATTAATAGATTTTTTAAGACATTCAAAGCTTTTGTCTTATTTTGTTTGTATATAAGTGTATCTATAAGTGTAGAAACTATCTATACAAATGCCTCCATCCCTCTCGCTTCGTGAAAACCTCCGCGATCTTCATAACTTACTCTGACGTCACCAGGTAAGCCGTGGTTGTCAAGCAGTTGCCATGGGTACCGCTCGCTGAGAGGCATCTCGAAGGAAAAGCTTGTAAAATATTCAAAGGTTCGGTTGTCACTTTTGATCTGCCAAGCAGTCCAGAGTTTATCTACAAAGCTGTGATGAATCAAGAACTCAGGAGCAAAAGAAGACGAGAGGTGCTTCAACATATCACCGCCTACACAATCATGAAAAGCAGGGTGAATCTTTTCGCGAATAAACTTTTCAAGCACAGTGAAATTTGCGTCGTTTATAACTTTCTGGACCTGTTCTTTGCTTAGAAGGGAGCATGAAAGATTAAAATTTCTTTTCAAACAACCTTCGCCAATCGTTTCAGGTATAGAGAAGGTACCTTTTCTGAAAGGCCCATCTGTGACACAACCATCAGGCAAAACGCCGTCACCTCCTAGACCGTGAGGACCTGGATTCCAAACGTCGCTTGTCTCAGTCGCTCGGGCCCAGTGCTTCACGTCCTTGCTCCAATCCCAGTAAGGAATTGTTACTCGGCAGTCGATCTGGCGCAGAAAGTTTTCAAATTCTAACAAATACCATCTGTGCCATGGTAGAAATATCTGAGGCATGTGATGAAGGAGCTTACTTGGCATCCGTGAATGGAGCATGCATAGTCTTTTATATTCATCTTTGTAAACAGGGTTCGTTGCCGCTGTTATAAGGCCTTGCACAAATCTCTGTCGTTCTTTGAAACTCATAGCTGTAAACTCTTTTCTGATACGATGACAAAAGAGAAGTTCTCCTTTATAGCACATGCATTTTCGATCACATTCGTCGTAAAATACGTTGGCATCATTGCAGGACATTGAGTCACCTACACGACAAAATGACAGATAATAAAACTAATTCATTACCGTATTATCATCTTAACTACGCAATATAAATGACCTTTTTATTCCATCCATTGGGATTCGCAATAAAGCCCTCTCTTAGAAGCATTTATCTTTTTTGGAGCCTTATTTTCCTTAACCCTCGGACGTACACGTAAAACTTCTACAAACGCCGAAGTACAGGGGTGAGGGGGGGGGGGGGGGTTGCAACCTCCCTTGGGTTTCTTTCGGTGTTACGATATTTCGAAAATATTTTACATCTAATAAGCAGCCTGTGACGTGCTCTACAAGATAAGGTAAATGTTATGAGTTGTAGCACTGCTGGGGTCCGTGACGTCATCCAAAATGGCCGCAAATATGGCCGCCATGTTGGATTTTACTAAAAATTCAACTTTATCGGGAATATGCGGAAATTGCAACTATTTTTGCTAGAGTTGCAAATTAAACATTTTGCTGCTTTTGGCAGTACGAAAAAAGGTAAAAACACGCATTTTAATTCAAAAATGGCTTGACATCATGCTACTTATGACGTCATATCTTGTAACCATAGCAACCGGTTATCGCCAAACTTTACCAAAATGTGTCAAAATGATAATCGAACAGCTAATGAAAACAGCATGTGCCAACAATAAACGCTCTTGAAAAAATCCGAGAAAAACCTTAAGGGGGAGTGGCATCCATCAGCTTAACGTTTTCACTCTTGCAAAACTGCATTTGATCGATCTCGATCGATCTCGATCGATCTCTTTATTGCCGAGAAGTTCAGTCAGAACTATTTGCAGAGGGTAATATAATTTAAGTCTGAGGAAACTTTCTGTGATAATTTAATGATAATTTTGAGAGAACTATGGATTGTTTTGACCGCTTATAATTTTCAAAATTGAAAAGTTTTCTTTGTTTGAAATTTCCCCATTTAGTTTGCGACAATGTATGGATTATAGCCCCAAAATTGAAAGATATTTAGGAAAAACTGTTTTTCGCCATGTTTTTTCACCGTTGCTATGGAAACGCTGATAAGCATAAAAAGAGCATTTTCCAAAACTTTCATCCAAGCCTAATATCTGGTATCAAATTCAGATTCATTGAGCTAAAGTAAGATTATCATAGGCGCATTCAATAAAGGAAGTGTGACCCAAAAAAAACGGCTTGGAGCCACCTTAAAAAATAAAGAGGTACGCGAGAGGGAAATATTTACCTTTCAGGTATCGCTTCAAATGATTGTATTCCAAATCAGGACACAAGTTACTTGCTTTCAATAACCTGGCTGTTGTTATAAAGAGGGAGCGAAACGACCAGAGCAGGTCTCCAGAACATCGAGGAACGGAGATACAGTTGATAGTTTCCTGAAATGAATCGTGAACGAGAAAACAACAAACAATATGTCGGCAAAATACAAACAAACAAAACCAGTCGCTGTTTTTATAAAGAGGGAGCGAAATGACCCCAGTTGGTGGGTATATACTTCATGCTAACACACCAAATGGGATCCTATCATATGGAGATCCTAAAAACTCATTTTAAAATAGTTAGCTTTTACTTACTGTTATGGGTAGTTATATCTATAACAGTAAATAAAAGCTAACCATTTTAAAATGAGTTTTTAGCCCTAAGTAAGTTCCGGATTCTTTGATGTGCATAAATTAAAACCGACCATGAAGTATATACCAGTAGGTGTTTTAGGTTCAGACTCGTACCCAGTCGCTTCTTTGCATTTGCGCTGGAAAGGATTTAGTGAGTTCGCGGTGCATCAAGGGAAGGACGGACAAATAAGTGACGACTAGGTACGAGTTTGTTTCAGGTTACTTTTTGTGAGTTTGTTTGAGCAATTTTCAAAAATTTGAACAGAAACTTATTTTGAAATCGCGACAACCCGAGGAGCTGAATGTACATTCCAAAGTTTTTGTTATTATCACGGGGATCTTTCAACAGAATAAAAGAGAGTTATTTTATAAATGTGGGAAAAAGTTGTGCGAGTGAACGAACACATTGAACACATTGATTCTCGTTTTACTTGAAAACGGATCTTTTTACTCTTTTCAAACTTTTAAAGTTTCGTTACAGAGTATTTGATTAGATTTTGATGTAAATGGCATTGTTTGGAGCAAAGGACTATAAGCTATTGTTACTATATATGGTAACCATCGATGCTTAAAAACGGGTAAAAAATAATATGAAAATGTTTTAAACCGGATACCGACCTCAAGGCCAAAACACTGTGGCGAATCTCCTTAAATCAAGATCTGACAATCATCCATAAACTATATTTATTTGGTAAATGAAAAAGGCCTGAAACTTTATAGAGGAATAAATTTGTGTCTTTCTTAAAGCCACAAAACTACACTAGACAAAAGAGACATTAAAGATGACATGAATAATTGCACAATGAAGTTCTTAGGATTCCGTTTGACCATTACTGATTTAGATACCACGATGAACTGACATCAAGCCTATAATATCAAGTTTATCAACGAAAAGTAATGTGATTTTGCAAAAGTAATTGTCCCGTGATTAAGATTAATATATTCATTTGTCTAACGTTATGCATTATTCTTTTCACCTATTTTTACTTCTAAATTTTAAGCCTGTCACTAGCTTTGAATGGTTTAACCGGCGAACACTTCAACGGCCATTTGCCATTAATGTCCTTTTTTCTATATCATAGTGCACAAAATTAGGAGTCAAGGGAGCAGTTTCAAAGAGTTTCTTGTGTGCGTGTAGGAGTCATCTTAAACGTTTCCGCGAAAGCTAAGAAACGAAAATAAATGATAAGGAAAGGGGATTTACTTCTATCAATCTTACCTGTACTTCTGCGCATTTTTCAAATTTCTGATCCCGAGTTCTTTCATCTAGCGCTTGAAAAATTTCATCAAAATTAGTGCTGCAATCCTTGATAGCCATCTTTTGACAAAACTCGATATTTTCAAAGGATTCGAAAGGGTGGAAAAGTATCAGAAAGGCAAAAACGTGATAGGTAACCATGATCTTTATCCTATTGCTGCAATAGATTCTCAAAAACAAAGATCCGTATTTTCGTTGGTTTTATAGTCGTGGCTCACTTGAAACAATGAGATTTCATGATTTTAAAAAGACGTCAGTTAAACGTTAATTAATACGAAGTTTAAATAAACCACGACAGCGATCAATAAGTTGTACAATGGCTCTGCACGTGAGATGTACATCCTGGTGTATTTCCTGACTGTCGCCTTAAATCAACTCAAATAGCAATTTGTCCATGTTAATTTTCAACTTGAAACAAAACTTTGCCAAAGAGAAAATGCATCCCCTCAAAAGCCAACCCAAAAATTAATTGGCAACACTGGCTTAGAATCCTACTATTAATGATGGTAGGACGTTTTTTAATCTTACTACCTTTCATATTTTTAGTTAGAAAATTCAATTTTGTGATCATTAATTAACATTGCGGTTTTCAGCAGTCGGAAAGTGACGGCCCCTTAAGGCTGCTAATTATAAACGTACGGTGAAGCGGCTACTAAGGTTCATTGTTACGAGCCATGTTTTCCTGTGTCATTGTCAATAAATAAGTGCCTTGCAGAGCCAAACTTTTGAAATTTCAAAATATATATCAACTAATTCTATAGACGTTTAAGTGACCCGAATTGCATCGCGCTTTTTGGCAGTAAAGATTTAACCGATTTTTATGGTGCTTGGCATCCTAAACGAAGAATGTTTGAATCTTAAAACATGAGTGCTCTGAGGCTCATTTGATGAAGTAAGGAAAATAAATTGTCAGTCAAACTTGTGTTCTGGATGTAACACAATATTTTCTAGTACAACAACAACAACAATAAAAAAAGCAATTTTTGTGTGTGTCACAAGATTTTTCACTTATATTATTTTATTTTACTGGTTAAACAGTCTTGTTTGATATTATCACAAACAAGCATGGCTTTCTTATTTTCTTCTAAAATATTATAGTGAGCACCTTTTTTTATATATAACTCATTATAAGCCTCCAAGAACTATTGTTGAACTGACAGTTATTCCGACATAAAAAGTTGAAACCGGAAAGTTATAATTAAGCGAAGAAATCAACAAAGTATAAACAGAAAGAAAGAACACATCAAGACACAATATTTAAACCCAGCACATTTTAATATTTCTTTAGAAACCTGCGCAAAGCAACTTGTCTACTTTAAAACTGAACCGCATTTTTGTTTTCATGATATCTAAAGCACATTTCAAACACTGAACACTTAGTCATAATACCCTTATTCCCTGCAAGGTGCTCAGATCTGAATTCTGCTTGACCAATAACATCTTTTATTGCGTACCTTTCATTCCTTCGTAGCAAGCGGTCCTTTATTTCACAGGAACTGAGGTCTATGCACGCACTCTGAATTACAGTGAAGAAAGGTCATTTAATTATTTATCACTAGCGAAATTCGGTCGTTTGTTGCTGATTGGACGAAAGCCTATGGCGCGTTTTCACTGTCAAAATTCAACATGTCAAATTGAATACAATGCTCCTATTTAAACACCAAACCTTTCGGAACACACTGTCCAAATCAATCAGGTACTATTTAAATGCAGCCTTGTACCTTCAGCATTTATTGGACACTATGCACTCCTGTTGTGCAGTAGATTAAACTATTTATGACATTCAATGGGTTCAAAATGTAGCGAGGATTCCCTCGTCTACCGATAGTTCTATTATAGAATGCTGTTAGAAGCGCTCCCAAAACAGAATTAACCCGTATTAGTTAACAAAAACAACAAAAAGCTGCTTCAACTGATATGATGAGACAGGGCTTTTTTTTGTTGAGAATATGCAAACTATGACGTCATCAGATTGTTGTTATCGTAACACTGATGTCAATCAAGTCTAATTTTTTGGAAAGTTCATGTCATCTCTAGTGTATGTGTGTGGCAGGTAGCCTGACCGAGCTCAGACAGTGAAGTATTAGTCGTTCAAAGTTGGGATGTTATGTCGCCAAAATAAAAAACATTCCAGCCACCTTAACCCTATTCAGCCTGCTGGGGGGGGGGGGGGGAGGGAGGGTTAGGGTTGGGGGGGGGGGGGAGTTGCACAAAGTGCCCGCGCTAACTTTCAACATTCATAACTTCTTCAATATGTATTCAAACACCATCACTTTCCACTTTTCCTAAAATTTATCTGGGAACAATTACATATGACAATTTATTGATCAGGTGACTTGATGTTTCCATGGCTACAAGATTTTGACAGCCAAGTTTTTTTAAATTTGCATATTTGTACATTTGAATGAAGAAAAACGTAATGTTTAATGTTTATTGGTATAGATTTTATATTTTTACGTCATTTAGCGTTTATTTGTTGGTTTTGATTAATTTTGAGTCATTTTCGAAGGTTTTTAAGAGGTTTTAAAAAAATCCAGAAATCCAAGATGGCGGATCCAAGAAGGCGGCCGTATAACTAATGACCTAATAACTACGTCATATGACGTCATCGTTCCACTGTGCGGACCGCAAAGGAGGCAGTTTTAGACGTGCTATGTACCCTCTAGGTTTCATTGTCATGGCCTTAATGTTCATGAAGTTACGAGCTGCAATATTTGGAATATCCGTATTTTCCCGATAAATTTGAATTTTTAGCAGAATCCAAGATGGCGGCCATCTTGGCGGCCATTTTGGATGACGTCACGTAACCCCAGCAGCGCCCCAACCCATAATATTTACCTTATCTTGTACAGCACATCGCGGGCTATCTATTAGATGTAAACTATTTCCGAAATATTGCAACATCGCAAAAACCCAAGGGGAGGGGGGGGGGGGGGGGGGGGGGGGGGGGGGGGTGCAAACAAGGTGCATTTTTGGCCTGTATTTTCTTTAAATTCTTTTAAATTTTATTTGTGATTGGTAATAGCTTAAATATGGCAATCAAGGGTTGTTTGGTCGTTAAGTAACTCTAACGCATGCTCAATAGGCATCGTTACGAGTCAGAGCACATTTTCTTTCCCAGACCCGCGATCTCGCAGCGTAGGAGAAATTTACTGCTCACAGGGTATCCGCACACACTGGCCCATACAAAAACGTAGTCTGCATCTTTCGGTTTTCAGAGGTTTATTACCACCCTTCAAGGTTGCACATCAGTACAATCCAACAATCTTGTACAATCTATATCCAGTCTGGTCTGCCTAAAAGTTACAATTTTCGACTAAATTACATATGTTATACGCGGATAAATACGCCTTTACTACGAGTTGATACGTAAATCCGGCTAAGTTCTACGGAACGAACAGTTCCTTTTACACGCAAAATCCCCTATAGTCAGGTGGCTTAACGCAGAATTTAGGCTTGATCGTGACAAGAGTGATAAAAGCGTGAAATTTGGCACATAAATTGCTTATGCCCTACCAAATGATATTAGAAGGGGTGCCCAAGTCAATCTGCTCAGGAGTCCGTTTTAAGGGGATATTTAGTTTTGACAGAAATCAAGATTTGGGCTGCCTGTGGTGCAATTGTCAAAAAATTTCTTTTACTACCATTTAAAAATAAATTTGCATTTTTTTATCTTGTTTTAATCACTTGTATATGTACTACGCTATTGTAATGAAAATTGGATCACAAATAGCGTCAGCAAAGCCTTATTACAGAATTAGTGCCCAATCTCCGCTCGGCCATAAAAACTGTAGCAGATAAGTAGGGAAAATTGCGTGCAAATTGACCGCGTTTTCCCGTACATCAAATCTGGGAATGCTTATGTACATTCCTAAAACCTTCCCAAATGTGCCTTTCCCTTAGCCAATATACTGTACGTTTGTGGACTTTCTGTGCTGTAAAAACCGACAGAAACGCTCGCCATGGCAAAAAATTGGGTGACATTATATTTCGCCTATATAGTATTTTCACTCGTCACCAGGCTTCCAATTTGACCCTAAAATCATAGCAAAAAGATCATTTTTTAAAAGGAAAATCAAAATTTCGCGCATTTCTGAGTTA
Organism: Cladopsammia gracilis; assembly: GCA_022457155.1. Classification (NCBI taxonomy): domain Eukaryota; kingdom Metazoa; phylum Cnidaria; class Anthozoa; order Scleractinia; family Dendrophylliidae; genus Cladopsammia; species Cladopsammia gracilis. The sequence continues at coordinate 103,437 of JAJGOT010000653.1, forward strand.
CCGTCTGAAATCCACACTTGGATTCCAGTACTATAGTTATTATTCTACCTTGAAACGTTAAAATATTTTAATAACTTCCAAAAAAGTACCGTCGTTGTGACCTCGAAGTGAACAATTTCGTATAAAGACCTGTATGGAGTTCGACCACGCGGTCATCGCTTTAAGCGTTCTATCCTGTTCTAAACAGTGCAGTGTCAACATCTACACTCGGTTTTGGAAAAACTGGAATCTAGTAAACATTTTGGTGAGAAATTTGCTGTGGTTCGAACAAAAAAACCTCCGTCATTTTGCACTTTTCTGCCGCACACTGCTTCGACTGAGTGCATTTTGGCTTCTTTTGGTCGGCATTGTGTTTACGTTCGCTTGCTCGTCTGTCAGTGCATGGCCTAGCGGTGAGAACAAGGGAAATCAGAAGAAAAGAGAAAATCACGGCTTTATCAAGGAAACCCCGCGCTTCAAGGTTACACAATAAACAAGTAATATAGTATTAATATTGGAAAGATTTCGGTTTAACCCCATACATTAGTTATGCATACCGTTCTTAAAACTAAAACAAAAGCTTAAACAATAGAAATCCAAAAGCAAAACAATAGCGCTCACGCCCGGAGCAAATGTCTCGTCTGAGGGATCAATATTTTAGTACGCGCAAAGGCGAGTCACCTTGTTCTAAGATTTGCTGTCTGGGCAGCCACATTTACACAATGGCATGCACTTCAACTTTTCCTTAGGACACTTGCAGCGCGAACAGCGCTCTTTGCAGGTGCACTTGATCAGCTCTCTGCACACAGCCGACACTTTGGGGATAGTCATCCAAACCGGTTGCCACATGGTTGCCCTCTTCTTTGACCCATGAGAACTCTGTGGGGGAAGGAACATGCTGCATTGCTTGTTCTGATGACGTCGAAATTCCACCCTGGTATACTGCCCTCTGAGCATGTAGCAGAAGTGCGTCCTGAAATTCATATTGTTTAAATAGCAAGCTGTAGCTCCACTTTTACCTTGAGTAAAAGCGATTATGTAGTGCTTACTTCCTTATGATCTATTTGCAATTTTGTTCTATCGAATTAAAACTTTCGGGTTTATCTTAATTGTCGGTACATTATTTTTAACCGATAATCTGTCACTAACATTGTGTTTTATTGTCGAACTGTACTGAACATCGCACGAATAATGCACGAAACGAGTATAAATGTGCCGTGATATTCGTACAGTTAATTATTTGTACAGTAGAAAACCGGTTTGCTTCTGCGCGCGCACTCAACCTGATACACTTTCTCTCAGAGTTTTCTTTGTTAAACTCGTTATAACAGTTTATGTTGCATAATAAATCACTTATTAGATGTTTCGGTGTGTAGTATCGCTGTATATTTTTACTTGTTTGCAAAATACAGCACAACTCGTAAAAATATACAGCAATGCTACACACCGAAACATCTATTAAGATATTATATACCTGTGTCGGAGGAATATTTTCCAAGTCCATACGGTAAAAATAATGAAAAAGAATGAAACAACATGTGCAAAGACTTTAAATGAAGCGAGACAGAAAGTTCCTTGGAAGATTTCTGGTGCGGGGCACTTACCATTTTTTTTAGTTTCAGACCAGCAATGATGAACTCAGAGAACTCAAACAGAAGCATCGAAAAGACGACAATAATTCTAAGGTCTTCTAAGATAAGCCACTCAAACCGAAACATCTAATAAGATATTATATACCTGTGTCAGAGGAATATTTTCCAAGTCACTACGGTAAAACTAATAAAAAAAGAATGAAACAACATGTGCAAAGACTTAAAATGAAGTGAGACAGAAAGTTCCTTGGAAGATTTCTGGCGCAGGGTACTTACAGATGTTTTACTTTCAGATCAGCAATGATGGACTCAGAGAACTCAAACAGAAGCATCGAAAAGATGACAATAATTCTAAGATAAGCCACTCAAACCGGGCTTAAAACCATTCTAATAGATAAACAAATATATTAATTTTTATGTTCTACACATAATTTCACCATATTCAAGTTTTTTGCAAATAATTATCACATTTTCTTCAGATACTTACAGACTCAACAGATTGACACACAGGTCACCATCTTGGATGACCGAGAGAGGCATGGGTCCCAGCCTATGTGTCTGTTTTCAAAATTCTGCTACTTAAAGGGTCAGTTTTTTCAAAAATTCACAAAAATGAATTACAAAACCACAAAATACATAGATAACTGCTAAAATGCTTAGTTGGTAAGCATTTCTGGGCTTTTAGCCGATAAAACATATTTACACCACAGGCAACCCAAATCTTGATTTCTGTCAAAACTAAATATCCCCTTAAAACAGACACCTGAGCAGATTGACTTGGGCACCCCTTCTAATATTATTTGATGAAGCATAAGCAAATTGTGTGCCAAATTTCATGCTTTTATCACTCTTGTCACGATCATATCATTAAGCCACCTGACTACTAGACGTGTCTGTCATCAACGTATTATTCACTAAAATAGACTACGGTTAAATCACGCAATGTCACCCACTAAAATAAACGCACAGGAAGCAGCTGTGACGTTTTTATACTTGATTCTGAAAAATAAAATAAAGAAAATGGAAAATACTTATGATTTTGGCGACATGTTATCTAAGAAAAAGATGCTAATTATAAAACGTGAAAATACTAACATATGTAAAAGGAAATATGACTTTCCTTTATAAGGAGTCCGTAAATTTATGGATCGTATGACTGAATTAAAACAGACTAAATATAATTAAGCGACGAGGAAACTGATGTTGGTGAAAAAATAATATTAAAATTGTAAGACAACTTACGTAGATTATGACTAGTACACCTACACACATGAGGGACAATTCTACATCCCAATCATAACGTGATTTAACCTCCCATAATACTATGATGAAAACCGATCTGCTGACGTCTGCAACCCATTGCATAACAAGCCATACGATGAGAATAAAACTAAAGTTTTGTGAACTGACTAGAAAAAACAGATGTAATACCTTTGAAACGACCTATAAAGAGACCTATAAAATCCTATCTTCTGATATTAAACTAAAATGTAAGCATTCAAAGTAACGTTTTTACACTTGCATTCCACTTCTGACACCAACATGTAAGGCGGAAAAAACGGTCGACGCAAGGAAGCACAGATTCGAGTGTAGACTTTAAAGTGCCTATGAAATGAATCTTTCAACCCGTTTTTATACTAAAAATTGAAGTCCACTGGTTGCAATGATTCATAATTTTCCAATTTAAGTTATAGTCAAGCGCACAATCTTTTTTTTTTTGCCTATTTGAGCCAAAGATATGGGACAACCAGGGCACGGCCAAAATATTCAAAAATGCAAATTAGGACTTGTGACGTCAGCAGTTGTGCAGACCTTCGTAGTCAACATTTTCAACTGAGCAAAACTGCAAAAATATAGCTAAAAATTTGTTTGTTTACGAGAAATACAGAAACGTCTGAAAGTGACACCGAATTTTTGGCATTTTTTTCACAACTGATAAAGTTACCATGTTATTTGCTTCTGCTTCTGTTTTTCTGCCGTAAGGATCAATTTGCCGTTCCTTTTGTTTTACTTCATGTATTATACTGATCTAGGTCTGGAAACCGAGATCCGGCCATTCTCAAGGGTTTGTTGAAGTGATCGTGCATTCTATGTTTCTTTTTGTGCTAGTTCCTGGCCTCAGGACATGAAAAGTTCATTTTTGGCCAACTTTGGACGTCCAAAAAAAATACTTTTCGTTGCTTGACCATAACTTAAATTGGAAAATTATAAATCAGTGAAAAATGGGTCGCAATTACATTTCATAGGCACTTTAAAACGGAAACGAACGAAGACTACTGAGGAGCAACTCCAGACGCTGAGTGAGAAATTGGCAGCTTTAGAGACCCACTGCACGCTCAAGCTGGAGATGGTGCCCCTCTATAAACAGACCCTAGGTAAGGTGGTAAGTAGAAAACTTAGGAAACACCAATCACCTCTGGACGGTAGCCAGTGATGAAGCCTCTGTAGAAAAATATGTTTTCTTTTTGGTTCAAAGTTAACAATGTGAAAGAGTAAACTTACACTTATTTTGTAAAGCACCAGGGTACGCCGCTTACACTGTTGTCATAGCAACAGTTCTTATCCTCGCACTGTTTCTTGGTAATCCCTCCCCACCCGCAATCCTTTCTTTCAGACGGGGTTATAGAACTGCATGGATTTTCCTGAGTTCTGTAAAATAAAATTAGGAAATCCTAGTCTTTTTGAGAACTATTGAACCACAGGTGAACCAAGCATTGGGTCCCTCCATGGCCTGTATTTGAGTATTTTCTTCCATTATATTTATCCATGATGGTGCGCATGGAAGAAAATACTCCAATACAGGCCACGGAGGGACCCAATGAACAAACAAAGACACTAGGTTACATGTTAGCACTTTATTTCGAACTTCATTTGTACTTTTTAAGAGAAAAGTTATTAATTTCGTGCAGAAATTTTCGCAAATGTTGCAAAGCAAAATAAACCTAAACAAAGCTCAATTCTAGTACCCAGTTTCCCTCGCATGTTGTGCTTGGTTCACCTGTGATTGAACAGGGAAACACTGTAATACAATGTCTATGTGCCATAATTTAAAAAGACTGCCAGTCTGAGAGAAGTGGCTTGAACAGTTAAGTTGGTCAAGGGAGATACAAACAGTGTTGTCAACAACGGTTTACATTAACGATATGTTTTTATTTTATTTTAGACTTACATAACCCGAACGAACACACTCAACAGACTAGTCTTACTCCTGTGTTCAAACCATCTGCAATGTTGCTAAATCTAAGGAAATCTTTCTTTTTGCTAATCATTTTCCTGTGTTTTGATATTCTGAAGGTTAGGGTTAGGGTTAGGGTTTATGTTTTCTAAATGCGTAGTCATTCGAGAACGCGCTCGGTCTTTCAAAGTAAACAAGCGCTCAAGTCTGCAGGCATTGAGGAGATAAGTCGATACGTAGAACATTTGAGATTTTTCGCCGAAGTCAGTTCATTTGTCATAAATTGAAGTTTTCCAGCTTGTGTCACTAAAAGCTGATTATGGTTGAATTTCCCTTCGAAACATCACTTCATATCCTCTTGGTGTTCTATAATCATTTCGTGTTTGATATCACATACAAAACAGTGGTAACCTCTTAACCTGTGAAACTCTTATAAATCTCTAAAACACTTCAAAAAGAATTTTCTTGAACTTTCTAAAACAGACGTCAATAAGTGACAGAGAATCACTACTCATTTTAATACTGTTGGCATTCAGTTCTGCCACGAGTAATAATGAATTCACTACAATACTTTCGCGATCCACGCTGAGCAAAATAAAATGATCGCTGAATAGGCGACACGTTTGTTTTTCTCAAAACTCTGCACGTGCTGACTCACGTAAGCAGCTGAAATTGAACAGCGCGTGTAAACTGTATTCAGCCACCTTAAGTGACCGTGTACAACGAAACACGAAACATACTCCCATGCATTCCCCTCGCGGCTTCGCTGCTCGTTTTCGCGCAAATAGGTATGTACTTGGTGTATCCCTTATTATTTTGTATTTTTAAAATCACTTAGTTTTTATTTCAGTAGAAATAAAAGATAAAACAACAGAATAGGGAATCGAACCCGGGCCGTATGATCTGCTCCATGCACACTATCCACTAAACCACCGAGGACTAGCTGCCGGAAACTGTAATTTTTAAGGGATATAACATAATATGATGCTGCTAGCCCAGACCATATATAAGAACTAACCCTTTCGATACACTGGAAATACTGGAATCAGTGCTTAATTCTAAATACTAAAATCAGTGCTTCAACCCTAGATGCTGTAATCCGACCCTAAATTGCACAGCAATATATCTAAACACATTACAATAAGGGATACATGAAGTACCATACATTATGATCAAGGATACACAAAGTACCAGGGCGCAAATGCAGCATCGAGCGCGCCATTTTTCATTTCACACCTTATTTTGTTATGTTGTTTCAATTATTCCCACACATTTCTTGTACCTTAATCATGTTGTGTAGGACTAGTAGACACCTACTTTCCTTAGGTAAATCCTGTATTTGTGGGATACAAATCCACTCCCAAATCCACTCCCTAGCTTTATTTGGTTCAGAGTTATGTTTGTATAATTTTCTGGAATCTGTTATAAATTAGCTACCAGTGCTCAGCAAATTTACTTGGTTAGTTCTGAGCAACAACAAGAGAAAGTTCAGTTCTCAAGTCCTAAGTTAAGATGCTTAATTCTCGAGCAACACAAGAGGCGCTCTTAATACTCTTTTCAGGAACCTATGTATGAATGGACGAATATCAGAATTATGTACCAATAGTAATCGGTCAACCTGCTAGTCGGTCAACTTTGGGATTTTTGGCGTTGGTTGTTAAGAAATGCATAAACATTTGCCTCCTTGTGTGGAAAGGTGCCCCTACAAAAACAGTCCCTAGGTAAGGTGGTAAGTAGCAAGGTAAGTGGTAAGAAAAAGCCATGCATGCTTTTTAACACTTTCGCTGCCAAAGTCGACTTTTGTCGACATTTGGAGCAGCAGACATTGCACCACTTGTGACGTCATCAATTTCTACGTTGCCAGATAATTTTGATGCTCAACTGATACAGCGAGGATAGATCCATGCACACGTGCCTCCACTTTGAATATGGACCAAATTCTAGCGGAGTTATTCGAAAAAAAAAATATGTTCAAATATTGGTGCAAAATTAGGTGGTAAATTAGGTCAATACCCTGTAATTGAACAATGTTTAATTTCCAGCGTTTTTAGCGCTTATGCCAAACCTTTTCCAGTCGATAGAAAGGTAATAGAGAGTAGAAGATAGGAAGAGAAGAAAGGGGGAGAAAAAGGGAAAGTAAAAGAAGCAAAAAGAAATGATCAGAAAGGTTCCGCAAACGCGCGCTAAACCTAAAAATTACACTTTTCAAGTAATATATCAAACACGAGGAACAGTGTTTCATCAGATTTCCAAACACCGCGAAGTGGGTTGGAAAAACGAGGCGCAGCCGAGTTTTTTTTAACCCACTTCAAGGTGTTTGGAAATCTGATGAAACACTGTTTCGAGTGTTTGATATAGCTTCTCAAACTGATCGTTAAATGCGGAGAAAACGAAGGAATAAAATCGCCAAAATCTATGCAAATTAAGAAACGATTTCAAAACCTCCTTCACGGTAGTGATTTCCTTTGTGTTCTCGTCATGAATTATTAATGAGTTTGAGAAGACGGAATCTAGTTCATACTGTAGCGTGAGTGTAGCAAATTGCTTTTGTGTCTTTTGTAGCAATGTTTGTTGACATTTGGCCATGTTGCTCCCAAAAAACCGATTTAACGGTAAAAATACCCTTTTTTAAAAAAAATTCAGCCGTGAAAGGGGTAAAATATTAGAAGACACACATATTTTAGTAGATTAAAGCCAAACCTTGCATCGAACATCTTTGACACGATGATTTCTCCAACCCTCACTTATAATAGTGAAACTTGGAGTTTATATACGAAACAAGACTTTAAGACTTGGGATAGATCCTCAAAAGAAAAAGTTCAATTGCAATTTTGCAAACGCTATTTATAAATAAATAAAAAGAACTCAAATTTAGCATGTAGGGCGGATCTAGGACGATTCCCTCTCATTCTACCATAAATCAGAAAATTCGTAATTACATTCTGTATCTTAAAAGCAAAAATGACGACTATATAATGAAACAAATTTTCTTAATATCATTAGATCTCCATTCAATGAAAAAAACTAATTTTAGCTCTAATTTATTAAACATGGTTGAATATTATGATCTACAAAACTTTAATCTTGACAAACTGGATGAAAATAACATCACACATTATATTAATCTTATGAAACAAAAGTATATTTCCTACTGGAAAAATGCTTTACAGAACTCAAAGAAATTAGAATTTTACAATATTTTTAAGGACCGATGCATAATCTCCCATTATCCAGATCATACAAGGAAATCAAATGAAAGGAAAACTCTAGTCAAATTTAGGACAGGTAATCCAAAACTCATGATCGACCTTGGTCGATATAATCAAATCCCTAGAGAAAATAGATTATGCCCTTTATGCGAATCAAATAATATCGAAAACTAACTTATTTCTCTTTCAATGCCTAAGATATTCAACTTTAAGAGAGAAATACTTTAACCAAATCTACCGACACTTGCCGAATATTCAAAATACATCCTCAACAGGAACTATCAAATATAATTGATGAACTCTTCCAATTATTTTGTTAATATACTTTTAATGAAAATGATATGTACTGTTGCTGAATACAGTCATGCAAATAAAGCTATTATTTACTTAGCAAACTAAGGAAACACCAAGGGCCTCTGGCCGGCCAGTATTGAAGCATCTGTAAAAAAATATGTTTTCCCTTTTGAACCAAAGTCAACAATGTGAAAGAGTAAACTTACGCTTTTTTTGCAAAGCACCAGGGTACGCCGCGTACACTATCGTCGAAGCAACAGTCCTGATCCTGCACACACTGTTTCATGGTGATTCCTCCCCACCCGCAATTCTTCCTTTCAGAAGGGGCTATATCACTGCATGGATTTTCCTGACCCCTGTAAAATAAAATTAGGAAATTATCAAGGTTTATCCTAGTGTAGCTTAGTCTTTTTGAGATCTAATGAATAGGGAAGCACTGTAATACAAGGTATCTGTGACATTTTAAAACGACTTCCAGTCTGGAGAAGTGGCTTGAACAGTCCGTTAACGGTCCGCTTCCGGAAGAAAGATTGAACTTAAATGGAGTGAGAAATAAATGACCCATAAATGATGTTGCGCTGAGTAAGTCAGTTGCATGGTCAAGGGAGATACAAACAGACTTTACATAACCCGAACGAACACACACTAGTCATACTCCTGTGTTCAAACCATCTACAATGTTTCTAAATCTAAGGATGTTTCTTTTCGCTAATCGCTTTTTAACCTTCCAGAATAGTGATACCAAATAAGCCTTTCTGTGTTTTGATATTCTGAAGGAAATAAAAAAGCTGGCATCGAAGAGAACAGAGAATATTTGAATGACCGTTGCGATATGGATTATGCAAAGAAACCTGTTTCAATATTCCACGTATCAAGTGTCTGAAATACATTAACACAATTTGATTATTTTGTCGTAGTATTGAATTTTTCATACTTTATTTGCAGAGCGGATTATTACATGTAAAATGGGTAACAAAATCAAATGTGCAATACTAAATTCATTAATTCACTCTAATATTAAGTAACGTTAATATTAATTTTAAGTTACTTACGAATGATAATAGCAGCCTTTATTCGAACTATAGTACTGGTTGATTTTCCCGTCATAACAACACCCCCTGGCTTCACAATCTGACTGGCTGATATACTTCCACCCACAGTTTCCTCTGACACTATTGTGTACATCACAACTATCAGCTGCAAGCAAAGTGAATATTAGTAAATGACGCTTATCAGTCCAATGATTTAAGGTTTGAAAAAAGAGTACTTTGCATGCGGTACGTATACAAAAGAACAAATACTTCCGCCTGCTTCGTAACTTCAGAAGGCAGTAGAGTGCAACTGGAGTGGTTTTGTAGCTACAAAGACACCAAATACACGACGTGGTGCATGTACCACTGATCGTGTTCTTGTTTGTTATGATACACGCCATTTGATTGGTTGAAAACAGTGTGCGAACGGCAATTTACTTTGCGGGTTTCCAGTGAGTAGATCTCAGTAGACTACTAGCAATTCCATCCAGGATAGCCGAGCGGGCGAGCTAATACGCGATCGGCGATCGACCGAGCGAGTGAAAGTAATGCGAGACAAGAGGGCGCCTGCCTCCAGTTTCCCCTCGGCTTGTTCGCTCGCTCCAGTCTCGCCGAGCTTGTTTTCGTGATGAGCTCGCTCGCTCGATTGACTGAAAAAGGAACAGCTAGCAGTGTAAGATGTCAGTCTGCTTAGTCAGTCTATTGATAGTATATTGGAAAGGAACAGCTAGTAGTCTAAGATGTCAGTCTGCTTAGTCAGTCTATTGATAGTATATATTGGCGAAACAGTGTGTTATTTTTTTCTCGCGGCATTAAATTTATGTAAACAGTCCATAAATAAATTACCAGGGGCACGAAAACATGTCCATCCCGAGTCATCGAAGCAGCAACCCCCATTCACACAATCACGTTTGTTGGCAGCCACATGCCAACATGGGTCTCTATACTTGTCAGCTGCACACAGCTCTTGTTTACCAGCTAAAACAGATAACAATTTAAATACAGGCAATATGATGTTAGTTAGGCCGCCATTTCACAAAACGTTTCATAATGTCATTAACGCGGATGAGGAATAACACAGTTATTAATAAACAGGAGTCAAATTGTTCCTGGAGTGTCAAAATGTTTTTGGAGTTCAGGATAATATTCGTACCATACGGTGTTTTACGGTTATTATCCGTACTTTAGGCGTCAAAGTAGTATATTAACCGTAAAATGTTGTTTTTTAAGAATATTAACCTACAAAGACGCCACTTACGATTATTATGCGTGTAAAATACGCATAATAACCTGAAAAAGTACGCATAATAACGGTATGTGGCGCGCTTTCAGGTTATTACTCGTATATGTACCAAAGTTGGATCGAGAGAGATTGTCCCGAATGCGGCCGCCATTACAGGAAAGATTCTAGAGGGATGATATTAAGAAACGGATGAGCATTTCTTTAAAAATAGTATTAATGTGAAGTCTATTCCTCTTAACCTTTCCATTGAGCAAGTTAACGACTGAATTTTTTTTCGAAACAACTAGCATTTTGAAAAAGTTCTGCGGAGTCGCAGCGATGCGAAGCATCACAGGGCGATCGAGTGTCGACTTGAGGAACTGTTGTCGCTGTTGAAATCCACTGTTGCACTATTAAAACTAATGTCCGCTTCCAATGATAAAATAAAACAAGCACCTGTATGTTTACTGATTTAAATGCCTACAAAATTAAGGAAGATCAACTTTACACAACGAAATATAACTCCACGGCAATGACCAAATTCAGTTCCACGGTTTACGGCCGGCGAAGGATTCAATTGAAAGTGGCCGGACGAATAAAACTCCAAGATTCGCGGTTCGTATTTCACCATGGAAAAAGGGAGATGTGTGCCGTCCCAGAAAGGCCGTTTTCTTTTGAAAGTTAATGTTTATTTGAAAGAAATAGCAGAGAAAAACAAACAAAAAGTTGGCAAAACTGCCAGTCAACATAGAGACGACTTAAATATTAAAATTTAACGCATGTATTAGCGTGCCGACCAGTGGTACAGTGGTAGTGCGCTCGGCTACAAGACCGGCACTTGATAGAGATCGCGAGTTCGAATCCAGGTGACGCGATATTTAGTTTTCTTTTCCCCTGTTTTTTTTTTTTTTCTTTCTTTCTTTTCTTCTTCTTTTTTTTTCGAACCGCTTGTGGCTAAAAGTCGCGTAATTTAAGCCAATTTCTTCTTCAGTTTTATTTTTATTTTGTTTAAATAGGCTAAAAACACAGTTGCATTTGCTGAGCTGCGGCGAGGCAAGATATCACAGTTACGTTTTTTATACATTCGACCGAAATGCAGCCAAGTTTTTTTTATCAATAATTTATCGTTTCAAACACTGGAAACTGTATTAAGCAATAGGCCGCATTTTCTATGCGTTTACCGGTGCTATTAAAAACCGCTTGGGAGAACATTCGAAAAGCTTGTAAATCACGAGCCGTGCTTTTTCATCCCGCCTGGGTTTATAACGTCATTGAACCCATAGAAGAATGTGGTCTATTGCTTTTTATGAAATAACTATGGAGAGAGCGCTTTGTTATAATTTTTGGCCGATCAAGATGCTTATTCTCCTCACCCCATTAATACATTCATCGAATGCTGCGGGAAAACCTATCAAAGCGGCTGAACTTGACTCGCTTGGAAAGCTTGTAAATCACCGGCCTCCCTTTTCTCGTGTTCTCCCAACATCCCGCGTGAGTTTATAACGCCGGTAAACACATAGAAATGTGGTCTATTGTGTTTACGAAATAACTAAAGAAAACGACTGCATGTTGAAGAGAGCACATTGTTGTAATTTTGTGTCGATCAAGATGCGTATTCTCCTTACATTTGCATCGGATGACACGGAAAACCAATCAAAGCGGCTGAACTTGAATGAACTTGACTCGCTGCCACAGAGAAGTGAGAAAACACTCACAGGTTCAATGAAAGCGACGAAAAGTTTTAGCGCTTTGAAATTCACCAGCTGAAATTTATCAGCTGAAAGAAGAAATGTATTCAACGATCCAAAAGTACTTTGAAGGGGAAATCCAAAAAATTGTGTCCGGAATCTGCCGCCGCAAAAGTGAATATGCGAGGAAACTTTAGAAGCCTACAAACTTTGTTTTGGATTCAAAGATTGCCTTCTTGTCAGCATTTTTTCAATTGGAATAAAGGTTAGTTACAGAAACGCAGCTTCTAAATCTCTTTTCGACTTTATGTACTTACTTTGAAGCCTTCTGTGATGCCCGTACTTTTTCACATTTTCAGTGATGAATGAAAACAAAGATCATTGTTTTTTATAACCTGACAAATTGTTGGATCGTTTCATGCAAATTTTCATTGTCTGCTTGCTGACCATCCCAGTGCTTGGACATAATCAGAATTTAAACTGTATCTGCTGCAACTACAGAAATTTTGCTCTCCAAAACAAAACACGACAGCGTAAAAGGAATCGGCGTAGTTCTCCTAAAAAACAAAGCGATAGTTTTCAATTCCACTGTGAAAATCAGACTTATTGATAAGCTTTATGTTATCTTAGAATTTGTAGGCACATTTATAACATTCAGTTGAAGGGACACACCTTAATCCTTCAGTGGAACTCAGTTTAATTATGAAATACGAGATCGTCGATTCGATAAATTTGTATTGTATAAAACAACTACTATGCAGTCGTTCGCGGCATTTTCGCATGGTCTTTTCCAGAGGAAGGGTAAAGCATACACAACAATTCATGACAAATTATTTCTTTTTTGTGTTTAGCATTTAAATTATTTGCAAATTAGTTGGAGATTTTAAAGGCAAGGTACGTTTGATCACATTCGTATTCGTACAACAGGTCCGGATGAAAGGTACGCTTAATAATCGTTTTACGCGTGTGCCGTTTAATTTTGTTCACTTTGAGTTCTGTTCATCCGTAGAACAGGTGTGATGCATGGTACGGTTAATAACCGTATAACGCATTTTCCCGTTATTTTGATCACGTTCAGTTCTGTGCATTCGCATGACAGGTCTGATGGAAAAATACGGTTAATAATCGTCAGTTGAATCGCATCTTGCATGTGTTTCTCGTTATTTTATTTGTGAAGCTTTGCGCTTTTTTCACCCTCCAAAAACTGATGAATCTGTAAGATATTTTAATTTAGCTAATAGACTCTATAGAGTGAATTTTTTTTCCAATGACAGTTCAGTTCGCTGTAACATATATGTGGAATTTTGTTCGAATTCGCCTGATTTCCTCAAAGTCCTTTGACTCCTAGCTTTTATCAAGGAAATTCAACAATTTAAGCTTATAAAAAAAAATGCAAATTCACCCTGCTGAATCAACTAAGTTGAATCAACTAAGTTTAAGTTTGCAATTTGTGGAATGCCAGTGATGTGTAATATGAAGTGACATAACATTTTTTCAAACTGCAAGATATCTGAGGGCTTTATAAGACTTATAAGACAGCTAATTAACATGTACGTTGTACGTGTTACTTTACACCTACCGGTACATAGATTCAGGTAGCCATTAAATTACTATAAATGTTAAAATGCATATTTTAACAGTGTTCATGGCTATGACTTCATTTCAAAGGCACCACAAGTCTCATATGATATGGTATAAGAAGTATAGTTTTAACAATATAATTACGAGCACTAAATACAAATTATTTTACTTTCAAATAAATTATATCAGTAAAGTCTCAAATAATAAATACGAATCAAACTTAACTGGGTACACTATGCAAGAAACATGACTGTCTTTAACTATCAATGCTTACATAAAATGTATCCTTATGTAATTAACTCAGTCATTCTGAACTCAACTTGGCTAATCTGCTCATTATTTTAACCTAAAACATTTCTAGACAAATATGACAAGTTTCTTACAGGAGCTAGCTGATTCATGTTATTCACTGAGTTTCCATATTAGGCTAAAAGTCTCTTTATCAATAGCCTGATCATCTAATTTCAGAAATCCAGTTTACCGTTTGTTATGTTCAAACAAAAACAGAAGAATATAAGCCTGAGGGCCTTTGAGCTAAAGGTCTTACAGTCAGCCATCTTGTATTCATCCTGATCCAGTGTTGCAATCGACTAATGTAATTCAATTTCACGATAAAAATCCATTTAAACCAAAGCTTTACATGAATAATAATTCCTCAATTTACCCTTAGACGTGTTAAAGCAATTCCTAGTTACTTTTCTTAACCAGATCTGAAGGAGACTGAAAGAGAACCTGGGAAGAGTGAGCTAGCGGTCAGCAGTTTTAGCCTAAGAGCAGGCACTTATAATAGCACTAAAAAAGTTTTGCGCAAATTTGAATGTTGGAAGAAAAGTGATGACTAAAGAACCTAAATAACACAAAAAGTACGGATTATCTTCTTTCTAAGTGAAAGAATGAATCAGCTTACACGACACAAACTTTGGCTTATATAGCATTGACATGTAAGTCTTAGATCACTGTCTTGGCTGTTTGATATATTACACGAACATGCATGCATGTAGAAAATGTAAATGTTGTTTATAGTGGCGAGTACTTCAGTTAGCTATCCGTTTATTCCAATTTTTTATGAGCCAGAATGGCTTAAGTATTCCAAAAAATGGAGAAATTACTTAATGAGCTCGAATAGTCCAACCAGTACAAATGAACTAATACAAATGATGGCATGGCTCAACCGGTCTGAATGTCCCAAAATGGCAACTCAGGTTAAAGTAATCCAAAGGGTCATGTGACCTAACTCAACCATTCAGAATGCCCAAAAGTGGTCAAAAGGCCAAATTTTGAATGTCCATATCTAATTCTGATTGATTTAAGATATTGACCTGAAGTGTTGGATTTTAAAATAAGACATCAGGATGCTTACTGAGACATTTTTTTGGAGATATGTTCAGATAGGGCAAATATACCCCCCTAACACCTCGGGCAAATACCTGAACTACACTGTACCTTAAACTATCCATTACCAGCCAAAATGAACAAACTGACTCAAATGAGCCAACCTCCTAAAAAAGGCTCAACCAGTCTAAACCGGTTTAGGTATCCAATCAGGTCCAATGACTATTAACTGGCTATCACAGTCTGACTAGTGAGAATGAACAAACTGACCAAAATGAGTGAACGTGCCAAAAGAGCTCAATTGATCTAAATGGCCTGCGCTAGAGTAATCCAATAGGGACAAATGACTTCATGAGCTCAAATAGTCCAACCTATCCAAAAGAACAAACTAACACAATGATGGCAGGGCTCAAAAATCAACCGGTCTAAATGCCCTGTCCGTAAAAGTAATTCCAGTTGATAAAATTGCAAAACTAGCTTTTATAATCCAAACGAGCAAAATGGACAAACTGACTTGAAAATGGCTTAACAAGTCTAAATGTCCCGACTGGTTAAGATAATCCAAACAAGTCAAATGAAACTGGCTTTCATAGTCTAGTTTTTCAATCATGTTCAATTTTGTGTTTTTGCAGAACCGGTTATGGGTTGAAAATGTAAGTTTAATAACCGTAAAAGTACGCTTAATAACCGTAAAAGTACATTTAATAACCGTAAAAGTACGTTCAATAACCGCGAAAGTACGTTTAATAATCGAAAAAGTACGTTTAATAACCGTAAAAGTGCGTTTAATAACCGTAAAAGGACGTTTAATAACCGTAAAAGTGCGTTTAATAACCGTAAAATTACGTTTAATAACCGTAAAAGTGCGTTTAATAACCGTAATATAAAAGTACATTTAACCCTTTAAGCCCCAAGGGTTTTTGTGTTTTTGAGCGATTTCCTGCATACACACGCACCATAGGCTTTCGTGACTCCATATGTGAAGTTGCCTTGAAAGTGCTGCTGTTCTAAAACACTGAAGGCTCGAGTTTACTGGAAACGTCATTGTGACGTTGTGATTTTACTTCGTGGAATTGCAATAAAGTCTTAAATGTGGTGCATCTGCGATTTTTGGTAAGTTCACAGCCATTTTTCATCTTTAGTAGCTGCCTGATGGGCATCATTAAGCTTGAAGGTAGTTTAGAAGTTAGGTGTTGTACTTCGTTTACGAATTTGGCTCGTTGCTCGTTGAACTGGAAAAATGGCCGCCAAAAACCGAAGTTGCCTTGGGACTCGATTCTGGATGAATTTCTCGACCTACCACGGCATCTTTTGGAAGTTGCGACCACTGAAGAACACAACAAGCGCGAAATTTCGGTGGTAGGTCGGTGTGGCTGTGGACTTAGTATAAATATGAAATGTGTGGGGGAAGGAATGAACCCTGTCAAAAATTCTCGCTATTTCCCATCATGCAGCGCGGTGGTGATGTTGAAAATCGAGGCAAGGCCAGGATGCACTAGAACGAGAGGCTGTAGCTCGGCCCGGGCAACGAATAAGAGCAAACAAAATCACTTCTAAGGTAGGGCTAGGACTGAATTTTGCTGCGAATGTTGACTTTTGGGTTTGCAAAGATGATTTCAATAAAAAAAAACTGAAGGCAAAAACATGATTTTTGTTGCTTTTCTATTACGTTAAAATCGGTCATTTTTGTTCTTGTCGAAATTCAAACGCTAATATTTTGCAAAAATCGCTGACTTTTTTGTGTTTATTGGGTATCTCAATTGCAAGAACTTTCTAGTCAATAATCACAACTGATAGTTAAGGCAATGTTCGCACGATTGAAGAAAATTGCAATTTTTTTTAA
This sequence comes from Cladopsammia gracilis, assembly GCA_022457155.1. Taxonomy (NCBI): domain Eukaryota; kingdom Metazoa; phylum Cnidaria; class Anthozoa; order Scleractinia; family Dendrophylliidae; genus Cladopsammia; species Cladopsammia gracilis. The sequence goes on from JAJGOT010000653.1 coordinate 120,383, forward strand.
AAGCAGTGGGTCTTGTAGGGCCATTTGGCACTCTTGGGGCTTAAAGGGTGAATAACCGTAAAAGTACGTTTATCAACCGTAAAAGTACGTTTATCAACCGTAAAAGTACGTTTATAACCGTAAACGTACGTTTAATAACCGTGAAAGTGTGTTTATTAACTAAATACTAGCAGTAATCGGAGATTATTGAGACGCGTTCGGAGGAACTTCCGGCGGGAATGAGCCCCTGAAAAAAAAAACAATAGGGGCGGCCATTTGGAAGACCGGCTACCAAAAAATCTAAAATTTCACTGCACATAAACCACAGGACAACCAACACGAAATTAGGATTGGGTTCTTCGAACGCGATTATCAACTAATTATTATTTATTAGATTAATAACCATGAAAGTACGTTTAATAACCGTAAAAGTGCGTCTATTAATCGTAATAGTACGTTTAATAACCGTAAAAGTACGTTCAATAATCGTAAAAGTACGTTTAATAACCGTAAAAGTACGTTTAATAATCGTAAAAGAACGTTTAATAACCGTAAAAATGCGTTTAATAACCGTAAAAGTACATTAAACGTACTATTACGGTTATTAAACGCACTTTCACGGTTATTAATTAAACGTACTTTTACGGTTATTAAACGTACTTTTACAGTTATTAAACGTACTATTACGGTTATTAAACGCACTTTCACGGTTATGAAACGTACTTTTATGGTTATTAAACGTACTTTTACGGTGGTTAAACGCAATTTTAGGATTATTAAACACACTTTTACTCTTATTAAACGCATCTTTACGGTTAATAAACGTACTTTGACGGTTGATAAACGTACTTTTACGGTTGAGAAACGTACTCGGTTATTAAACGCACTTTTACGGTTATTAAACGCACTTTTACGGCTATTAAACGCAATTTTACGGTTATGAAACGCACTTTTACTGTTATTAAACGTAATTTTACGGTTATTAAACGCACTTTTACGGTTATTAAACGCACTTTTACGATTATTAAACGTACTTTTACAGTTATTAAACGAACTATTACGGTTATTAAACGCACTATTACGGTTATTAAACGTACTTTTACGGTTATTAAACGCACTTTCACGGTTATTAAACGCACTTTTACGGTTATTAAACGCACTTTTACGGTTATTAAACGTACTTTTACGGTTATTAAACGTAATTTTACGGTTTTTAAACGCACTTTTACGGTTATTAAACGCACTTTTGCGGTTATTAAACGTAATTTTACGGTTATTAAACGCACTTTTACGGTTATTAAACGTAATTTTACGGTTATTAAACGCACTTTTACGGTTATTAAACGTACTTTTACGATTATAAAACGTACTTTTGCGGTAATTAAACGTACTTTTACGGTTATTAAATGTACTTTTTGCGGTTATTAAGCGTACTTTTACGGTTATTTAACGTACTTTTACGGTTATTAAACTTACATTTTCAGCCCATAACCGGTTCTGCAAAAACACAAAATTGAACATGATTGAAAAACCAGGACTAACTCAAATAGACTATGAAAGCCAGTTTCATTTGACTTGTTTGGATTATCTTAACCAGTCGGGACATTTAGACTGGTTAAGCCATTTTCAAGCGATTGGCTCATTTGAGTCAGTTTGTCCATTTTGCTCGTTTGGACTATAAAAGCTAGTTTTGCAATTTTATCAACTGGGATTACTTTTACGGACAGGGCATTTGGACCGGTTGATTTTTGAGCCCTGCCATCATTGTGTTAGTTTGTTCTTTTGGATAGGTTGGACTATTTGAGCTCATGAAGTCATTTGTCCCTATTGGATTACTCTAGCGCAGGCCATTTAGATCAATTGAGCTCTTTTACGTTCTTTTAGCACGTTCACTCATTTTAGTCAGTTTGTTCATTCTAACTAGTTAGACTGTGATAGCCAGTTAATAGTCATTGGACCTGATTGGATACCTAAACCGGTTTAGACTGGTTGAGCCTTTTTTAGGAGGTTGGCTCATTTGAGTCAGTTTGTTCATTTTGGCTGGTAATGGATAGTTTAAGGTACAGTGTAGTTCAGGTATTTGCCCGAGGTGTCAGGGGGGTATATTTGCCCTATCTGAACATATCTCCAAAAAAATGTCTCAGTAAGCATCCTGATGTCTTATTTTAAAATCCAACACTTCAGGTCAATATCTTAAATCAATCAGAATTAGATATGGACATTCAAAATTTGGCCTTTTGACCACTTTTGGGCATTCTGAATGGTTGAGTTAGGTCACATGACCCTTTGGATTACTTTAACCTGAGTTGCCATTTTGGGACATTCAGACCGGTTGAGCCATGCCATCATTTGTATTAGTTCATTTGTACTGGTTGGACTATTCGAGCTCATTAAGTAATTTCTCCATTTTTTGGAATACTTAAGCCATTCTGGCTCATAAAAAATTGGAATAAACGGATAGCTAACTGAAGTACTCGCCACTATAAACAACATTTACATTTTCTACAAGCATGCATGTTCGTGTAATATATCAAACAGCCAAGACAGTGATCTAAGACTTACATGTCAATGCTATATAAGCCAAAGTTTGTGTCGTGTAAGCTGATTCATTCTTTCACTTAGAAAGAAGATAATCCGTACTTTTTTTGTTAGTTAGGTTCTTTAGTCATCACTTTTCTTCCAACATTCAAATTTGCGCAAAACTTTTTTAGTGCTATTATAAGTGCCTGCTCTTAGGCTAAAACTGCTGACCGCTAGCTCACTCTTCCCAGGTTCTCTTTCAGTCTCCTTCAGATCTGGTTAAGAAAAGTAACTTAGAATTGCTTTTACATGTCTCAGTGTAAATTGAGGAATTATTATTCATGTAAAGCTTTGGTTTAAATGGATTTTTATCGTGAAATTGAATTACATTAGTCGATTGCAACACTGGATCAGGATGAATACAAGATGGCTGACTGTAAGACCTTTAGCTCAAAGGTCCTCAAGCTTATATTTTTCTGTTTTTGTTTGAACATAACAAACGGTAAACTGGATTTCTGAAATTAGATGATCAGGCTATTGATAAAGAGACTTTTAGCCTAATATGGAAACTCAGTGAATAACATGAATCAGCTAGCTCCTGTAAGAAACTTGTCATATTTGTCTAGAAATGTTTTAGGTTAAAATAATGAGCAGATTAGCCAAGTTGAGTTCAGAATGACTGAGTTAATTACATAAGGATACATTTTATGTAAGCATTGATAATTAAAGACAGTCAAGTTTCTTGCAGAGTGTACCCAGTTAAGTTTGATTCGTATTTATTATTTGAGACTTTACTGATATAATTTATTTGAAAGTAAAATAATTTGTATTTAGTGCTCGTAATTATATTGTTAAAACTATACTTCTTATACCATATCATATGAGACTTGTGGTGCCTTTGAAATGAAGTCATAGCCATGAACACTGTTAAAATATGCATTTTAACATTTATAGTAATTTAATGGCTACCTGAATCTATGTACCGGTAGGTGTAAAGTAACACGTACAACGTACATGTTAATTAGCTAATTAACGACTAAAGTCTTATAAGTCCTATAAAGCCCTCAGATATCTTGCAGTTTGAAAAAATGTTATGTTATTTCATATTACACATCACTGGCATTCCACAAATTGCAAACTTAAACTTAGTTGATTCAACTTAGTTGATTCAGCAGGGTGAATTTGCATTTTTTTTTATAAGCTTAAATTGTTGAATTTCCTTGATAAAAGCTAGGAGTCAAAGGACTTTGAGGAAATCAGGCGAATTCGAACAAAATTCCACATATATGTTACAGCGAACTGAACTGTCATTGGAAAAAAAATTCACTCTATAGAGTCTATTAGCTAAATTAAAATATCTTACAGATTCATCAGTTTTTGGAGGGTGAAAAAAGCGCAAAGCTTCACAAATAAAATAACGAGAAACACATGCAAGATGCGATTCAACTGACGATTATTAACCGTATTTTTCCATCAGACCTGTCATGCGAATGCACAGAACTGAACGTGATCAAAATAACGGGAAAATGCGTTATACGGTTATTAACCGTACCATGCATCACACCTGTTCTACGGATGAACAGAACTCAAAGTGAACAAAATTAAACGGCACACGCGTAAAACGATTATTAAGCGTACCTTTCATCCGGACCTGTTGTACGAATACGAATGTGATCAAACGTACCTTGCCTTTAAAATCTCCAACTAATTTGCAAATAATTTAAATGCTAAACACAAAAAAGAAATAATTTGTCATGAATTGTTGTGTATGCTTTACCCTTCCTCTGGAAAAGACCATGCGAAAATGCCGCGAACGACTGCATAGTAGTTGTTTTATACAATACAAATTTATCGAATCGACGATCTCGTATTTCATAATTAAACTGAGTTCCACTGAAGGATTAAGGTGTGTCCCTTCAACTGAATGTTATAAATGTGCCTACAAATTCTAAGATAACATAAAGCTTATCAATAAGTCTGATTTTCACAGTGGAATTGAAAACTATCGCTTTGTTTTTTAGGAGAACTACGCCGATTCCTTTTACGCTGTCGTGTTTTGTTTTGGAGAGCAAAATTTCTGTAGTTGCAGCAGATACAGTTTAAATTCTGATTATGTCCAAGCACTGGGATGGTCAGCAAGCAGACAATGAAAATTTGCATGAAACGATCCAACAATTTGTCAGGTTATAAAAAACAATGATCTTTGTTTTCATTCATCACTGAAAATGTGAAAAAGTACGGGCATCACAGAAGGCTTCAAAGTAAGTACATAAAGTCGAAAAGAGATTTAGAAGCTGCGTTTCTGTAACTAACCTTTATTCCAATTGAAAAAATGCTGACAAGAAGGCAATCTTTGAATCCAAAACAAAGTTTGTAGGCTTCTAAAGTTTCCTCGCATATTCACTTTTGCGGCGGCAGATTCCGGACACAATTTTTTGGATTTCCCCTTCAAAGTACTTTTGGATCGTTGAATACATTTCTTCTTTCAGCTGATAAATTTCAGCTGGTGAATTTCAAAGCGCTAAAACTTTTCGTCGCTTTCATTGAACCTGTGAGTGTTTTCTCACTTCTCTGTGGCAGCGAGTCAAGTTCATTCAAGTTCAGCCGCTTTGATTGGTTTTCCGTGTCATCCGATGCAAATGTAAGGAGAATACGCATCTTGATCGACACAAAATTACAACAATGTGCTCTCTTCAACATGCAGTCGTTTTCTTTAGTTATTTCGTAAACACAATAGACCACATTTCTATGTGTTTACCGGCGTTATAAACTCACGCGGGATGTTGGGAGAACACGAGAAAAGGGAGGCCGGTGATTTACAAGCTTTCCAAGCGAGTCAAGTTCAGCCGCTTTGATAGGTTTTCCCGCAGCATTCGATGAATGTATTAATGGGGTGAGGAGAATAAGCATCTTGATCGGCCAAAAATTATAACAAAGCGCTCTCTCCATAGTTATTTCATAAAAAGCAATAGACCACATTCTTCTATGGGTTCAATGACGTTATAAACCCAGGCGGGATGAAAAAGCACGGCTCGTGATTTACAAGCTTTTCGAATGTTCTCCCAAGCGGTTTTTAATAGCACCGGTAAACGCATAGAAAATGCGGCCTATTGCTTAATACAGTTTCCAGTGTTTGAAACGATAAATTATTGATAAAAAAACTTGGCTGCATTTCGGTCGAATGTATAAAAAACGTAACTGTGATATCTTGCCTCGCCGCAGCTCAGCAAATGCAACTGTGTTTTTAGCCTATTTAAACAAAATAAAAATAAAACTGAAGAAGAAATTGGCTTAAATTACGCGACTTTTAGCCACAAGCGGTTCGAAAAAAAAAGAAGAAGAAAAGAAAGAAAGAAAAAAAAAAAAAAACAGGGGAAAAGAAAACTAAATATCGCGTCACCTGGATTCGAACTCGCGATCTCTATCAAGTGCCGGTCTTGTAGCCGAGCGCACTACCACTGTACCACTGGTCGGCACGCTAATACATGCGTTAAATTTTAATATTTAAGTCGTCTCTATGTTGACTGGCAGTTTTGCCAACTTTTTGTTTGTTTTTCTCTGCTATTTCTTTCAAATAAACATTAACTTTCAAAAGAAAACGGCCTTTCTGGGACGGCACACATCTCCCTTTTTCCATGGTGAAATACGAACCGCGAATCTTGGAGTTTTATTCGTCCGGCCACTTTCAATTGAATCCTTCGCCGGCCGTAAACCGTGGAACTGAATTTGGTCATTGCCGTGGAGTTATATTTCGTTGTGTAAAGTTGATCTTCCTTAATTTTGTAGGCATTTAAATCAGTAAACATACAGGTGCTTGTTTTATTTTATCATTGGAAGCGGACATTAGTTTTAATAGTGCAACAGTGGATTTCAACAGCGACAACAGTTCCTCAAGTCGACACTCGATCGCCCTGTGATGCTTCGCATCGCTGCGACTCCGCAGAACTTTTTCAAAATGCTAGTTGTTTCGAAAAAAAATTCAGTCGTTAACTTGCTCAATGGAAAGGTTAAGAGGAATAGACTTCACATTAATACTATTTTTAAAGAAATGCTCATCCGTTTCTTAATATCATCCCTCTAGAATCTTTCCTGTAATGGCGGCCGCATTCGGGACAATCTCTCTCGATCCAACTTTGGTACATATACGAGTAATAACCTGAAAGCGCGCCACATACCGTTATTATGCGTACTTTTTCAGGTTATTATGCGTATTTTACACGCATAATAATCGTAAGTGGCGTCTTTGTAGGTTAATATTCTTAAAAAACAACATTTTACGGTTAATATACTACTTTGACGCCTAAAGTACGGATAATAACCGTAAAACACCGTATGGTACGAATATTATCCTGAACTCCAAAAACATTTTGACACTCCAGGAACAATTTGACTCCTGTTACTGTATTTAATTCAATTTTAATAAATGAAAAATAAACCATTACATCAAACATGAATTAAAACTGATAAACACACACCAAAAGTGATAGTCACGGAAAACAAAGATTGCATGCAGTGTTCTGCGACAGGAGAAGTTTTCTACATCATTAAAAATTGAAACGAATTTAACCCTAGGACGTACACGCAATTTTATACCCCCACCATGGTACAAGGGGGGGGGGGGTGTTTCTCCCCCCACCCCCTTTCGTTTTCGTGATGTTGCAATTTTTCGGAAATATTTTACATCTAATTGATATCCCGCGATGTGCCCCACAAGACAAGGTAAGTATTATGGGTTGTGGCGCTGCTGGGGGTTCGTGACGTCATCTAAAATAGCCACCAAGATGTCCGCCATCTTGGATTTTACTAAAAATTCAAAACTTTTGGACAAATGCGGAAATTGCAAATATTGTTTACTAGAGTTGCAAAATTACATATAATTAATCATTTTCATGCTTTTGGTAGCATTTTATATGTTTTTTTTTCACTCATAAAAGGTAAAAAAAAACGCATTTTTAATCAAAAAATGGCTTGACCACATGTTACTCATGACGTCCTATCTCGTTACCATAGCAACCGGTTGTCACTAAACTTTACCAAAACGTGTCTCAAGGATAAACGAACACCTACTGAATAAGGCATGTGCTAATCTTAAATGGTCTTGAAAATAAGGGACAGGAAAAACCTTAAGGGGGGGGGGGGGGGGGGGCAACCACCCACCCCTTGTACGTCCGAGGGTTAAGGAAATTGAAACTTTTATATTAAATTCGGAACAAAGGAACATCTAGTCATGTTTGTAAGAAATATTAAATTTAATTTTCAGCTTACCTGGGCCGTAGATGGTTGACGTTACGGTGACAACCATCACTGCAAGTGCGACAACAGAAAGAGTCTTCATGTTCGTCAACAGCCGAATCTGAAAAGAAATTAAGAAATGTAACCTTCAAAACAATTTTGGTACCAATCTTTGAGTCTGCAAGCCGTTGAGCAGTATGTTTTTAAAGTGCTCAGTGTTTATCATGTTGTCCTAACAAGTTATTTTATTAGTAGTTTCACGCAAACACTGTGTTGTATGTCACTGTTCATGTCACCAGAAGGTCAAAAAGCGACCTTCAAAAGGTGGTGGAATTCTATCTGTGAGGCACATAATATAATTTCCTTTCTTACCGTAACTGGCTGTTTCGTAAGCGGGATGACTTTATCTCCTTGCCAATAACATTTTACTACGGAGACTGGCGGATTATTTTAAGAAGACCAAAACAGGAAGACTGCTCATTAGAACCCGCCTTACTCGGTAGATTACAGCGACTTGTTTTCGGCTTGAACAAAAGCACAGTCAATTTCACTCGATGAATATGAGCTACGACTAGAAGTTCTATAACTTATACAGTCATAACACGATGAGCATCTTCTTCCCTTTCAGCGTCTTAGTCTTCTTTTCAAAATGACAATTTATTTTCACTACAAAAGGATAATTTAATTCAGAGAGGTACATCATTTAATCCAGCAAACACTGAACTGACAAAACCGTGTCGAAAGGTGAAAGCCGCGCTTGCATGTGAGCATATTAAAGTAATTATCTAGTCCACTAGTCGAAGCGAATGCTGCAATTTGTTTTCTGTGAATAATAGAGTAGCCTATTGTACCCAGCAAAAAATATAGCAGCGCATATGTTTGCTGTATGCACAATTTGCCCCCTTTACAAAAGCGCATTTCCTTTTGTTTTCGGGTGATTATCAAGAGGAGCTTTCCCAAATCATGACCATTTTCATTGATAACAACATGCTGTTGTTATATTTTTGCATAAGAAAGCGTATTAACACGATGATTCCTTGGGCACGTTAAACACTTATAATTCTGCAACTGATTATCTCCGGTGTTGTGTAAGATGTTTCATCTCAAATGAAGCATGCGTGTCTCCTGCCTTTGCTGCTGTGTTACTATCGCATAAATAGGCAGCGCATTTGCTCATTCGAGACAGTACGAGGACACAGCATTAAAGAAAACGAATTCACACATCTTTAACTTTTTGCGTAAAGAACCGTCTGGCAAAAAAAGGTGTTTTCTTTTCAGAAAAATTTCGCGTTGCGGCAAGACTCGTTAACTCGAATAGCGCATGGAGCTTGCGTTGCTTAAAGCAGATTTCTAAAAGGGCGTAAATGATTAATATAAAAATGGATAGCATTTAGTCTTTGCTATTTACAGAAATACTGTATAATTATGTCTCATTAGTCAACAAAGAATTTCCCATCTTATTTCGTTGGGCTTCACAGTCTCCTTTTCAAATCACCAAGTCAAGCTTTGATCATGATTCGTTGTTCTCAGGGTCGTTGGGAAATAGTATAATTTTCAGTATAGATACTTTTCTTCATATATTTAGTCCATAAACGTTTGTTGCTATTCAGCATAGGTCTAGATTTAGGCTTGGACTTGGGTAAGTTTAAACACTGTCAAAATAAATGGCTACTTTAAACAGATCACGAATTCAGAACTTACCTTCAATCCTGTTTCGATTCACTTCGACAATACAATGCAGAACGCTGGTATACTTTCACATGTACTATGAACATTTCTACGTGTACAGTTATTAATATGTAGACAGCAAATTGACAGCTAATTGTTAAACTAAGAAACATTTGAAAGGCTTTACGTATTGGTTTTCGATGACAAAGTGTCCGCCAA
>JAJGOT010000653.1:135000-150000 GCA_022457155.1 Cladopsammia gracilis
GGCACTGGTTGCACGAGTTCTCCAGTACGCTCGTGGTGATCATTCTTGCATCCCACGAGAAACCCAAGAGCAGGTTAACGAGGAAATGAGTTCCAGTGCAAGCAACTCGGATTTGCAATGAAGTGATTCAGAAGTGGAATCAGATGGCTTTGTCGAACACTGCTTCGAGGTCATGTTTGTTCCAGATATGGATGTCCAACAAGTAAACATCCACGTCTGGAACAAACATTACCTCGTAGCAATAACAGGTGGGTGTATATTAAGAAAATGCTGGGTATTTGTATATAAACACGGCCTCCATGAAAAGCAGTTTTTATTTTTTATATTGTACCTCTTATTTGTAGTTAGGAAGTTAGGTAGTTAGCTGATTATAATAATTTAAGCTGATGGAAATACCGTGTATAAATAAAGTTATCTTATCTTATCTTATCTTAAAGGTGTTTGAAGGGGGGGGGGTCATACAAAATTTCTGACTGATCAGAGGGGGGAGGGGGGCAATAACTAAATTCAGTTCTTTTGAAGGGGGGGTATTACCTAACATTTTCCTACTTGAAGCCCATTTTCCGCCCCCCCCCCCCCCCCCCCTCCTTATAATTATTGCACAGTCCCTTACTTAAGCTTGTTCAGAAAGCGACGCTGTTAGGCTCAGCCTATCTATATATATTAGCTGCATATTTCAGTCTTTTCACGCGATTATCTTGTCTAACACGTTAATAAGTCTACGCTAGTTATTGTCGGACACAATGTTGTGTCAGAAATGAACTGTTCCACTTTCGGATCTTGACTTTCTCGTCATAAAGGGAAAGGGGGGAGAGGGGAGGTCGAACGGGAGGGGTGGAAGGGAAGTGACAATAGTTTACAATAAACAAAATAAGGAGAGAAGGGGACCCTCTCTGCTTTTCCTTATCCGTAGGTCTGCCAGTGACTTTAAACTTATAAATTCACAATTCGCAGAAAACTAATTTCTTCATGTTATGAGCACCCGAGAAGCTATTTGGCGAAACAATTCGTTTGAAGCTAATGAGTCATGTAGCGTAGCAAAGAACTATGATTTTCTTCTTTTTCTACATCTGTTTTGCAGATAGCATAGCAAGGTCTGAAATTGAAAGTCCGACATGTACAACGTTGTAACATGTACGAGTTTTTAAAAGTTTATAAAATTATGCTAAACAAAGCAAAGTGAAATTAGCTTAACGGCTTTGTTTGCGATGCAACTGGAAATGTCTGTGGTGTACTTTAAGGTGAAGTATACTTGAGTTTCTTCTAAATTTCCAGTTGTACGAAAAGCGTGCCATAGACGCTAGATGACTGATTAGAGTTGGTTAAAAAATGCTTGTCAATAGGTCGAGATATTTTTCTTGTTTTTAGATTATCTGCGAGTACAACTTTGTAACCTTTAAACTTTATTTACTTCGCGTTAAAATGTAAATATTGATATACGTTTTGCGAAAATTATTTAAAACATGACAACCCAATTTTTCAAATGTTTTCAACCACTCTTTCATAAGTTAGGATTGGAGACAAAAATTGCCAAGGAATAAAATCAGAATTTATTTATTATTTTGAATTCCTTTTCCGTCTTTCCTTAAATCGGCGCAAATATATGTTTTGATGAACATTTTTCCCCTCACTTTCAGTACCGCAGTAACACAGTGGAAGACTTCAACAAACCATGCATAATGATTGCTTTCTTGCGACAAGGTTTTCATCACGACAAAATACATTTAATATTAACAAGTAACTACACGAAAAAAAAATGATTTACAAAATCCTCAATCAAAGTTCACCAGCAAAAATTATAATTTTATTGTAGTTTGAATTAAAATCATCAGAACTCTTCGGCGATAAACAGTACTACAAAAACACATGGTTTCTCTTATGCATTTTCCTATTTACAGACCCTTATTTTTCCGAGTTTGTTAAACTCTGACAATTTTTTCTCTGGTCCGTAAAACACTCTTAGACTTATCAGTCCAGTGGCCCAACGATGAAAACACTCTTTTGACAAATTAATGAGATCTTCTTTAACTATTCATGGCCATAAAATATTTTACCTACTTAATAGCTCACTAACTATTTTCAACGCTTCGATAAGTGATGGCAGATATACTGTTAGGTTTGACTGATGCCTTTATTTCAGAGCAACGTTAAGGAAACAAGTCAAATAACAGCAAGTACAGCTCTCGTATATGTTCACCTTAGCACCATGCATCTTCAAATGGAATGTGCGCGTTTTCGCCTCTGGCAGTCTTGCTATGTTAGCCTTTTTGAATAATCCTTATAAAAAAATTGTCTCAGTGTTGAAAGGATATCCGCCAGAAAAAGATTTGTAACATAGGTGGTTCCACGCGATATAAACTGATTTGAAAAATGCTCAATTAAAGTTCACCAGAAAAAAATTATGCTTTCATCGCAGTTTGAATTAAAATCATCAGAACTCTTCGGCGATCAACAGTACTACAATAACACATGGTTTCTCTTATTCCCGAGTTTGTTAAATTCGGACAATTTTTTCTCTGGTCCGTAAAACACTCTTAGACTTATCACTCCAGTTGCCCAACGATGAAAACACTCTTTTGACGAATTAATGAGATCTTTATTAACTATTCATTGCCATAAATCATAAAATCGTTCATTATTTTACCTACTGAATAGCTCACTTCCTATTTTCAACGCTTTGATAAGTGATGACAGATATACCGGTTAGGCTTGACTGATTCCTTTGCTTCAGAGCAATGTTTAGGACACAATACAAATTACAGCTTGTAAAGCTTTCGTATATGATCACCTTAGCAATGACCGGGTACCTTCAAATGGAATGTGGGCGGTTCCACCTCTGGCAGTTTTGCTATGTTAGACTTTCTGAATAGTGCTTATAGAAAAACATTAGTAAATGTCTCAGTGTTGTATGTGTTAATTCCCTAAGTAAGAAGTAATTTATGGTGCACATTTTCAGATAAATCGATTGGATACCGGCCAGAAAATGATTTGTAACATAGGTGATTCCGCGTCATTAAAAAGAGTTTGTTTAAAAATAATTGTCAAAAGATCAATCATGATATTTTTAATGTTTTTAGATTGTTTCCGAGTTCCACGTTTTAACCTTTAAATTTTATTTGCCTCGGCAAAATGGAAAAAAAATTGTAAAATTTTGAGATAAATTAATTAAAACACGAAAACCCAATTTTTCCAATTTTATCAACCACTCTTTCTTAAAGTATAAATTCATTTAATATTGTTATATTTTTTCTGTCTTTCCTTGAATCGGCACAAAGACATGTTTTAATAAACATGTTTTTGCCTCACTTTTAGTAGCGCGCTAACATGGTAGACGACTCGAACGGACCGTACTATTGTATTCGCTTATGGATGAGAAGGCTTTCATCACGACAACGTCCTCTGAATTTTAACAACTAACTAGACGAATTTAACTGATTTACAAAACGTTTACATCCTTTAATCAAAGTTACCAATCAAAAATAATATGCTTTTATCGGAGAACGGAATTAAAATCATCAAAACTCTACGGCGACAGACTGTACAAAAATATCACATGGTTTCTATTATGTATTTTTCTATTTAAATTCCTCTTTGTTTCCGAGTTTGTTATCCCACTGGCTTAAGAAGAAAGTGCAATGATTATAAATTCTGACAACTTTATGTCTGGTCCGTAAAACACTCTTAGACTATCAGTCCAGTTGTGCAAAGATGAAAATACTCCTTTACCAACTTGAACCATTCATTACCATAAAACATACAATCATTCATGTTTTTATCCACTGAAAAGCTCACCTTCTATTTCCAACGCTTCGATAAGTGATAACAGATATACCGTTAAGCTTGACTGACATCTTTGTTTTAGAGAAACGTTAAGGCCACAAGACAAATTACAGCAAGTAAAACCTCTCGTATATGATAACCTTCGCAATGAGCGTGCGCCTATAAATGAAAAGTGGGCGGTTCCGCCCCTGATTGTTTTGCCAGGTTAGAGTTTTGAATAACGCTCATGAAAAAAAATTGTAATTGTTTTAGTGTCGATTGTTTTCATGTAAATGTTAACTGCAATTTTTCTGGCGAGCATTTTAAGACAAATTGAATTGATAGCAGCCAGAAAATGATTTGTAAAATAGGTGGGCCCGCTCCAGATGGTTCTAGTACTCTCATTATAAATTACAGTTTGTTTAAAATGCTTGTCAAAACATCGTGACATTTTTCTTTTTTTTTTTAGATTATATGCAGGTTCAACTTTGTAACCTTTAAATATTATTTACCTCGCGTTAAAATGCAAATAATTGTATCGTAGTTTGAATTAAAATCACAACTCTTCCACGACAAACAGTGCTGCAAAAGCACATGGTTTCTCTTATGTACTTTCCTATTTAAAGACCCCTATTTTTCCGAGTTTGTTAAATTCGATATACCGGTTAGGCTTGACTGATACCTTTGTTTCAGAGCAATGTTAAGGACACAATACAAATTACAGCAAGTAAAGCTTTCGTATATGATCACCTTAGCAATGACCGGGCACCTTCAAATGGAATGTGGGCGGTTCCACCCCTGGCAGTTTTGCTATGTTAGACTTTCTGAATAGTGCTTATAGAAAAACATTAGTAAATGTCTCAGTGTTGAATGTGTTAATTCCCTAAGTAAGAAGTAATTTATGGTGCACATTTTCAGATAAATCGGTTGGATACCGGCCAGAAAAATTATTTCTAACATAGGTGATTCCGCGCCATTAATAAGAATTAGTTTAAAAGTACTTGCCAAAAGATCATCATCATATTTTGCTTGTTTTTAGATTTTTTGCGAGTTTCACTGTTTAACTATTAAAATTTATTTGCCTCGGTAAAATGTAAAAAATTGTGTAAATTTTGAGAGAAATTAATTAAAACACGAAAACCCAACTTTTCGAATTTTATCAACCACTCTTTCTTAAGGTAGGTTTGAAGGCAAATTATTTTCAAGGAATAAAATCTAAATTCATTTAATATTGTTATATTTTTTCTGCCTTTCCTTGAATCGGCACAAAGATATGTTTTAATAAACATTTTTCGCCTCACTTTTAGTAGCGCACCAACAAAGTAGACGACTCGAACGGACAGTACATAATGATTGCTTATGGATGAGAAGATTTTCATCACGACAACGTCCTCTGAATTTTAACAACTAACTGGAAGAAATAAACTGATTCACAAAACGTTTACATCCTTTAATCAAAGTTCCCCCATCAAAAATTATGCTTTTATCGGAGAATGGTATTGAAATCATCAGACCTCTACGGCGACAGACTGTACAACAATATCACATGGTTTCTCTTATGTATTTTGCTATTTCAATTCCTCTATGTTTCCGAGTCTCATTGGCTTAAGAAGAAAGTACAATGATTATAAATTTTGACAATTTTATGTCTGGTCCGTAAAACACTCTTAGACTTATCAGTTCAGTTGCCCAAAGATGAAAATACTCTTTTGCCAAATTGAACCATTCATTACCATAAAACATACAATCATTCATGTTTTTACCCACTGAAAAGCTCACCTTCTATTTCCAACGATTGGATAAGTGATAACAGATATACCGTTAAGCTTGACTGATATCTTTGTTTTAGGGAAACGTTAAGGCCACAAGACAAATTACAGCAAGTGAAACCTCTCGTGTATGATCACCTTCGCAATGAGCGGGCACCTTTAAATGAAAAGTGGGCGGTTCCGCCCCAGGTTGTTTTGCTATGTTAGCGTTTTTGAATAATGCTCATGAAAACTTGTTATTCTTGGTTTTCACGTGACGTCATCAAATTCGAAAATCATAAATTGTAATGCCTTCTGAATTTATATGTCCACCAGGTTGAAGATGACTTAAAAATAAATCTTTTCACAAGTATCCAACGCGGTAGCGTCTTTCGTTTTGAAAATACAGCATTTTGAATTTCTGACTTTTCACCCTAGGTGACACCAACATGGCGTCCGTGACAAAGCTTTTTCCTATGAAACAAGGGCCTCTCCTCGTGATTTTTGGCACTTTGGGCAGTTAAAGTATTAGGAATGCAGTTTATGCGAATGAATAGTAGTTCACGAGAGAAAAGTAATCGCTTTCAGAGCGAAAGTGAAGTCCAGATGTTTTTATTGATTTCCGGCGGCCATCTTGGTGCCCCTCGGAGGGGCACCAAGATGGCGTTTCCATACAAAGCTCTGTAAATTTGAGTCGAGTGCTTCGGCGAATAATTCAACAACGGGATACTGCACAGATCTGAGACTTTGCGAAGTTTTTTATTTGTTACTCTTTTATAACATTACAAATTATTGGCTTCTTTCACTAAATAGTTTCGATTCTAAAACATTATATATTGGTGTCCCTCCGGGATGGCGTTTCCATACAAAGCTCTGTAAATTTGAGTCGAATGCTTCGGCGAATAATTCAACAACGGAATATTGCACAGATCTGAGACTTCGCGAAGTTGTTTATTTGTTATTCTTTTATAACATTACAAATTATTGGCTTCCTTCGCTAATTCGTTTCGATTTTAGACCATTTTAAAATTTTATGGCGTGACAGTGAAAACCAAGAATTGTTTCAGTGTCGATTGTTTTCCTTTCCCTAAGAAAACTGTAATTTATGGTGCCCATTTTAAGATAAATTAAATTGATAGCAGCCAGAACATGATTTGTAACATAGGTGGCTCCGCTCCAGATGGTTCTACTCTCATTAATTACAGTTTGTTTAAAAATACTTGTCAAAAGATCGTGATATTTTTCTTGTTTTTAGATTATCTGCGAGTACAACTTCGTAACCGTTAAATATTATTTACCTCGCGTTAATGTAAATAATTGTATACATTTTGCGAAAATTATTTAAAACATGACAACCCAATTTTTTAAATGATTTCAACCACTGTTTCTTAGTTAGGATTGGAGACAAATATTGTCAAGGAATTAAATCAGAATTTATTTATTATTTTCTTTTTATTATCTTTCCTTGAATCGGCACAAAGATATGTTTTGATAAACATTTGTCCTGTCGCTTTCAGTAACACAGTAGAAGATTTCAGCAGAGCATACATAATGATTGCTTTTTTGTGACAAGGTTTTCATCACGACAACGTACGCTCAATTTTAACATCTAACTACACAATATAAACTGATTTGTAAAATGCTCAATTAAAGTTCACCAGAAAAAATTATGCTTTCATCGTAGTTTGAATTAAAATCATCAGAACTCTTCGGCGATCAACAGTACTACAATAACACATGGTTTCTCTTATGCATTTTGCTATTTACAGACCCTCATTTTCCCGAGTTTGTTAAATTCTGACAATTTTTTTCTCTGATCTGTAAAACACTCCTAGACTTATCAGTCCAGTTGGCCAACGATGAAAACACAATCATTCATGTTTTTACCCATGAGAACTCGAATCCAAATGTTTGCCAATTGACCCACGTCACAGCGGCGCGTGACCATGAGTAATAGGCAAAGAATTTGAAATATCATGTCGTTGTTGCGACAAAGAAAGTGAGGATAGACATACACCATCCCTCAGCGAATACATGGCTAGCCTTCGTAGCAGGCGCATGAAAATCGTGCGAGGGAGACACGCGAGGAGGAAAGTAGCTCCTTTCCTCCTCGCGTGTCTCCCTCGCGCGCCCCGTTCTTTCTTGCGCCCATTATTTTCATGCGCCTGCTACGCAGGCTAATACATGGCCAATACCATGTTAAAAGGTCTTAAAAAATGAGCAGCATAGTAGGATCTGAAAAGACCTACGGTCCCAAATAATACAATAGTAGTAGACCAAGGAGCAAAGGACCGCGAACGAAAATGCTTCTGGAATACGTAGGATCTATAGAAGATTTGATCAGCAAAAAATAGTAAAACAAACATAGTGAGCAAAGCTGATACTAGGTAGAACTATGCTGCTCATATATTTAGACCTTTTAACATGGTATTGGGCATGTATTCGCTGAGGGATGGTTTATGTCTATCCTCACTTTCTTTATCGCGACAACGACATGATATTTCAAATTCTTTGCCTATTACTCATGGTCACGCGCCGCTGTGACGTGGGTCAATTGGCAAACATTTGAATTCGAGTTCTCATTGTTGCCATCACCACGTGCGATTTGGTAGAGAATTGGCGTTCGCGCTAGTTTTTCGATCTTTTTGCTGCTACACCGTGCTGACGAGACCCAACCAGGTCGAAACAGCTGCATTTTGGCTTTCAGTTTGGGCTCTATCATGTCGTTGTCGCGTTAATTGTTCTACGTAGTATCAGCTTTGCTCACTATGTTTGTATTACTATTTTTGGCTGATCAGATCTTCTATAGATCCTACGTACTCCAGCAGCATTTTCGTTCGCGGTCCTTTGCTCCTTGTTTCTATTACTACCCGCGGTCGCATAAAACAGCATTAAATTAAACGTATCCTTTCTGTAGAGCCGCAATGGACAGATTATCATTTTTTTTTCACCATCATCAGTGAAACCTGCCTTTTTGCCATAGACAACTTTACCGCTTGGTTCTATATGCTTCGTTCCTAACGGCTCAGCTGTATATGCTGCAAACTGAACTTCTCAAGAGTGAACTCTTTCAGACAATAATATTACCGCTTTCTATCAATTCTTTGAATTTTCACCAAAATTTAAGATGTTCCAAGAATAGTTTTTATGTTTTCTATTCAACATTGACCCAGGTGTTCGATTTTCTTGCGAAAATATTGATAAAAGTCGCGTCAAAGTCTTCGCCAACACCATTTTCCCATACAAAATTCTTATGCAGATAACCCTCGGATGTACGCACAAACTTATACCCCCATCTTGGTACAAGGGGGGGGGGGGGGGTTGGATTACGGTAAGGATTTTTGCGATGTTGCAATATTTTCAGAAATATTTTACATCTAATAGATAACCCGCGATGTGCTCCACAAGCTAAGGTAAATGTTATGGGTTGTGACGCTGCTGGGGGCCGTGACGTCATCCAAAATGGCCGCCAAGACGGCCGCCACCTTTGATTTTACTAAAAATTCAAATTTATCGGGAAAATGTGGAAATTGCAAATATTGTTTGCTAGAGTTGCAAAATAACATACAATTAAACATTTTGATGTTTTTGGTAGCATTGTATATGTTTTTTTCACTGAAAAAAGATGAAAAACACGCATTTTTTATTCAAAAATGGCTTGACCACATGTTACTAATGACGTCATTTCTCGTTACCATAGCAACCAGTTGTCGCCAAACTTTACCGAAATGTGTTTTAAGGATAAATGAATAGCTACTGAAAACGGCATGTGCTAATCGTAAATAGTCTTGAAAATATCGGAGAAAAACCTTAAGGGGTGGGGGGCAACCACCCCCCCCCCCTCCCTTGTACGTCCGAGGGATAACACATCACTAGCCTTGTATATATATATATATATATATATATATATATATATATATATATATATATATATATATATATATATATATATATATATATATATATATTTATATTTTCTAGCAGACTTTAAGATAGGTCTGTATATTATCATTTTTTCACTATTGTCATTTCTTGTCATTAGGTTCCAGTCTTTCTCCTTAGCATTTAAATTTTGTTGTATTATATCCAATCGTCACTTCTGAAGATGTATGTTGAAGCATACGAAACGTCAAGTCATTAATCAAAGTTTTTTACAACATGCGTTGTTTTGTCATGTTTATAACCGCAGTGTGTATTTTATTTCTGTTAAAGTTGAAATGGCCGAAGAATAAGAGTTTTTACGATGGAGGAGTTTGTTTCTCTGAGTCACAACGAGATAAAAAATACATGACGTGATTGGTACAAAGCCAGAAAATGATTTGTAACATAGGTGGTTCCGCTCCAGATAGTTCTACTCTCATTAATTACAGTTTGTTTAAAAATACTTGTCAAAAGATCGTGATATTTTTCTTATTTTTAGATTATCTGCGAGTACAACTTAGTAATCTTTAAATATTATTTACCTCGCGTTAAAATATACATATAAATGATTGTATACATTTTGCGAAAATTATTTAAAACATGACAACCCAATGTTTCAAATGTTTTCAACCACTCTTTCTTAAGTTAGGATTGAAGACAAATATTGTCAAGGAATAAAATCAGAATTTATTTCATATTTTCTTTTTTCTGTCCTTCCTTGAAACGGCACAAAGATACGTTTTGATAAACATTCCCTTCAACAGACCATGCATAATGAATGCTTTCTCGTGAGACGAAGGTTTTCATCACGACAACGTACACTTTAACAACTTTAACAACACGAAATAAAGTGATTTACAAAATCCTCAATCGAAGTTCACTAGCAAAAATTATGCATTTATCGTAGTTTGAATTAAAATTCAAGGAATAAAATCAGAATTATTAATTATTTTCTTATTTCTGTCTTTCCTTGAATCGGCACAAAGATGTTTTGATAATCATTTTCCCCCCGCTTTCAGTAGCGCGGTAACACAGTGAAGACTTCAACAGACATAAGTTGCATAATGATTGCTTTCTCGTGAAAGGTTTTCATCACGACAACGTCCACTTAAAGGGGCTATGTCGCGAAGTGTCACGCAACACTACAAACTTTTTCAAGTTTACACCATCGTTGTGGAAATCAGGCACAGTCCATTCATTCCTGGAGAGCTGAGAGCTCTGAAATGTTTCAAATTGTTCACACATGTAAATAATCTATTTCTCTTGATTTAGTTTCGGATATTCGGTGCCCTACTCTTATCGAACAATGTCATGGATTCTTTTACGTCTCTTTCAATTGACAAAGAAGGATGGTCAGGAGACAAGGACAACGGCTTAACGTCACCGCCCAATGACGCGATCATCTGAACTGAGACAAGGTGTTAATCACAGCCAGCAAGATCTCCGCCGAAACTTGTCTTTCCTTAATATTCGTAAATAAAAGGTGAGGTTAAGTTGCCTGTAGTGAATGGCACTCCTAGATCAACAAACGTTGATTTCTACTTTCGAGAGCTTTCAAAAGCCCCTTCGAATGATTTGAACATTCTTCTATTACCATCGCTTGACAAAGATGGTTTCTTTCCGCCGAAATTCCTTTTCTTTCTAGACATATTAACACCCAAATTAAAAGTTTGAAAAATAGCATGTTTGTCTTTCAACAAACACAATTAAGAAAAACTGCGTTTTGCGATACAAGTGCCACTAGGATTTTAAACAGGTGTTATTCAAATTGATTTGGATAAAGCAATTTGAAATAATAAAATTTCCAATTGAGTTTACTGAAATCAATTTCCGTCCAAGATCAGTGAAAAGTGATTTCGTTTATCCGTATAGTCCTGAACGTCCAGGGGCACACAACGAACAATCTTTAGTAAAATGCATTATTTTACTCAAATAAATTAAAATAAATGATGTAAAAGCATTTCCAGGTGTTCTTCTACGTTGCTGGGAAAAACATATCTGTTCCTTTTTCCCAGCATAACGCACAGGGAAATTCCCAGCCAGCTGGATAAAAAATGTCACTCTGGTTCCCAGCCAGCAATTAAAAAAAATGAATAAATAAAAAAGCAATAACAAAAAAGTTACCAAAAGGGTTCTTGGGAACTAACGAAACATTAATGGAAAACTATTTGAAGCTTTTTTGTTTTATAATTATTGTTTTTTACATATACTGCCGTCTCAAATCTGTCTCAAACTTGTTCGGTTGTCTTTAAGGACGGTGCCACCTAATGGCAAGGTATTTTGCCAGGTTTTTGACTATGCGGGAAAAGTAGATCTTAGCAGGGGCTATTGGAATCCAAAGAGAAAATTGGGGGTAACCACGCAATTTTTCGAGATATTTAAGCTTCAATCTGGAAAAAATGATGACATCAGCATTTTTTCGGAAAAAGGAAAAATAGATCTTTCTTCGCGGATTTCCTTAGAATTCGCCTTTACATACACAAAAGCAACAATAATTCTAAAAATCTCTAAAATACATAACAAATGGTAACATAACAACTACTGTTTATGTGTTTTAAGTTACAAAATCACCACAACGGAGCCATTATCGGCCCTGACAGCTTTCCCACGTTCGCCAAAAATACGGTCTTAATAACCTTTGCCCACAACAAAAAATTAATGGGGTGCTTAATATGCTTACCACTTCCATTTTATAAGATAAAAAGTAGGGGTCACCACGCGTTTTTACAAGTTATATTTAGATATTTTCAACTTTTACGGAATCACTTTCGGGGTTCGCGACATTTTTTTCTATGCCCTCCCTAGTAAGTTGAATATTGTGCGTGTCTTTTTCGGGGGCATGCTGGGATTTCCACTCGACGGCTTACCGTTCAAAACTTTTAAACTACTTTCAGGCACGATAAAAAGACAAACATTGTAGAATTCAAAGGAATTCTCTTTGTAGATGTAAGGTGCTCTTTTGAGAAACATTTTTCGGGGATTTCAAGGTCAAACAGCACAGTAAAGTAGTAAAAAGGCAAAATCGGTTTACTTCCATTGATCTACAGTGGATCTACGGATTTATTATGTTCCTTCGGGCACAACAACTTTTACATTGTGTGCATCTTCTTCCGATCCATTACCAACTTGAAAACATCAGTGCTATATCGAGGTGACTGGTTGGCTGCCGAAAAACTCTGATTGGCAGGTTAGTCTTTTAACGGTTATTTGGAGTCAAAATTTAAGAAATATTTGTTGAAAAGTGCTTGAGTTTTGTAATTTCATTTGGCCGCGTGTTTATTTTCTTGTGAAGCTCCTGTTGTTTTCATGGATTCTCTGATAACTTTAATAGAGTTTACACTTTAATGTCAAAAAAATCGTGAAATAATAAATCACTTTTTTTGCCTAAGTCTACGGCTTTATTTGATCTAAAAAAGATAAGATTTCTTTTCAGTTTATCATGGCAAGTTTTTCGCCTATCAAAATTTGCTCTAATGTAAAGAAGTTGAGAACTGACACGATGCGACTTCGAAAAACATCACTTGCCTATAATAGAAAATAAAAGAAATCAATTGAACCTAAATACACAAATGTGTTTACGAAAGATTACAACAAAAACCATGCTTGCCAGCAATCCAGAGAGGGAATACTTTAGTCGGATGCTTCCCAGCTTTGGATCGGCCAGTTTTCTTCAGTTGCTGGCTTCAGCCTTGTTTTTTTAATATATCTTCATCAATTGTCAAAAACAATTTTTTCGAAACGCTTTGATCATCTCAATTCTCCTTTTCGACGTTTGTTTGATTTAACTGGTCAGGAACAATTGTTTTTCTGCTTTTGTTGTGTACTTTTTTATTCGCAAAAATGACCACTGGCAAAAGATTTTTGCAGATAAACAAAACTTTCAAACAACGCGAGTTTGGCCGCCAAACAAAAACTTGCAGTCAATTGAAATAACAACACGCCAGCCTTTCCTTGGATTTTATGCCTTGAGGATGCTTGTTTTAAGCTTATGTATAAAAAACACTAGTCTGGTTTGACTTTAAGTTTTGTTAAAATTTTGAATGGTGAAAAAGAGCCAATGTAAACAATCTTCGTAAAGAAAGGCAAAACGTACCCGTTCATTACCGAGGCTGTGTCGTTTGCAAAATAGTTAAAGAATTTAGCACTTTTAGGCTGCAGAAGGCCTATAAACAAATTTTTATAGATTTTTGAGAACTCTATTTATCTTGTATTAAATATAAAGTTTAGAAACTGAGTCAGGAAGTTGACAGTTGACATGAAAAGTTGGCGGAACTTAGTCTTTACCACCCGCGTTCGCGTTTAAAAAATAACCAGTGTCTCGCACGACTATCGCGCAATGCATGCGCAGAACGTATGCGCAATAACAATAGGTGGCACCGTCCTTAAGTACTGGCTTAAATTTGTTACTACGAAGCTGGACCCTTTTAAGCTCCAAAGTGACCAACATCTAACTTCTCCTCACAAAATCTATACATAATCAAGAGAAAAGGTCATGAGAATTAATGTAGTGATCAGCAAAAAGAATTTACTTTGTCCTTTTAATGAATTCTGTCACCTAGATCTGTAAGAAATGTATATAAACCAGTAAAGAGAATTTGTATGTTGGCATCGGGACTCCTTTCTCAAGTCAGCCAGCGCAAAAATAGTAATTAAAAAATATATATACAGAATATTTTGCCAGCCAGCAAGAATTCCGCAGGGGAACAGATAAAGTGAGGAACAGATTCGTTGGGTGCCCCTGGGGCACCCAACGAATAATCTTTGGTAAAATGTATTATTTTACTCAAATAAATTAAAATAAATGATATAAAAGTATTTCCAGGTGTTTTTCTATGTTGCTGGGAAAAATATATCTGTTCTTTTTTTCCCAGCATAATACATGGGGAAATTCCCAGCCAGCTGGATAAAAAAATGTCTGTTTCCCAGCCAGCAATTAAAAAAAAAATGAATAAATGAAAAAAAAAAATAGTAATAAGTTATCAAAAGGGGCTTGGAAACTAATGAAACATTAATGGGAACTATTTGAAGCTTTTTGTTTATTGTTTTGTACATTTACTGCCGTCTCGAACTTAACCTGTTCAGGTATCTTAAGTCCTGCTTAAATTTGTTACTACGAAGCTGAACCCTTTTAAGCTCCAAAGTGTCCTCCGATTTTCTTCGATCCAGTCTCTTTTCGATCTGCTCAAGTTAGCCAGCACAATTTGTTCTTGCGACTCCTTTCTCAAGTCAACCAGCGCAAAAATGGTAATTAAAAAAAATATGTACAGACTAGTTTGCCAGCCAGCAAGAATTCCGCTGGGGAACAGATAAAGTGAGGAACAGATTCGTTGGGTGCCCCTGTGTTTGCAGAAAGGATTCAGTTTAAATTGATCTTTTGAAACGCTTTTCTTAATATTGTAACCATTGAGAATTTCTAGGTGAAACGAATCGAATTACTGATGAATATATAAAATAACCATTGCACGACCAGGCGACCATTACTTAGCTTTCAAAATCAACAAAAACCGAATCTTTATTGGTAAACATTCTCACGTAACACAGCAGGGACAGATTCGTTGGGTGCCCCTGTGTT
>JAJGOT010000653.1:155000-398043 GCA_022457155.1 Cladopsammia gracilis
CGCAGACCACCTCAGTTCCACATGACCGAAACTCAGATTCCACCTGCAAGGAGGAAAAAAGACATAATATGAGTAAGGAAAAATAAGAAGCGTCAGCCTTAATAATTAGTAAGTTTTAATTTTTTTTTTTTTTTACCACTGGGCAAACGGATCTTTTCTAACCTGAAATAACCTGAAGCAAAAAATAAAAACAAAGATAAAATTATGAGTGAGTGCGGCTACCAAAGCGAACACCAAGAGGACGAATATTCCCTCAACACCCCCTAATATACCATCACCAAATCCCTTGATAATACATACCGTCGAGAGAATATTTTTTCGCTAATTTGCAAACCGCGAAAAAATTCATCTCTCTCCTAAATTATATCAAATCCCACCCGGTCGTGCTACAAAAACAACCACACACTTCCCTATTGTTTGTCGTGTGCTCGGCTGGTGACCGCACGACCAGCCAAGAGTACAAAGAAAGTGTAAATGTACAAAGAACAGTCAATTAACAGAAACATGAATATTTACCTTCAAAACTGAATCCTCAAGGCGAGCATTCTGAATTGTAGATTTACTCGACCAAATACACTATTGCAGGTGCCAGCTATGAAGGATTCCCGATCTGTTGGCAAGTCCATCCAGGCCAATACAAACTCGCGGAATGTTGAACCGTTAAAAACCATAGGCCAAAATGGGGCCGAAGGCCAATGTGGTACAATCAAAGTTCCTGTTGCCTTACAATTTCGCATGTGTAAAATTACTCTAGGTATCAGAATGATTGGGGGGCAAATATAATTGTTATCGCCCGCCCAATCCTGAACAAAGGCGTCGATGTCTTCTGACCCGGGATTCCAATAACGGGAGTTGAACCTTGGCAGTTTTGTATTCAGGTGGTTGGCAAAACGATCGATTCCATGTGGCCCCCAAATCGAATTGATCTGATCAAAAATGTGTTGTGCAATACCCCAATCATCACTGTCAAAAAGGCGACTAAGAAAATATGCTTGCTCGTTCTCTGCCCTGGGAACCCATTCTAATTCTATTGAGAGATTGTTCGTACAACAAAGGCCGAAAATTTCTAGTGCTTCCTTTTGCAAGTGCTCTTTTCCACTTCCGTTTAAGATGATTCTAGGGACGTTTTGATTATCCGTGAACCATTTGATCGTTTGACCCGCAAGCCTGTCAATAAGAGAAATTAGTACATATTTAACAGCTAGAATCTCCCTAAAGGTAGAACTGTAAAGCCTTTCCATTGGTGTCCGTTGTCCCGCAACTAGATCCTTACCACAATGCACAGAATAAAACCCTCCAAAACCCGAATCACTAGCATCTGAACATACAACGCCGACCGTGCTGGACTTAGGTACCATTTGTTTACCATTCAAGGAGTCAATGTTTTTCAACCAAAATAATAGCTCATTACGAACGCTTTCGGGCATCGGTAGGCGGTCTTCCCAGGAGACTCGCTGTTCTATAAGACTGTAACAACTGCGCGTCAAAAGCCTGCAAATATTCCCCACGGCACACGACATTGAAATGATCTGACCGGTGATAGACGATAATTTGCGAACTTGAATAGATTCGTCAGAAATTCAGTGATTCTTCCAAGCTTGTCTTCAACTTTTTTACTCTGCGCTCGGGAATACTAATCATACCAGATTCAAAATTCAAAATCGTACCAAGGAAAAGAACGGACCTCGTAGGCTCCCAACCAGATTTCTCGTCATTCACAGTAAAACCAGAAGCCAAAACATCACGGCGCACGATAGAGCTTAGCTGTCTTGCTTTGTTCAAGACGAAGTCTCCGCCAATACCGTCATCTAAATATAATAATATTGAATGACCTTGACTTCTCCAAAATTTTACCAGCTGTCTAATCACTTTAGAAAACAGAAAAGGGGCCGTGGTCAAACCAAAAGCAAGCACTCGAAAAACATAAAATTTCATAACCCCCTCTGAAGTGGACCATTTAAAAGCCAAGTATTTGGTATGTTCCTCACAAATATCAATATGGTGGTAAGCGGACTTGAGATCGAAGCAAAAAACGTAGTGACCCGGTGAGAAGATTTGTAAGACAGTTCGTAAATCCTCGTACTTGATAGACTTCTTAGAAATAAATTTGTTCAGATGAGAAAGATCTAGGATAAGGCGGAGCTTGCCTGAAGACTGTACGGCGACGTGTAAGGGATTACAGAACTTAGGATAATTAGAAATCTCTTTAATGCAACCGCTAACAATCAATTCCGAAATAGCGCTATCAACAAATTCCCTATGGATTCTGGTTGAGTTTCTATTCTCAATAGAATAAGGTTGTGGAATTTCATCAAAAACTATTGTATACCCGTATTCAATGACCTCTGGAACATATTGAGATGCTCCAATATCACGCCAGAACTTTAAGTTTTCTTTCAATTTCCCTTGCTTAAAGTTGGACGCCCCAGAGCACTGTTCGAATTCATACGTTTCAAGCTTGTTTCTGTCCACTACTGGATCCCATTGTAGCCGTGCTGGGTAGTTTTGGGCGACTACATTCTGCGGCCCAATGGCCTGGTCTGCCACATCTGTGGCACAAATCATATTGCCGTAATCCGGGAAAAAAGCGTCCACCTTGGGGACGAAAATAACGCACACTATTCCTAGAAGCAGAAAAATTAGATATTGAATTCCCGACATTGCTTGAATTGCTCTGCTGAGCCAAGCGTGCCTTTCGTTTCTTTTCTTGGTTAGCTTTAATTTTATCTCCACTGAGCCCTTTTCTCGGCTTTTTTAATCTTTTTAGCGTCGGCCTCGTCATCGGCCAATTCGTCATCGACATATTCTATAATTGTTGACCAGCCAAACAATGACTTATCAGCCAACTTTATCAGTTTCTGTCTTTCTTTAATTAATTGAATACCTTCCTTGAGTTGTTCCTTGGCTTTGCCGATATTACCACTCTGTAGCGCCTGTAGAGCTCTCTCACTTGTCCTCTGGACCTTCTTGTTGTGCTCGAACTGATGTTCGTTCCCCTTCTTTTTGAAGCTAGGCTTCTCGTCCGTCTCCAATTCGCTCGCTATTTGTGAACCAAGCTCCCCCTGTTGCTTCAACAGATTCGTCTCCAGAGTTGATAGCCGAGAGTCTACTGCCACGAGGATGGCGTCCTTCTGGGCGTCAATCAGGGCTTGTAGTTCTGGGGTAATGCCTGAATCCTGATTCTTCGTCTTCGATGAGCCGGCCGGTATTTCGTCTCGCTCATTCATTAGACTGAAAAATAGGAGAACAAAGATAAAATTATGAGTGAGTGCGGCTACCAAAGCGAACACCAAGAGGACGAATATTCCCTCAACACCCCCTAATATACCAACACCAAATCCCTTGATAATACATACCGTCGAGAGAATATTTTTTCGCTAATTTGCAAACCGCGAAAAAATTCATATACTTTATTTTAGGCTACAGTGAATTGTATATAATTTTATAATTATATACCTGATAAAGGGTCATCAAATAACATCTTTGCCTCTTCCAATCCCGCCTGAGTGTTGGTCGAGCCACCGGGATAAGGAATCTTCATTATCGCATTCGCTGCTGTAGGGTACGGTAAAAACTTGAATTTGACGATGGGTGAGTCAGCAAAGGTAACTGCAGCAAACTTCACATAATATCTTCCTCCACTCGACCAGTCCATAATGCGCTTGAGTGCTTTCTTTCCTTTCTCAAATTCGCACCTACCACCCGACCCGGAGCAATCCATAACAACCACGATATCTTCAGCGTAGGATGGCGACTGTCCGGGTATGTACTTGGTGTATCCCTTATTATTTTGTATTTAAAGACTTAGTTTTTATTTCAGTAGAAAAAGAAGATAAAAACAGCAGAATAGGGAATCGAACCGGGGCCGTATGATCTGCTCCATGCACACTATCCACTACACCACCGAG
This sequence comes from Cladopsammia gracilis, assembly GCA_022457155.1. Lineage (NCBI taxonomy): Eukaryota > Metazoa > Cnidaria > Anthozoa > Scleractinia > Dendrophylliidae > Cladopsammia > Cladopsammia gracilis. The sequence continues at coordinate 158,909 of JAJGOT010000653.1, forward strand.
GACTAGCTGCCGAAAATTGTAATTTTTAAGGGATATAAGATAATATGCTGTTAGCCCAGACCATATATAAGAACTAACCCTTTCGATACACTGGAAATACTGGAATCAGTGCTTAAACCTAAATACTAAAATCAGTGCTTCAACCCTAGATACTGTAATCCGATCCTAAATTACACTGCAATATATCTAAATACATTACAATAAGGAATACATGATCAGGGATACACCAAGTACCTAGTACCTAGAACTGTCCGGCTCTTGATGCGCGAAAACATGTTCACTGGAAGAATGTGCAAGAAGTTAGCTTCTGAGTCACTTCAATGAATAATATATCAAAGTTAGAGTGATTTTACAGAACCCGTGAAACAAAATTAATCAGTTATTGCTAATAGTCAAAAGTATATGTATACCTAATTGCAAAAACGTTGTCATAGAAAAATGAAAAAAGTAAAAACGAACAATGAAAAAAAGACCAATAGGAATTAATTAGACATACAAAAAACAATAGCCGCTGCACGCTTAATTTAAATTAACAATAGCCGCTCAACGCTTAATTTAAATTAACAATAGCCGCTGCACGCTTAATCGAGTCGTGTCGCTGTGATGATTAAACTAATTAATTCCTATTTGGCTTTTTTCATTTTTCTTTTTTCCTTTTTCTTTAATTTTTTCTATGACAACGTTATTGCAATTAGGTGTAAACAAAAGAAAACTACAGAATGAGTTTCAGTCTAGTATCTATTTATCTAATTTCGATTTCACGGGTGATATGTGAAAACACTCTTAGAGGATATACAGTCCAAAACTGGGGAAACCACTAAACAGAATAAAGCAAAAGAACATACGGTAAAGTCCAGGATTTTACAGTAGCTATAAAACTTTAAAAACTCCTTTAGGTCGCAAATTCACTCCAAGGTATGATTTTTCATGAATTCTTACATGACTGTCAGTTTAGTTTTGATAGTTTTAACCTTTTGTGTACAACCAGTCAGTAAACACAACCGATGCAATTGGTAACTTACTCTGGTAATCAGGATCGTTTGGATTTGATGGTAAAGTAACCACGGCCGGTCGCCAAAACATTTTGGATGAGCACTGCACGCTTACGAAAACAAGCAGGCAAACCACGGCGGCAAATCGAACACTGAGTTGACTGAGTTCTGACATCTTCAAACTTCTGGTTGGGCTGCAAAATGTCTGGGTTTGAAATCGTAAAGAAGGACAGGCTATTTTTATAGGGAACGTAAAACTTCCGTGTACTGTTCTAATTTGGGTCTTCGATCATTTGTTTTCATGATCAATTTGAACGTGTTTCAGCTCATAAGGAAACTGGTCTTGTTATGGTGCAGTTTGAGCTGATCTCAGTTCTTCCTTTTGCCATGCATGTAAGATGCGTGCCAAACCGGCAAAACCCAACAAACTGACGGCTAGTTAATTTTGGACTGCTAGTTGTGAGCAATAGTTCGGCAAGTTTTGATGTCTAATTTTCGGTTCGGAGCCGAATAGTTAAAAGCAATAATCCAGAATGAGCTCAAACTTGCTCAAATAAAAGCAGTGTCCCTTCTTTAATTAATTACATGTAAATGTTGATAGAACCTAATTTGTTTTACTAACGTAGCACGTAAGAGCTATAAGGAACTCATTTAGATCGAATTGGATTTGCGATGATATTGGTTTTTGTCAGGGCAGGGAGCACTACAAACCAACAACAACGTAACCTGCGATCATCATGTTCTATTTTCGTTTCGTTTAGTATAAAAAAGACGAGTGAGCTGAGCGACCATATAAGAGGGAAAACGTCAGAGCGCAGATTATAATAAACGCAACCTAAGTATGGCGTTGGTTGAAAGGCGAGTGCTCTTACCGCTACACTATCCCCGATCACTTTGCTTTGTTAGTTGCACTCTAACCTTCTTTAATAAAAATAGGAAAAAAACATCAAATTGATTGAAAGATTGTTTCTATCCGCGATTATTCTTAATAGGCCATTTGCACGATGACGTGATTTGACTACTACTACCAGAATCCTTCAGTTTTTTGTTTTGTAGTGCAAATTAGGGCTATTGTTATTAAAACCGCACTGGGATTACAAAATTTAAATAAGAAAGGAAAAACGAAATAAATTCTGGTAGTAGTAGTCAAATGACGTCATCGTGCAAATGGCCTATTTACCGCATTAACCTAATTGCATACGCTGCTTTAAACTTGATTGAAATACGTTCAATGAATAATTTTCTTGATCCGACATTAAAATTTCTATATGCTAATTTTAAAAGATACATTGCATGTAACATTTCGGTCGTGTTCTATTGGGATCAACCGTTTCAACCTAAACCGGTTTTGGTTGATTTGGTTGAAGTGTCCCAATAGAACACTTTTCAACCATTTTCGGTTTCAACCATTTCAACCAGGTTCAGAGCTGATCGAAATGGTTTATCAACCAAACCAACCGAAAACGGTTTTTTCTCAATAGAACACGAAAAAAATCCAACAAACCCAACCAACCGAAAATGGTTGATCCCAATAGAACACGGCCTTAATAATACAAAATACACGTACACAAAACCATCTATATTTCTTTGCTTCCGTTTTAGCGCATCATCGTGGACAAAAATAAAAACACGGCTAAGCCACTTGTCGCTCGAAATGCAAAATGCGCTCATCTGTGACCTGGATGCAATTTCCCAACAGCAAACTTTTTGTCATAACTTCTTTTTTTTTTTACTCTATTGCAATAATTCTTTTTGTATCCCCTAGTTGAATGAAGCATGGATTAATAAATATGAACCGATTTTCTTCGAAATAAATACAGGAGCCAAAATCTGGATTTGCGCAAACCCTCATTTCATATTGAGACCCTTCTAGAAAAAAATTGGTCCGTTTTATTTGGCTCAACATTTGCGGATAGACTTCCTTTGATATAGTCTAGAATGTGGCCAAGTTACTATAAATTCGTCGGAACAGAAACGCTGCAACAGAAATGCCGTCAACTTTGGAGCTTATTTCCACCCGGGGTGAAATAAATATTTATTGCGCCTCGGAAAATAATAATCATGGACACTCAACACCAAGAATATGTTGTCAAATTTAATTACCATTCGTAAACATTTAATTACCATTCGTAAATCTGCGGCGAATACCGCAGTTTTGACAAGCTGTTTATCAGCAAGGAAAACACCTAGAGTGACCAAAACCGGTTCGTAAGCACCAATACTACCGGTTTCTTGTCGTTATATAGGAGCAAAATAATATATAATTAATATAATCTCGGTACAATTAAGACTGAGGAGAGCAATATTACATATTTAGCGCGTTTTCGCCATGTGTGTTGGTCTAAAGACTGAGTCAGTACATTTTAATGGTTTGTAGCATTCGCAATCGAACTTGCTGTAAGATATAACGAATGCCTATACAACAAAATAATAAAACGGACCATTTTTTTCTAGGAGGGCCTCAATATGAAATGAGGGGTTTGCGTAAATGCAGATTTTGGCTCCTGTAGTTATTTCGAAGAAAATCGGTTCATATTTGTTAATCCATGCTTCATTCAACTAGGTGGTGTAATCAGCACTACAATTATATGGCTTTCTACATAAGGGCATCGTTTTCCTTTACTCAAAAGTACAAATGTACAAAATATTATTAGCACCTCTTTCCGTGTTTTGATACAACTTATTGTTTAAAGAATAATTTCGGGAAGAAACCATCTTCCGTGCGACAAGATCAATTTGATGTTTTTTCCTATTTTCATAAAAGGCGGTTAAAGTGCAACTGACAAAGCAGTGAGCAGGGATGGTGTGACATTATTCGCCTCCCATATGTGGGTTACGTTTGTTATGGGTTCTCGGGGTACTCCGGAATATTCACAATTCTAACTCGATCCGGGAGGCACCTTGCACAGTACCATGTACATTTCCTTTGCTTTCATTTGAGTGCATCGCCATGCACAGAAAAACACATTGCTATGAGCCACTTATTGGTTTACATTTACTTCTTTATCGGATACACTTTTTGTTCACGTCTTTGCTTTACATTTTCAGGCCATTTGATTCATATTAATTCCTATTTTTACGTAGCGGGATCTTTAAGGTGGCTCAACTGGATATTTTGGCGACAGAAATCCCAACTTTGAATGATTCATACTTCATTTTCTGAGCTCGGTCAGGCAAGCTGCTTCGCACATATACTAGGAGATGAAGTGAACTTTCCAAAAATGTAGATTTGATTGACATCGGTGTTACCATAACAACGATCTGATGACGTCATGTTTTTTGGTATATTTCTCAACATCAATACCTAAACTTTTAAAACGACCGTATGCCTCTCATAATCTAGATGTAGGTCTTCAAGACTAATGTACGAATGTTTTCAAACTTGAAAGTCTTGAAGATCTATATCTGGACTATGACGTATGAGAGGCATACGGTCGTTTTAAAAGTTCAGGTCAAGATGTTAAGAAAATGATTACTATACAAAAACCATGACGTCATCAGATCGTTTTTATGCGAAGAATGTCGAAATAACAAAATTGTGTTTTCTTAATTTCCATGTTATATCGTTATTTTGTCTTTTTAGTTTATATTTCTTTCCGTTCATCAGTTGCTGCGATGTTTTCTTCCTTTATTTTAAGATAATAAAGCAAGGTTAAAGCAAGCTAAAAGCAAGTTCCTGGACTTAATCATAAAACACCCGGCATAGTAAATCGAACCCAATCGAACTAAATTTCAATCGAACTCAATCGAACTCAATTCATGAATTGAGTTCGATTGAGTTCGGCAATCGAACGAAATCGAACTCACTGAAAAGAAAAAAAATCAATTGAACCCAATCGAACGTTCAATTTTCGAACTCGTGATTTGTGTAAAACAGGCGTTGAAAATCCATAACCAGATCTTGGAAGCTCGAGTTAATTACTTCAGTCCGGAGTGTAGCGCACGTGTTTTTCGTAAACGAAGAAATTCCGCAGAAATGGCTTCAGATGCGCTGTGGATTGTAAGCTTCAAATGCGTAGTAAAAGGCTACCAGGAATGCCGCTTTGACGTCATTGTATTTTTGCATAAAAGTAACCCTTCGAGTTGTCTTGCCGCAATTGTAAGTTAGCTAAAAATGGAAAGGGTACAACAATTTCGGAATACGCCCGCGGGAATAATGATAGCTTTGCTCTTTTCTGTTCTTTGTTCTGTTCTCTTAACTGCCGTGGACAGTTTATAAATGGGGTTTCTGTTATTGAATAAATTGTAAAAAAGCACAAGAAAAACCTGCTTTGATGGGCTTGCTTTGGGCTTGCTTTGTATAGGTTTACCAGAGCCAATCGAACGCAGTCAATTTAATTGTGTTCCATTGAGTTCGGTTTCCGAACTCAGTCGAACACAATCAGATGGATTGAGTTCGATTGAGTTCGATTTGTTCGATTGAATTCGATTTGTTCGGAAATCGAACTCACTGAAAGTCCGGTGTTCGATTTCGTTCGATTGCCGAACTCAATCGAACTCAATCCACGGATTGAGTTCGATTTCCGAACGTTCGATTTACTATGCCGGGAAAACACGATATTTCAGCCGGGACAGTCTCCCTTTAATTAACCGTCTGAGACGTCAGACATACAAGGAAAAAAAATTGTCAAAAGCCTGTTGGTTTTGTTGTTTTCGTTGGGAAAACGTTGTATAGTATAAAAAGAAACAAAGAACAAATCAAGACACGACATTTAAAGCAAGTACAATTTATTTCGTTAAAAACGTGATACAGGCAAAGCAGCTTGTTTAATACTGAACAGCGAATTTATTGTTATGATATTTAAAGCGTATTCCAAAACAAAACAAATCAAAAACTGTTTGGTAATCTCCTTTCCCTGTACAAAGTGCTATCTGAATTCTGCTAGTTTGATGCCCTATTTGTTACTAAGATATAGGGCTGCTTGTTTCTTATTCATTCATTCATGACAAGCAGCCCTATATTTCATAAGTACTAAGACTTTAATGCATGCAAATTACGTTTGATCACTCATTAAAGCAGTTTTCAACTGAGTGTCTTGAAACCAAAACCAAAGTAATCAGTACTCTGACAATCACAGCAGACGCAGACAATCCAATGAACCAATCAGAACTCAAAGTGCCAAGCGCGGGAAAGCGCGTGAGAGCAACTTACGATTGGTTTTGGTTTTAGTTCTGATTGGTTGAGAAAATGCCGTGAGATATTTTTTAACCACAAAGCGTAGCAATGCAAAACCAAAGCAATCGCGGGATTACTTCCGATACTTATTTGAAAACCGCTCCACTTGTCAAATTTCATTGTTCTCGTTACCGATTGCACGGACGCACCTTTCTTATATGGGAATCGAACCCTTTTTATCGTTCGCGTTCCGCCCAAAGAAGTTTTGTTAAAGCATAATTTAATTCCATAAGAGGCGGTTGGGGACTCATGGAGTCTTATAGACTGATTGTTGCTGTAAAATACAATGAAACCCCGTCATTATCATTACTCGAAAGTCCCCACTGTCCCATCCCCCCTCGCGCCCGACACTCATGCTGTGAATCTGGTTTAACTTGATATCCCATTTGTAGGTGGATGACTACCCAGTTAATTTTAGTCCAGCTCAGTGTTTTGCTTCACCGAGATAACACTAATAATAACATATAGTATTGTCATTGCAGCAATATTTGGTCACTTATTCTACAAAGTAGTTTATTACCGTCTATTTTCGTTGAATCTTTCACAAAGCAGGTGGTTTTTCATCAAAAGGTATTTTAAGTAATTTTGCAGTAATGCCACTGGCAACCGTTTAGACGTCTAGATGTTACTTTCCTAGATAAACTTCTCCCCTTTATTTAATCTCTTTTCTGGTGTGACCCACCACAAATTCCACCAAATAACATGCACGATCCCCATGTAGAGTTTATTTGGATATCTTTACTTTGTTAACTTTTTTTTCACTCACAAAACTCATGGTCACTCAACGCTGAATGTTTAGTCAAACCCTTGGAATGGCGTTCTACTGTTTTTTTTTTTTATGTCATTTTAGTTTGTTTTAAAGAAAACCGTGACTATGTCAAACCTAATACAGTTTGAGTTTTTCGGTTCTTTTAGCTGAATATTTCAGTGATAGAAAATGTTTTCGAAATTCCTAGCTGACTTATTTCGATCCCAAAACGACATTTTTTATCTTTACAAACGTTTGAGGCGATATTTTACTTAAGAAAACTTTAGTTTCTAATCTAATTAATGACGAATTTTTAAGGTAACTTAGGCTTTCCGGACAGCCTTCCTTCCGAAACGATTCGGTGCGTTATCCTAAAAACTGCATTTCCACTATAACAAGCCAGAGCCCCGATTTTAAGTACTAGACGACTTTCAAAGACGCGTGCTTCGCATATTTGTGGTGGATTAAAATCCCGGCTTTGTCGGGAGCCCTTTGTTTAAAGCTCGGCAGGAAACTCGCATTAAGGCATAAACGTGCATTGTAGCTGTCAGCAGTTGCGGCTTTTAATTACATTCTGTCGTCATTGACAAAACCCGATCCACGTTAAATTAAAAATAATTGTACAAATCTGGTACAAGTCGAATTTTACGGCACTTTAGTTCGATGAATCCAAAAACAAAACTATTTCACGCTGAATTTTCCTTACTTTCACAAATCAAACTTCTATCACTTCTACAATGATAACTTAAAGTCTCATTTCTTTTAAAACGTCTTTCAGTTCCAGAAGTTTTCCTGGACTTGCTGTGAGACACTTCTTAGCGGTGATCTTTAAGCCCGGGTGTCTAATCGAACATCTAATATTGTGTGATTCTTCCGGATTATCGAACAAATCGAACCAATCGAACAAAATCGAGCGCAATTGAACAAAATCGAACTAATTTAAACAAAATCGAACGCAATGGAACCGAATCCGGTAGGATAGTGCTCGAGAACAATGGCGACTTAAAAAGTGGAAGAAACTACTTCATGAAACGTTCGAAATAATGACAAAAAAAAAATAAAATAAATCTATACACATGAACAGGGATCTATACACTTCACTATACCATGCAAACACTGCTAATAATATTTCTTGCCGTTAAAAACCCCGAATAAATTGCTCAAAAATTTACGAAACCGCTCGGTCAATTTAAAAGCCTAGCTAAGTTGCTGCGATCAGGAAAGTTTTCAAAAAGATTCCATTCATTTCACGAGTGTGACTTCTATGCACCACAGGGAAAACCCGTTTTGATGTCAAACAAGTTTTTCGAAAAGTTTAAAATCTAGTTTAGGAGAGATTGGTTTTCTTTTTCGTACTGTTTTTTAATTCTAAGGGTTGTAGCTAGACCAGAAAGCATGAAATCGCGTTTTTTGTTGCCTCATACGTCCACCCAAGATCGCGAAAAAAAAACCATGCTACGGTCAATATACAAAAGTTTCGTACCGTACAAACAAAGTTGCATTTATATTATTCTATTATCTTATAGGATCTCGACAACTCATCTCAATAATTTATACAAATTTCCCTAGTCGACAATCAAAGTAACAGTTAATGTTATTATTTACTGCTGTCTCGAATGGATCTCATCACCTCAGAAGCTTGGGCGTGCCGCCTGTAAGCTTACATGAGGGAGCGGAGACCCCTATGTTCAAATCATTGATACAAATTTCCGTAGTCGGCAAACAAAGTTACAGTTAGTGTCAATTTACTGCTGTCTCGAATGAATCCCATCACCTCAGAAGCTTGGGCGTGCCGCCTGTAAGCTTACATGAGGGAGCGGAGACCCCTATGTTCAAATCATTGATTTATACAAATTTCTCTAGTCGGCAAACAAAGTTACAGTTAATGTTATAATTTACTGCTGTCTCGAATGGATCTCATCACCTCAGAATCTTGGGCGGGCCGCCTGTAAGCTTACATGAGGGAGCAGAGACCCCTATGTTGAAAACACTAATTTATACAATTTTCCTTAGACGACAAACAGAGTTACAGTTAATGTTAATTTACTGTCTCAAATGGATCTCATCACGTTAGAAGCTTGAACGCGCCGCTTACGTAAGGTAGTAGAGATATTAAAGACTAATTTGCGAAAGTGTTCCTGGTCTACAAACTAAGTTACAATAATTGTAAGTCTGCTACCACGACTAGGGTTGATCTCCTCAACGCGCCAGAAGCTGAAGCACGCCGATTAAAAGCTAAATCAGTATTTCATTTTGGGATTTCCGCTATTGTTTTATATCCATATATACGGAATGATTTGATCAGATTTTTTCGAATTTAAAGTAACTGTGTAAGGCTTAAGGTTACAGTGTACCTTCAGATCGAAAATTTATTGAAATTTTTTTTTTGGCGTTAAAATAAAGTTTACAGGATGAACTTTCATCCCAAAAAAAAATTATCGAAAAATAGTAAAAATTGACGGAGAAATGACGGTATAACTTTTGTGGGCGGAGTTTGTTTATTACGCGATATGTTTTTTTAAGCGCCGTTTTCTCAAAGTTAATTTTTCGCTTGTTGGGGACACTTTAAAGAGCTACAACTCAAAGGGAATTTGTTCGATTTTCCTTAAATTTGGACAGAAGCTAGGCTAACATATAATCAACAAAAACATGTCGGCGAATTTCTTAATTCCGAAAACTTTTTCGTCCAGAGCCATTTCCGTGCGATCATTCCAATTTTTTTTCTCCCCTTTTCGAAAATATTCTGTAACTTTTCACTGCAATTGAATATGGGAAATCGCCGACACGTTTTTTTAGCGCTTCGTATCCGGAAACCCGAGAACAAATCAAATTAGCAAAATATAATAATCGCTTTGAGTTATAGCGTTTTAAATCTGATTCGGACGTTCGAATTTAGAGGTCGTAAAAAATTCGACAATTCATTTTATTACCAAATGGTTTCCATATTTAGATAGCCAGCTCTATAAGCTTTAATTTGATATCTGGGTTTAGGTATATTAAGTGTAATCTTAAGACGCTAGAGCTGTTATACTGGAGACACCCCCGAAGGTACACTGTAACCTTAAGTCTATCCAGGAATCAAACTAGAGCAGAATACTAATTAAATGGCGTCATAAGCGTGATACATTTTGGCGGGAATTCCCAGATTTATGGCGGGCTTGTATTTGACTCTAAGGATCTGTCGTCTGTCGTATGTAACTTCAAATAATTCTTATAAAATCGAATACTAAGAACTTACAGAATTTCGCCTCATTTATTCGCGGAATGAAGCATCGATAAAATGATGTTTGTACGAATTGCTAAAAGCTTACAAGTATTCCGACCTAATGTTTATCCGTCGTCCGCAGGCACGGCAGAATTAATTGTGCCTGATCAAGTAAAATTCCCTACAGCAGAGGTTTCGCTTTAAATCTGCTTAAATTCTGACTGTCAAAAACAAAAAATCATCTACATACCCTCCTTTGAAGCCTCAGACCTATTTCTTAGTCGGTCACTTACCGCTATAGTCTCCCACGCAGCCGTCATTTGTCTCGTCACGCAACGCTCCTCCCCACTAACGGCTGCTCAAACCTGGACCACATTCCTTTCCCATTGTGTTTGCGTTAAATTCAGCGAACCAATCATGTATCAGCAAAATGAAAATGACGTCGTTTTCGCGCAAAAACAGGCCGGTGGTTTCCGGTTTACTATGTGCCAGACATCGCAAATCTGACACTAACCGCAGACTTAATTGCGCTCACACTGAATCACGGAATGAGTAATGAACTGATCCTAAGTAGCAAATAATTCCTACTTTTAAAAGCAGATACTACTAATCTTGCAACTTTTTTAAAGTGAACCAAATAAACTCCATTATTTTGCCAAGAGCTAGCAAATAAACGACTGCATGACAACATGTAAATAATCTAAACGGCTCTGGAAAGCGTAAATTCATCCTGTCAGTATCACAGCTAGAGATTTTTTCGTAAGATCAAAGAAACGACAACATTTTCGAAACATTTAAAACAACAGGCCTGTTATATCTTTATTTTGATCTAAAAGGAAAAATCTCTCACTGAGACACGTACTTGGGGTAGACTTATTCTAAAGCTGGGCTGAATTGCTTGTAGCGACAAGCAGGATTTGTGCTATGCCTGTCACCTTTTATAACAACCATTCTTCTGTTGAGCCATGCACGACAGAATATTAGCCTTTCTCGATCTTCGAACCAAAGGTGAGACCACGACAACGCTGTGACCCGTCTCTTCGCAAACATGGTCAAACACGAGCGGGAGAGAAAAAGCCCGTCGGCAAGTTAACAAATAACAAATAATTGTCAAAAATTATTTTTACGAATGGCCTGCTTCTGACACTGCACGAAAACCTTCATTCAGCGCCGCCATCCAACTGAGTCAACGATAAAACGCAGGCTATGATTGGACGAGTCACGCGTAGAGAATTTGGCGCGAGCGAGTTCCGAAAATGGCACTGCAACTGTGATTGGCTTAAATCTGCAAAGGAATGTTGTTCAGGTTTGAGCAGCCGTTAGTGGGGAGGAGCATTGCGTGACGAGACAAATAACGGCTGCGTGGGAGACTATTACCGCTACGGCCGCCGTTTTCCTCGTTTGGATCGCTAACCATTACACATTGCAATTCTTTGCGAAACATCATACAAATACACTTTCACCGGATGGATCGACGCACAAGTGACCAATAAAAGCTAATCAAGTCGATAAGAGCCCAAGCATGGCGATAAAACGCGATAAACATCGAAAAATCCATTGCTAAACAGCGCGAAAGGTACGCAGCAAAATATTATTTCCCGTGGTTTCCAAATTTATGTCTAGTCTGCCGCAAAGAGATCAAATTTATTTTTGCTGAATATTAACTACAATACCTATTAATAGGTTTTTATAAGTCTGTTTTTTAACTCTGGAAACGACAGCTTCAGACAGACATGGTTTATTGGGTGTGAAAAGGAATGTGTGAAAACTAATTAAAATTTATTCAAACGCGTGGACCTCCAAGGCGAATGTGGACCCCTAATGCGTGCATTAAAATCGACCCTCTGGCTTGTGAAGTGAAAATATCGAAAAACAACGCACATGAATATTTTGTACATCGTACTCAAAATGTTGCAACCACTTTGATTGATTCAAAGTTTGATTTTGGGAGAGAAAGAGTTAACATTCATTTAATAAAATGCGTTTCACCAAATTATTGCTATCTTTCCAATTTACAATATAGCTGCTAAGAAATCTACCAAACGCGCACAGAAAACAATAATCAAAGCTGTTCTACTTTAAATTTTAAAACACTCTCTAGCAAGGGGGGACGTACTGGCCGTTTACGATGGTATATTTACCGGGAGAGACCTGTTTTATAACCAGTTTGACGATATTCCAGAATTCCTGGTATTTTTCCACTCTGAAAAGGAAATCTTCCGGCGGATAGGAGGCCACCTTCACCATCTCGTCAATGCCGTGAATGTAACTTCCAACAGCAACCACGTAAATCTCCACTCCGAAGTTTTTAAGTTCCCGTGCTTTGGAAATGGTTAGCTGCTTGTTATTTGATTGGCCATCAGTGACAAGAAAAACCAGCTTTCTTCCGTTAGGACGACGACCTTTAGAAAAGGATAATATTTGTTTCGTTAACCTATGAAGACAGATAATGATTGTCAAAACATTTCTACTCGCTCTAAAATGATTGTTATCACTAATTGTGGAATAAAATATGGTAGCCGAGTGTCATGAATTACCCATGCAAAAACCGAACATTTCACAACTTAAATTTGCATAATGCAAACCAGTCTTGAATAACAAACTTTACTGAAAATTTAGGGGCCGATTTAAGATTGCGAATTTCAACCCGGGAGGCGGGCTGGAATTTTGTTGCGATTGCATGACGAATTTCAGCCCGGCTCTTTGATTGACCTAATTTCTATATGTACATTTATTCTGTGAAGCAGTCGGCAAGGAAAAATCGGAGCTGGCATGAGGGTCTTTATGGATTCGTTACAGTCCCCTCGGTGGTGTGCCTTGTCGTGGCGGGGAAGCTTGTGTGACCTTACGACCTTCAGGGCTATGCCGGCGGGAGCCTTGTGCTCCTGGCAGGTCTAACCATGCCGGATTGGTCTGCGCGGTGAGGGTCCAGACTAAAGCAGCACCGGCTGGGGAGCCATAATACCCCTAAGGGAAGGAAAACCCTGACTGAAAACCACCGGCCCTCCAGGTCATGGGGGTTGGGCGGCAGGCCAATCACTTGTCCCCGGAAAAAAACAGAAGATTACCGAAACTGCAATTTCTCAAGAACCAAGCTGTGGCCGTGAACGGAGGGACAACCGGACACACCATGACGTCAATGGGTGAAAGCCTGCGGGAAGCCCACAGACCGACAAGGTCATTGGTAACGCCAAAATTAAGAATGCGTGTGGGATGCTGGAACGTACGAACAATGTACACAGTTGGAAAAGCAGCGCAAATAGCACGAGAGATGGAAAGATACAGACTTGATCTGATGGGATTGAGTGAGATACGATGGACAGGAGCTGGACGTATTAAGATGGGGAATGGTTATACAATGATTTATGCTGGAGAAGAAAGTGAGCATCGGAGAGGAGTAGCAATAATGATGAGCCAGAACTCACAGAAAAGCCTAATGGAATGGACAGCAGTAAGCAGTCGCATAATAAGTGCCCGATTTTACTCCCGCTTCAAAAATACAACTATAATCCAAGTGTACGCTCCGACAAACGAAGCAACGGATGACGAGAAGGATGATTTCTATGAGCAACTTCAAAGAACGTTTGATACATGCAACCGTCACGACATAGTTATTGTTATGGGAGATCTGAAAGCAAAGGTTGGTGATGTCAACAAAGATATGGAAGGGATAATGGGAAAACATGGATTGGGTAGCATAAACGATAATGGTGAAAGACTATGTGACTTCTGCTCAATGAAAGGTCTTGTCATTACAGGAACATGCTTTCCACACCGAACAACTCATAAAGCGACTTGGCTGTCACCTGACGGGAGGACTCAAAATCAGATTGACCATATGATGATCCGTAAGGAATGGAGGAGGTCTGTGGAGGACACAAGAGTGTATCGGGGTGCAGATGCAGCAAGCGATCACTACCTGCTAATCATGAAAAAAAAAGCTGAAACTACATAGAAACCCAGATAGAGCAAGGACTAATGCAAGACTTGACACACAAAAAATTGGAAAACGAAATTTTTAAGTCCAAGTTCAGCGTCGAACTGCGAAATAGATTTGCAGTATTAGAGGTCGAGGAAAACATCAATGAAGATTGCATACAAATGGAAAAAACTTACATAGAAACTGCTGAGAAAGTACTAGGCCGGGTGAAAAAGAAAAACAAGCAATGGTCGAGAGAGGAAACCTGGAAAACAATAGACCAACGACAGATGATCCACGACAAAATACACTGCACGAAATCAGAGAGAATAAAAAGCAAGTTACGAGTAGAGTACAAGTTGAAAGACAGAGAGGTCAAACGCAGAGCAAGAGAGGACAAACGAGCTTGGCTAGAACAGTTAGGAAATGAAGTAGAAAAAGTACGCAGAAAATGGAAAAAATAGTGAATTGTACCAAACTGCCAAGAAAATCACAAACAAGAGACAGCGCCAAGTTGCAGCAATTAAGAACAAGAGGGGTGAGACAATAAAAGACAAGAATGCCAGACTTGAAAGATGGGCTAAACATTTTGAGGAGGTGCTAGTCAGGGAGGCCCCAATGAATCCAGTTGAAGAGAACGAAGTGGAGGAAGATGAAATTAGCGAGATGGATACAACAGAGATAAGGGAAGCAGAAGTAAGGGAAACACTGAAAAAGACAAAGAGTGGAAAAACACCAGGTATAGATGGCATTCCAGCGGAGCTGTACAAAGCAGATGGTGATGTGGCAGTAAACGAGCTGACAAGACTGTTTAATAGGATATGGCACGAGGAGAAGATACCTGAACAATGGAAGAAAGGTTTGATAGTGAAAATACCCAAAAAAGGCGACCTGAAAGAGTGCAAGAACTGGCGTGGTGTGACATTGCTACCTGTGGCTAGCAAAGTAATGGGCAGAGTCATCATCCAGAGAATCCAAAACGGAGTAGACAGTGTCCTTAGAAAAAGAACAAGCTGGGTCTCGAAAGAACAGGAGCACAGTAGACCAAATATTCATCCTCCGTAACATCATAGAACAGGTGAATGAATGGCAGGCGACACTATATGCACACTTTGTCGACTTTGAAAAAGCTTTCGACTCAGTACACCGCGAAGGACTGTGTAAAATCATGAAGGCCTATGGCATCCCTGACAAACTGATAAGAATGGTGAAGATCATGTATGAAGACTTTGAATGTTCAGTACTGGATGAGGGAGAACAAACAAGATGGTTCAAGATCACCACTGGCGTTTAGCAAGGATGTGTCATGTCAGGTTTCCTATTTCTGCTTGTTGGAGACTGGGTAATGCGAAGAACAACAGAAGGACAAAGAAATGGCATCAGATGGAACTTTACAAGTACACTTGAAGATCTCGATTTTGCAGACGATATAGTCCTTCTCTCATCAAAATACCAGCAAATACAGGACAAGACCAACCGACTAGTAAATAATGCAGGAAGAGTGGGACTGAAATTGAATGCAAAGTGATGAGAATGAATGCACGAAGAGAAGATAAAGTAATGATTGGAAGAAAGGAAGTTGAAGACGTCGAAGAGGGTGGTAGCACGGAAGACATCAAGAAACGTCTAAGCAAGGCACAGGGAGCTTTCTACAACCTTAAGAAGATCTGGAATACAAGGAGTGTTGGTCGGAATACAAAAATCAAACTGTTTAAGACCCTGGTACGACCAGTGCTATTGTATGGTTGTGAAGCATGGAAATTAACAGCTGCGGAAGAGAAGAAATTGGATAGATTTCAGTTCACATGTCTAAGGCGGATATTGAAAGTATGGTGACCACAACGCATGCGAAACGACACAATTTCACAAATAACAGGCGTGGGAAAGATAAGTGACGAAATACGAAGGAGAAGATGGAACTGGATTGGCCATGTGCTTAGAAAGGACAGGAACGGTGATTGTATGGTGGCAATGGGGTGGCAACCCGAGGAGAAGAGGAAAGTGGGCCGACCTAAAACCACGTGGAGAAGGACAGTGGAAAGAGAGTGCAGACAAGAAAGGTGGACCAGCTGGGCTGAAGCCAGGACCGCAGCAAAAGACAGGGCTGGTTGGAAAACGAAAGTTGCAGCCTTATGCGCCTCATGGCGCGGAGAGAACTAACTAACTAACTAATTTCGCTCCCGAAGTGAGCTTTGCTTTTGCTTTTCTTCATCTCTCGATACTTTTTTCAAAGTATTCATGTACCTTTCGATCGTTTTGCAGTATTTTTATCTTCTTATTAAACTCTAGTTTCTGCAAGTGAACCGCGTACCGCTACATTAGCTTTGATACGTTCAAGAACTTTTTTCTTCATAATTTCTTGTCGCAGATAAATGTTTTTTTCTGCTTTTTCCTTTGTTCATGGGACAAATCTTTGGTACTACGTTTCTGTTTGTAGAAAGGATTGTTTGATCTATCTTTTTGAAAGGCTATTCTTATTATTGTAACCATTGAGAACCATGTATTATTTTTTAGGTGAAATGAATCGAATAACTGATAAATAAAAAAATATATTTAACATAACACAACTAGGACGCATTTGTAAATTTTAAATTCATCTTAGCATAATTTATATTTATGTTTACTTAGTAGTGTCCACAATTAGCTAGTTAGCTAAATACTTCAGTTGACACTTAAATAAAGTTTTACTTACTTGCTTTGGCGCGAAAACCTATCAGTCGCGTTTACTTTCCCGCCTTTTTCATCGTCTTAATGTAAACACTGAGGTGTGTGAAATTTTCTTCTCTTACTACGATTATCAGTTGAGCAAGGCACGAGCGATGTTTGGTGACAAAGTTTTGCCGTTAAAACTGCGTTGTTGTCAAGGGCAACATGCTACGTTTTCAACGGTAACGCGTTTTGTTACTGATAGCGGAGCACTGGCCGGGCCAAAGGCCCGGCTGCGCAGCACCATAATCACAGAACCTAGAACCTATGCCTGTCATTTTTCATGGTCATGGCTAGCGAAATGTTTCGCGGGCGCGTGCGTGTGCGGCCTGCCGCCGCCGCCCGGGTTGGGCACGGCTAGCTCGCGGGCGCATATGACGTCGCAAAACATGCACGTATGACGCCACACAACATCCGGGATCTTGACGTTTTGTTTTTCGCGCAGCTACACAGCCGTCAGCTCGGCAAACACTTCTATCAAATCCTGGATGGTTTGGATCTCTGCTGTGTTTAGCGGAGAAGTAAAGTCGTTTTTTGCCTGCATTTTTTCGCGGTTTGCTACTCAAGACAGGGATACTATCTTCACTCGCGTCGCCTTACAAATGTGTTTGTGTATTTGTTGCAATTTTGATTTCCAAATTAGTTTTTAGGGCAATTAGTTTTTAGGGCAATTAGTTTTTAGGGCAATTTTTGACAAGCAAAAGTATTTTATTCGGAAAATAGTCGTACTAGTTATTCTAGACGGAGAAAAGTTTTTTTTGTGAACTTTTGTACGGTGTAAATGTACTGTGCAGACGGTCGCGTAATACTGTTTTTGAGAATTGCTAAAATTGAAAAATAGCCTGGTCGTCAATCTTAATTCTTCTATTTCCAACCTTTCACCTTAGTTAAGCTTATTATCGGCTTTCTGTTCAATGTGCGACGCTGTTAGGCTCTGCCTATCTATATATATTGACGTCCAATGACAGACAAGATGCCGTTGGAAACGTAGCAAGTTGCCCCTGACAACAACGTAACTGATAATCGTAGTATCTATATTGCCGTTTTCAGTTTAATTTAGGTAAAGCATTTAAAAGTTATTATTTTTACATGAGCTCGGATTCCTTTGTTCTTCTCGTGGGGGAATATATTACATAACCCCCGAATCAACTGTCTGAAAAGCTGGGAGCGGTTTTGATTGTTTTAAGGGAAGAACGGGGCTAATGAACAGCTAATTAAAATGCGATGGGATTATGTATTAATATGCAGGGGGGGATAAGTCACTTATTCCTTTTCATATTAATACATAATCCCCTCGCATTTTAATTAGCTTTTCATGAAGAACAATTTACAAATGTTTACATGAAAATATTAAACACGGCGATACAATTACTGAAAATTTTCTTTTGCGCCAGATTCGCGGATATTCTAAGTTGGTGGTTCATCGCTTTACACTAAGTCCCCCGAAAAATCAATTGCTGAATCTTGCAACACATCGGATACAATTTCCTTCTGTACGTCGCTCGGAGTCATCTTTGTCTGGAAAGAGGTCGGTTAAAACACCCTCGGTGCGAAAATTGAAGTTGTCAACTGCTTGCTCGTTGTCTGCACCCGCAAATTAAGATTCAAAATTGTTTTCCGAAAGCTCAATTGCAGTACCGCCACTAAACCTGCAATAAGAAATAAACATTTCGGACTCCGAATCACTCGACATTGCTAGGCGGTGTGCGTCACGAGATTTGACCAATAGCAAGCCGTTGTTTAAACAATAGTCCTCGCAGCAAACAAGAAGCTATTTCAGCGCGTAGAGTTGAAAAATTGTTCCTTTTCAAGGATTTCGGCGATGTCAATTCAAAATGTTTTCAGGCAGAATTAAAGAGAAATATCACTTCTTCGTTAGGGCTACAATTAAATGTTACATTCGAGCACAATGACTGCCTTAGCTGATCTCAAAGTAAACCTACTCGGTTCAGTTGCCACATTATCGTAAACTGAACTTTGACACCTTTTTAGACTTCTCATTCCTTTACACGTTTGTTTTTCGTCGATAATTTGGGACATACAGTTAATTAAGCCTTTCTTCTTTAAGAATTTCGGGGTCTACCCGGGTCTACTCCTTTTAGTTTTCTTGGTTGAATCCGTTCAAAATTGATAAGTTCACCAACTCGCCTAGGTCTCATAGTGAGTAACAATAATTTTCTGCGCCCACGTGGCGGTCACGCGCGTCCTTTTATCGACTTTATCATCTTCTTGTTTGATCTTTTTTCGGCCTTTTTTCCCTCAATTATAGTTGAAAGAAGAAAACATTCAAACTTTCATAGGTTTTGATGTTCAAAGTGACATCTTTTGTCGGCGTTTGCAGTGTTTGTTCTGTATAACACACGTGGAGCGGTCTTTGCGTGATTTTGGTCTCGTGGCGTTCACCCGTGTGAAATTTGATCTTTCCTGTTGTCTTGTTTATTAACGGATTGTATGTTTCGATTCAAATCAGAATAGTGTCTCTGAGAAAAAGAAAAACCGGCCTTTACGAAGTATTTTTGCGTTTGTAGACTTGTATATCTGATTACTTTACCAAAGAAAAGGCACTAGATTTAAATTCAGGCTAAATAACGCAAGCGTAGGAGATCATGCTCACTCCGTCGATGGGCATTGCAAGTCGTGACGCACACCGCCTGATCTTAGGCTACATTGAATTGTATATAATTTTATATTTATATACCTGATGAAGGGTCATCAAATAGTATCTTTGCCTCTGCCAATCCTGCCTGAGTGTTGGTCGAGCCACTGGGAAAAGGAATCTTCATTATCGCATTTGCTGCTGTAGGGGACGGTAAAAACTTGAAGTTGACGCTGGCTGAGCTGGCGAACGTAACTGCTGCATACTTCACATCATTTCCCGGTCTACTCGATAAGTCCATTATGTTTTTGAGTGCTTTCTTTGCTTTCTCAAATTCGCAACTACCACCCGACCCAGAGCCATCCATAACAACCACGATATCTTCAACGTAGGATGACGCTTGTCTCTTGAAGCGAGAAAACATATTCACTGGAAGAATGTGCAAGAAGTTAGCTTTTGAGTCACTTCAATGAATAATATATCAAAGTTAGAGTGATTTTACAGAACCCGTGAAACAAAATTAATTAGTTATGGTTAATGGTCAAAAGTATATGTAAACAAAATAAAACTATAGAATCAGTTTCAGTCTAGTATCTATTTTTCTTATTTTGATTTCACGGGTTATATGTGAAACCACTCTTATAGGATATACAGTCCAAAGTTGGGGAAATCACTAAACATACTAAAGCAAAAGAACATACCGTAAATCCCGATTATAAGCCCGGCCTAGCTGGACTTACAACTTCGTAAGAGATTTTTGTCTGGTAGGCAAAAAATATTGCGATAAATAAGCATTGTTTTAGTTCATTTGGTGCATTTTTTTTTTTTTTTTGCAAAGAATTGCTTTGCAGGAACTGTGATCTGCTTATATGTAGGAGCGGGTACAACCGGAATAATGTTTGTTAATAGCAAACTGATCGGCCTATAGCAAGGGGAGCTTATAATCGGGATTTTACGGTAGGTATAAATAAAAACTCCTTTAGGTCGCAATGCACTCTAAGGTATGACTTGTCATGATTATAGAATTCTTACATGACTGTCAGTTTAGTTTTGATAGTTTTAACCTTTTGTGTACAACCAGTCAGTAAACACAACCGATGCAGATAGTAACTTACTCTGGTAATCAGGATCGTTTGGATTTGACGGTAAACCGTCCACGGCCGGTCGCCGAAACATTCTGGCTGAGCACTGCACGCTTAGGAAAACAAGCAGGCAAACCACGGCGGTAAATCGAACACTAAGTTCTGACATCTTCAAACTTCTGGCTGGGCTGCAAAATTTCTGTGTTTGAAATCATAAAGAAGGACAGCATGTTTTTTATAGAGAACATACAACTTCCGTGTACTGTTTTAATTTGGGTCTTCGATCATTTGTTTTCAATTTGAACGTGTTTCAGCTCAGAAGGAAACTGGCGTTGTTATGGTGCAGTTTGAGCTGATCTTAGTAATTTTCTTCCTTTTGCCACGTATGTAAGATGCGTGCCCAAACCGGAAAAACCCAACAAACTGACAGCTAGTTAATTTTGGACGACTCTAGTTGTGAGCAATAGTTCGGCAAATTTTGATGTCTGCTTTTCGGTTCGGAGCCGAATAGTTAAAAGCAATAATCCAGAATGAGCTCAAACTTGCTCAAAAGCAATGTCCCTTCTTTAATTAATTACGTGTAAATGTTGATAGAACGTAATTTGATTTACTAACGTAGCACATAAGAGCCATAAGGAACTCATTTAGATCGAATTGGATTTGCGATGATATTGGTTTTTGTCAGGGGAGGGAGCACTACAAACCAACAACAACGTAACCTGCGATCATCATGTTCTATTTTTGCAGTATTTTTGTTTCGTTTGGTATTAAAAAAGACGAGTGAGCTGAGCGACCATATAAGAGGGAAAACGTCAGAGCGTAGATTATAATAAACGCAACCCAAGTATGGCGTTGGTTGAGAGCCGAGTGCTCTTACCGTTACTCTATCCCCGATCACTTTTTACGATCCGACATTAAAATTTCTATACCGATGCTAATTTTAAAAGGTACCTTGCATGTAACATTTAAAAATACAAAAAGGACGTACACAAAACCGTCTATATTTCTTTGCTTCCGTTTTAGCGCATCATCGTGGACAAAAATAAAAACACGGCAAAGCCACTTGTTAGTTTAAGGTGACCGCTCGAAATGCAAAATGCGCTCATCTGTGACCTGGATACAATTTCCCAACAGCAAACTTTTTGTCATAACTTCTTTGTTTTTTACTTTATTGTAATAATTCTTTTTGTATCTCCTAGTTGAATGAAGCATGGATTTACCGATTTTCTTCGAAATAAATACACAGGAGCCAAAATCTGGATTTGCGCAAACCCCCTCGTTTCATATTGAGGCCCTTCTAGAAAAAAATTGGTCCGTTTTATTTAGCTCAAAATTTGCGAATAGACTTCCTTTGATATAGTCTAGAATGTGGCCAAGTTACTATAAATTCGTCGGAACAGAAACGCTGCAACAAAAATGCCGTCAACTTTGGAGCTTAATTATTTCCACCCGGGGTGAAATAAATATTTATCAGTGCACCTCGAAAAATAATAACACCAAGAATATGTTGCCAAATTTAATTACCATTCGTAAACAACGAAGCCTAAAATCTGCGTGCAAGACCATAGGGCGAATACCGCAGTTTTGGCAAGTTATTTATCAACAAGAAAAACACCTAGAGTGACCAAAACCGGTTCGTTAGTTGTACCAATACTACCGGTTTCTTGTCGTTATATAGGAGCAAAATAATACATAATCTCGGTACAATTAAGACTGAGGAGAGCAATATTACATATTTAGCGCTTTTTCGCCATGTGTGTTGGTCTAAAGACTGAGTCAGTACATTTTAATGGTTTGTAGCATTCGCAATCGAACTTGCTGTAAGATATAACGCATGCCTATACAACAAATAAAACGGACCAATTTTTTTTATAGGAGGGCCTCAATATGAAATGAGGGGTTTGCGCAAATCCAGATTTTGGCTCCTGTATTTATTTCGAAGAAAATCGGTTCATATTTGTTAATCTATACTTCATTCAACTAGGTGTAATCAGCACTACAATTATATAGCTTTCTACATAAAGGCATCGTTTTCCTTTACTCAAAAGTACAAATGTACAAAATATTATTAGCACCTCTTTCCGTGTTTTGATACAACTTATTGTTTAAAGAATAATTTCGGGAAGAAACCATCTTTCGTGAGACAAGATCAATTTGATGTTTTTTCCTGTTTTCATAAAACGAGGTTAAAGTGCAACCGACAAAGCAGTGAGCAGGGATGGTGTGACAGAATTCGCCTCCCATATGTGGGTTACGTTTGTTATGGGTTCTCGGGGTACTCCAGAATATTCACAATTCTAACTCGATCCGGGAGGCACCTTGCACAGTACCATGTACATTGTACATTTCCTTTGCTTTCATTTGAGTGCATCGCCATGCACAGAAAAACACATTGCTATGAGCCACTTATTGGTTTACATTTACTTCCTTATCGGATACACTTTTTGTTCACGTCTTTGCTTTACATTTTCAGGCCATTTGATTCATATTAATTCCTATTTTTACGTAGCGGGATCTTTAAGGTGGCTCAACTGGATTTTTTGGCGACAGAAATCCCAACTTTGAATGATTCATACCACACTGTCTGAGCTCGGTCAGGCAAGCTGCTTCACACATATACTAGGAGATGAAGTGAACTTTCCAAAAATGTAGATTTGATTGACATCGGTGTTACCATAACAACGATCTGATGACGTCATGTTTTTGGTATATTTCTCAACATCAATATCAATCAGGTCAAGATGTTAAGAAAATGATTACTATACAAAAACCATGACGTCATCAGATCGTTTTTATGCGAAGAATGTCGAAATAACAAAATTGTGTTTTCTTATTTTCCATGTCATATCGTTATTTTGTCTTTTTAGTTTATATTTCTTTCCGTTCATCACTTGCTGCGATTTTTTCTTCCTTTATTTTAAGATAATAAAGCAAGGTTAAAGCAAGCTAAAAGCAAGTTCCTGGACTTAATCATAAAACACGATATTTCAGCCGGGACAGTCTCCCTTTAATTTACCGTCTGAGACGTCAGACATACAAGGAAAAAAACATTGTCAAAAGCCTGTTAGTTTTGTTGTTTTCGTTGGGGAAACGTTGTATAGTATAAAAAGAAACAAAGAACAAATCAAGACACGATATTTAAAGCCAGTACAATTTACTTCGTTAGAAACGTGATACAGGCAAAGCAACTTGTTTAATACTGAACAGCGAATTTATTGTTATGATATTTAAAGCGTATTCCAAAACAAAACAAATCAAAAACTGTTTGGTAATCTCTTTTCCCTGTACAAAGTGCTATCTGAATTCTGCTAGTTTGATGCCCTATTTGTTACTAAGATATAGGGCTGCTTGTTTCTTATTCATTCATTCATAACAAGCAGCCCTATATTTCATAGGTACTAAGACTTTAATGCATGCAAATTACGTTTGATCACTCATTAAAGCATTTTTCAACTGAGTGTCTTGAAACCAAAACCAAAGTAATCAGTACTCTGACAATCACAGCAGACGCAGACAATCCAATGAACCAATCAGAACTCAAAGTGCCAAGCGCGGGAATTAGAAAGCGCGTGAGAGCAACTTACGATTGGTTTTGGTTTTAGTTCTGATTGGTTGAGAAAGCGCCGTGAGATATTTTTTAACCACAAAGCGTAGCAATACAAAACCAAAGCAATCGCGGAATTACTTCCGATACTTATTTGAAAACCGCTCCACTTGTCAAATTTCATTGTTCTTGTTACCGATTGCACGGACGCACCTTTCTTATATGCGAATCGAACCCTTTTTATCGTTCGCGTTCCGCCCAAAGAAGTTTTGTTAAAGCATAATTTAATTCCATAAGAGGCGGTTGGGGACTCATGGAGTCTTATAGACTGATTGTTGCTGTAAAATACAATGAAACCCCGTCATTATCATTACTCGAAAGTCCCCACTGTCCCATCCCCCCTCGCGCCCGACACTCATGCTGTGAATCTGGTTTAACTTGATATTCCATTTGTAGGTGGATGACTACCCAGTTAATTTTAGTCCAGCTCAGTGTTTTGCTTCACCGAGATAACACTAATAATAACATATAGTATTGTCATTGCAGCAATATTTGGTCACTTATTCTACAAAGTAGTTTATTACCGTCTATTTTCGTTGAATCTTTCACAAAGCAGGTGGTTTTTCATCAAAAGGTATTTTAAGTAATTTTGCAGTAATGCCACTGGCAACCGTTTAGACGTCTAGATGTTACTTTCCTAGATAAGCTTCTCCCCTTTATTTAAGCTCTTTTCTGGTGTGACCCACCGCAAATTCCACCAAATAACATGCACGATCCCCATGTAGAGTTTATTTGGATATCTTTACTTTGTTAACTTTTTTTTCACTCACAAAACTCATGGTCACTCAACGCTGAATGTTTAGTCAAACCCTTGGAATGGCGTTCTACTGTTTTTTTTTTTATGTCATTTTAGTTTGTTTTAAAGAAAACCGTGACTATGTCAAACCTAATACAGTTTGAGTTTTTCGGTTCTTTTAGCTGAATATTTCAGTGATAGAAAATGTTTTCGAAATTCCTAGCTGACTTATTTCGATCCCAAAACGACATTTTTATCTTTACAAAAGTTTGAGGCGATATTTTACTTAAGAAAACTTTAGTTTCTAATCTAATTAATGACGAATTTTTAAGGTAACTTAGGCTTTCCGGACAGCTTTCCTTCCGAAACGATTCGGTGAGTTATCCTAAAAACTGCATTTCCAATTTATGAAGAAGAAAATATCGAAAAGCAACGCACATGAATATTTTGTACATCGTACTCAAAATGTTGCAACCACTTTGATTGATTCAAAGTTTGATTTTTGGAGAGAAAGAGTTAACATTCATTTAATAAAATGCCACCTCAACCAAATTATTGCTATCTTTCCAATTTACAATATAGCTGCTAAGAAATCTACCAAACGCGCACAGCAAACAATAATCAAAGCTGTTCTACTTTAAATTTTAGAACACTGTCTAGCAAGGGGGGTCGTACTCGCCGTTTATGATGGTATATTTACCGGGAGAGACCTGTTTTATAACCAGTTTGACGATATCCCAGAATCCCTGGTATTTTTCCACTCTGAAAAGGAAATCTTCGGGCGGATAGGAGGCCACTTTCACCATCTCGTCAATGCCGCTAATGTATCTTCCAACAGCAACCACGAAAATATCGACTCCGATGTTTTTCAGTGCCTGGGCTTTGGGTATGGTCAGTTGCTTCTGGATATTTGATTGGCCATCAGTGACAAGAAAAACCATCTTCCTTGATGAAACACGGCGACCTTTGGGAAAGGGAGAATATTTGTTCAGTTTCACTTGTCAGGAAACAATTCGGCAATTAGCCTAAGAGAACATACGCTGCGATCTCTATACGAGAAGAAAGTCTGAGCAACGCCATTCGAAGATCGTACTGTCACATGACCGCCCGTGATCGAACGGCACTAAATATTTAACTAAGTAATAAAAAGATTGGCCAGTTTTTGCAAGTTGCAATCCATTTTCATTCAGGCCATTCGCAGCCAAAGACACTTAATATTCTTTATAGTTTCAATGCACTCGTATAGTAACTGTTAACAAAGCTGGCGCATTATTTTAAGGTTTCTTTTTATACAATATATTCCTTGCCTTTTCAAAGCAGTGCTACTCGAAAATAGGTGACGTTGCCCTTTTAACTATTCGAACCAATCATAAGTTGTACCTAAATCTCGGTAAGTAGTCTTCAATACGAAACATTTTATTTCGGATTCCGTAGACAAACCAAAAAAATAGAAAAAAAAACATGCAATCAAAAATATTTACGTATATAGAGACGCTTATCAGGCCCTTACAAAACTAGTTAATTGCTATTCTGCAACCTCCAGGCATTGTTCTATTTGTAACTATTTTTTGGCTGGCTATCCACTGATGTGGTGGTACATGGATATTTACCATTCATCGACACTCAAGTAAATCATTGCTAAATATACCTGATGAAGAGTCTTCAATTAGTTTCTTGGCTTCTGCCAGTCCCGCCTGAGTGTTGGTCATACCATTTGGATAAGGAATCTTTTGTATCTCGATTGCTGCTGTAGAGGGTAGTAAAAACTTGAAGTTGACGCTGGCTGAGCTGGCGAAGGTAACTGCAGCATATTTCACATCATTGTTCCCTTCACTCGATAATTCCATTATGTGTTTAAGTGCTTTCTTTCCTTTCCCAAATTCGCAACTACCAACTGACACGGAGCCATCCATAAGCCCCTTTGGGTTTCTTTCGGTGTTACGATATTTCGAAAATATTTTACATCTAATAAATAGCCTGTGACGTGCTCTACAAGATAAGGTAAATATTATGAGTTGTAGCTCTGCTGGGATCCGTGACGACGTCATCCAAAATGGCCGCAAATATGGCCGCCAGGTTGGATTTTACTAAAAATTCAACTTTATCGGGAATATGCGGAAATTGCAACTATTTTTGCTAGAGTTGCAAATTAAACATTTTGCTACTTTTTGTAGTATGAAAAAAGTAAAAAACACGCATTTTAATTCAAAAAATGGCTCGACATCATGCTACTGATGACGTCATATCTTATTACCATAGCAACCGGTTATCGCCAAACTTTACCAAAATGTGTCAAAATGATAATCGAACAGCTAATGAAGACAGCATGTGCCAACAATAAATACTCTTGAAGAAATCCGAGAAAAACCTTCAGAGGGAGTGGCATCCATCAGCTTAACGTTTTCACTCTTGCAAAACTGCATTTGATCGATCTCGATCGATCTCTTTATTGCCGAGAAGTTCAGTCAGAGCTATTTGCAGAGAGTAATATAATTTCAGTCTGAGGAAACTTTCTGTGGTAATTTAATGATAATTTTGAGAGAACTATGGATTGTTTTGACCGCTTATATTTTTCAAAATTGAAAAGTTTTCTTTGTTTGAAATTTCCCCATTTAATTTGCGACAATGTATGGATTATAGCGCATTTATTCACTTGTTGCGAGTAGCCCCAAAATTGAAAGATATTTAGAAAAAACTGTTTTTCGCCATGTTTTTTCACCGTTGCTATGGAAACGCTGATTAGCATAAAAAGAGCATTTTCCAAAACTTTCATCCAAGCCTAATATCGGGTATCAAATTCAGATTCATTGAGCTAAAGTAAGATTATCATAGGCGCATTCAATAAAGGAAGTATGACCCAAAAAAAAATGCTTGGAGCCACCTTAAAAAATAAAGAGGTACGCGAGAGGGAAATATTTACCTTTCAGGTATCGCTTCAAATGATTGTATTCCAATTCAGGACACAAGTTACTTGCTTTCAATAACCTGGCGGTTGTTATAAAGAGGGAGCGAAACGACCAGAGCAGGTCTCCAGAACATCGAGGAACGGAGATACAGTTGATAGTTTCCTGAAATGAATCGTGAACGAGAAAACAACAAACAATATGTCGGCAAAATACAAACAAACAAAACCAGTCGCTGTTTTTATAAAGAGGGGGCGAAACGACCCCTGTAGGTGTTTCAGATTCAGACTCGTACCCAGTTGCTTCTTTGCATTTGCGCTGTGATTTATGGGAAGGATTTAGTGAGTTCGCGGTGCATCAAGGGAAGGACGGACAAATAAGTGACGACTGGGTACGAGTCTGTTTCAGGTTACTTTTTGTGAGTTTGTTTGAGCAATTTTCAAAAATTTGAACAGAAACTTATTTTGAAATCGCGACAACCCGAGGAGCTGAATGTACATTCCAAAGTTTTTGTTATTATCACGGGGATCTTTCAACAGAATAAAAGAGAGTTATTTTATAAATGTGGGAAAAAGTTGTGCGAGTGAACGAACTCATGCCACACATTGATTCTCGTTTTACTTGAAAATGGATGTTTTTACTCTTTTCAAACTTTTAAAGTTTCGTTACAGAGTATTTGACTAGATTTTGATGTAAATGGCATTGTTTGGAGCAAAGGACTATAAGCTATTGTTACTATATATGGTAACCATCGATGCTTAAAAACCGGTAAAAAATAATATGAAAATGTTTTAAACCGGATACCGACCTCAAGGCCAAAAAACTGTGGCGAATCTCCTTAAATCAAGATCTGACAATCGTCCATAAACTATATTTATTTGGTAAATGAAAAAGGCCTGAAACTTTATAGACGAATAAATTTGTGTCTTTCTTAAAGCCACAAAACTACACTAGACAAAAGAAATATTAAAGATGACATGAATAATTGCACAACTAAGCTCTTAGGATTCCGTTTGACCATTACTGATTTAGATACCACGATGAACTGACATCAAGCCTATAATATCAAGTTTATCAACGAAAAGTAATGTGATTTTGCAAAAGTAATTGTCCCATGATTAAGATTAATATATTCATTTGTCTAGCGTTATGCATTGTTCTTTTCACCTATTTTTACTTCTAAATTTTAAGCCTGTCACTAGCTTTGAATGGTTTAACCGGCGAACACTTCAACGGCCGTTTGCCATTAATGTCCTTTTTTCTATATCATAGCGCACAAAATCAGGAGTCAAGGGAGCAGTTTCAAAGAGTTTCTTGTGTGCGTGTAGGAGTCATCTTAAACTTTTGGGCGAAAGAAACTAAAATAAATGATAAAAAAACGGGATTTACTTCTATCAATCTTACCTGTACTTCTGCGCATTTTTCAAATTTCTGATCCCGAGTTCTTTCATCTAGCGCTTGAAAAATTTCATCTAAATTAGTGGTGCAATCCTTGATAGCCATCTTTTGACAAAACTCGATATTTTCAAAGGATTCGAAAGGGGGAAAAAGTATCAGAAAGGCAAAAACGTGATAGGTAACCATGATCTTTATCCTCTTGCTGCAATAGATTCTCAAAAACAAAGATCCGTATTTTAGTTCACAGCAGTTTATTTATTTCTTCGTTGGTTTTATAGTCGTGGCTCACTTGAAACAATGAGATTTCATAATTTTAAAAAGACGTCAGTTAAACGTTAATTAATACGAAGTTTAAATAAACCACGACAGCGATCAAAAAAAGGTAATGAGTTGTACAATGGCTCTGCACGTGAGATGTACGTCCTGGTGCATTTCCTGACAGTCGCCTTAAATCAACTCAATAGCAATTTGTCCATGTAAATTTTCAACTTAAAAAAAACTTTGCCAAAGAGTAAATGCATCCCCTCAAAAGCCAACCCAAAATTAATTGGCAACACTGGCTTAGAATCCTACTGTTGATGATGGTAGTACGTTTTTTAATCTTACTACCTTTCATATTTTTAGTTAGAAAATTCAATTTTGTGATCATTAATTAACATTGCGTTTTTCAGCAGTCGGAAAGTGACGGCCCCTTAAGGCTGCTAATTGCAAAAGTACGGTGAAGCGGCTACTAAGGTTCATTGTTACGAGCCATGTTTTCCTGTGTCATTGACAATACATAAGTGCCTTGCAGAGCCAAACTTTTAAAATTTCAAAATATATATCAACTCGTTCTATAGACGTTTAAGGACGGTGCCACCTAATGGCAAGGTATTTTGCCAGGTTTTTGACTATGCGGGAAAAGTAGATCTTAGCAGGGGCTATTGGAATCCAAAGAGAAAATTGGGGGTAACCACGCAATTTTCGGAGATATTCAAGCTTCAATCTGGAAAAAATGCTGACATCAGCATTTTTTCGAAAAAAGGAAAAGTAGATCTTTCTTCGCGGATTTCCTTAGAATTCGCCTTTACATACACAAAAGCAACAATAATTCTAAAAATCTCTACAACACATAACAAATGGTAACATAACAACTGCTGTTTATGTGTTTTAAGTTAAAAAATCATCACAACGGAGCCATTATCGGCCCTGACAGCTTTCCCACGTTCGCCAAAAATACGGTCTTAATAACGTTTGCCCACAACAAAAAATTAATGGGGTGCTTAATATGCTTACCACTTCCATTTTATAAGATAAAAAGTAGGGGTCACCACGCGTTTTTACAAGTTATATTTAGATATTTTCAACTTTTACGGAATCACTTTCGGGATTCGCGACATTTTTTTCTATGCCCTCCCTAGTAAGTTGAATATTGTGCGTGTCTTTTCCGGGGGCATGCTGGGATTTCCACTCGACGGCTTACCGTTCAAAAGGCACGATAAAAAGACAAAAATGTAAGGTGCTCTTTTGAGAAACATTTTTCGGGGATTTCAAGGTCAAACAGCACAGTAAAGGAGTAAAAACGCAAAAATATTAATCGGTTTACTTCCATTGATCTACAGTGGATCTACAGATTTATTATGCTCCTTCGGGCACAAGAACTTTACATTGTGTGCATCTTCTTCAGATCCATTACCAACTTGAAAACATCAGTGCTAGCTTTATGTTCTCTTGATCGAGGTGACTGGTCGGCTGCCGAAAAACTCTAGATTGGCAGGTTAGTCTTTTAACGGTTATTTCGGGAGTCAAAATTTAAGAAATATTTGTTGAAAAGTGCTTGAGTTTTGTAATTTCATTTGGCCGCGTGTTTACTTTCTTGTGAAGCTCCTGTAGTTTTCATGGATTCTCTGATAACTTTTAAAGAGTTTACACTTTAATGTAAAAAAATCGTGAAATAATAAAACACTTTTTTTGGCCTAAGTCTACGGCTTTATTTGATCTAAAAAGATATCAGTTTATCATGGCAATTTTTGCGCCCATCAAAATTTGCTCTAATGCAAAGAAGTTGAGAACTGACACGATGCGACTTCGAAAAACATCACTTGGCTAATAGGGAATAAAGGAAATCAATTGAACCTAAATGCACAAATGTGTTTACGAAAGATTACACCAAAAACCATGCTTGCCAGCAATCCAGGGAGGGAAAACTTTAGTCGGATGCTTCCCGGCTTTGGAGCGGCCAGTTTTCTTTAGTTGCTGACTACAGCCTTGTTTTTTTAATATAACTTATCTTCATCAATTGTCAAAAACGGTTTTTTCGAAACGCTTTGCTCATCTCAATTCTCCTTTTCGACGTTTGTTTGATTTAACTGGTCAGGAACAATTGTTTTTCTGCTTTTGTTATATACTTTTTTATTCGCAAAAATGGCCACTGGCAAAACTAAGATTTTTGCAGATTAAACAAAAATTTCAAACAACGCGAGTTTGGCCGCCAAACAAAAACTTGCAGTCAATTGAAATAACAACATGCCAGCCTTTCCTTGGATTTTATGCCTTGAGGATGCTTGTTTTATGTATAAAAAACATTAGTCTGGTTTGACTTTTAAAATTTTGAATGGTGAAAAGGAGCCAATGTAAACAATCTTCGTAAAGAACGGCAAAACGTACGCATTCTGCTGATCGAGGCAGCATCGCCAATTAGCTCAAAATAGTTTCATTGCCGAGGCTGTGTCGTTTGCAAAATAGAGAAAGAATTTAGCACTTTTAGGCTGCAGAAGGTCTATAAACACATTTTTATAGATTTTTGAGAACTCTATTTATCTTGTATTATATAAAGTTTAGAAACTGAGCCAGGGAGTTGACAGTTGACATGAAAAGTAGGCGGAACTTAGTCTTTACCACCCGCGTTCGCGTTTAAAAAATAAGCAGTGTCTCGCGCGACTATCGCGCAATGCATGCGCAGAACGTATGCGCAATAACAATAGGTGGCACCGTCCTTAAGTGACCCGAATTGCATCGCGCTTTTTGGCAGTAAAGATTTAACCGATTTTTATGGTGCTTGGCATCCTAAACGAAGAATGTTTTAATCTTAAAACACGAGTGCTCTGAGGCTCATTTGATGAAGTAAGGAAAATTAATTGTCAGTCAAACTTGTGTTCTGGATGTACCACAATATTTTCTAATACAACAACAACAATAAAAAGAGCAATTTTTGTGTGTGTCATAAGATTTTTCACTTATATTATTTTATTTTACTGGTTAAACAGTCTTGTTAGATATTATCACAAACAAGCATGGCTTTCTTATTTTCTTCTAAAATATTATAGTGAGCACCTTTTTTGGATATAACTCATTATAAGCCCCCAAGAACTATTGTTGAACTGACAGCTATTCCGACATAAAAAGTTGAAACCGGAAAGTTATAATTAAGCGAAGAAATCAACAAAGTATAAACAGAAAGAAAGAATACATCAAGACACAATATTTAAACCCAGCACAATTTATTTCGTTAGAAACCTGCTACAGGCAAAGCAACTTGTCTATTTCAATGCTGATTAGCATTTTTGTTTTCATGATATCTAAAGCGCATTTCAAAACACTGAAAACTTAACAATTTAGCCATAATTCCCTTTATCTATTTATTTATTTATTTATTTATTTACTATTATCCCCTACAAAGTGCTATCTGAATTCTGCTAGGCTGATACCCCTTTTATTGTGTACTTTTCATTCATTCGTAGCAAGTGGCCCTTTATATCACAGGTACTGAGATCTATGTACGCACTCAAATTACGGTAAGAAAAATTCTAGCGAATTCCATCGTTCTTGTTGCTGATTGGACGAAAGCCCCATTTTCGCTGGTGATTTTTTGATCGTTCGCGTACCATCGGAATTAGTTTTGGTTTTGTTTTGTAGAATGTGCGCCGGTAAATCTCAGTAGCAATGAATTCAACCAGAAGCTCATAAGATTCAACAAATTACATCATAGAAAGTGTTCTGTATGATGTTTATTACGCGATGAAACGCATCAGCCGGAAAACTCACTCGTTTTCGCTGATACTACTTACACTCGTACGCGTGCATGCACTTTCTTTGAAATAATCTGCGTCAAGAGAAAACCGTTTGTGAGGTCCTGAAAATTTGATAGTAAGATATTGTAAGCTTAACATGTATCACTGAGCTGTCGTATTTATTAAGGAGACAAAGACACCTTATAGAGACCAGTAGAGACTTGTGGAACTTGATGAACTGATTGGACTGACTGATTATATTATAATTGGCCTCTTCCTACAAGCGACTAAGAAGTTCTTTTTTCAATACCATGTCGAACTTAACATCCCAGAGGTTGTGACCTAACATTGGCAGTTAAACTGAGGGATTAACCAGAGTTTTTACAATGGTACTTTTTTATCACTGGTCAACTTAAGCCTAAGACTAGATCCTTTACTTTTGTAGAAGAACCCTGTTAAACCCTCTTTTGGCGTCGTCCAATTCAAATTCCACAAGCACCACCATACTTTCAAATCATAAAAAAATTATGTCCTATGTACGTCGGCCTTAAAACATTAGAACCACTTATTAACTGATTTGAGGTTTGATTACTGAGGTTGAAAATGTTCTGAAGGAGCACTCCTTGACAAATGAAATCAGGCTTTTACCAATTATCACCACTAGGCTTTCTAGCTATTCTACAATATTTCCTTACCCGGTGACAACAACCCGGTGGCAAAAACTTCAAAACACAGGTACGCAAACTTGCTTTGTTTTTGTCGTAAAGTGTCTTTTATCAATAAAAATCAGGCCATGTTCTCTAGACTTACATAACAGCCAAATGTATCTTTGACTGAATAGAAATTTATTTAACTACAATGAGTTGAAAAAAATTTCTTGTCAGTTTGTGAGAGAGTACAGCTTCGGGTGGTCCGTTTCAAGTCTGAGTGAACCGGAGTAAAAAAGTCTGAAATGTTTCCTTATAATTTTGCCCTCTACATTATAAACAAGTAATCGCATGTTCCCTCGTAAAATTAAGGATTAATATCACTTGTGTTTTCAGAATCTGTAGAAATTGCCCGAGTCGCGAAAACACGCGTGATATTAATCTTTAATTTTACTCGGGCCTATGCGATTACATATACTAATCAACTAGTACGCATAACAAACAAAGCAAAGCCGTTCTACCTTTAATTACGTAACTTCAACACTGCCTTTAGCACGGGGGTTCATACTGGCCATTTGCGATTGCGTATTCAATGGGGGAGACGTTCTTCATAATCAACTTTATTATTTCCAAGAATCCTGTGAGATTGTTTACCCGGTACAGATGTTTCTCGGGGGGCTTGGAAGCCACTCTCACCATCTCGTCAATGCCTCTAATGAATGTTCCGACACCAACCACGAAAATCTCCAGTCCGACGTTTTTCAGTTCCTCTGCTTTGGAAATGGTCAGCTGCTTGTCATTTGATTGGCCATCAGTGACAAGAAAAACCATCTGTTTTGCGTTACTACGACGACCTTTAGAAAAGGGAAACATTTGCTTAGTTAACCTATCAAGTAAAATAAGTAATCGCTTATTGCATTGACTTGCTTGGGTTTATTCAAAAACCTGACCCATTTAGCAACTCTCGTAAGGTCTCACACCATTGGAGGAGAGAACAGTGCAAAAATAACAAAACAATATCTCCTGACCCTAAAAACAATAGCAGCTGTGTCTTACACAAGGCCAATGAAAATAGAGATTTCTGAGAGCTGCTACACTACTGGCAACTTTCAACCATTCAAGACAGATAATTAACAAAACATTTCTCTTCGTTCTAAAATGATTATTATCACTAATTTTGGAATAAAACATGGACAAACAAGAGGCTCCAAGCAGCCTTTACTCATGCGCATGCGTAAGAAAATTTTATGATATATTTTAAACATGATAAGAAGATGTCCGACATGGAGATAAGTTACTCCTTTCATTCAGTCATCGTTCCTGCAAACCACATTGTTTACTATTAAATGTTTTGGAAATGAAGGCTGTACCACAATGAAGCCAGCGATTCTTCTAAGTCTTATATATACCAAACGTGAACATAGTAATGTATGTAGGGTTGTAGGAGATGCTGTCGTGACACGTAAGTAACGCTCTTTTACCGGAAGTGACAGTAGCCGGAAGTCACTAAACAGGAAGTGTAAATGGCGAAGACATGAACCGGAAGTGCACAATTTAAAATATGCGTGCATAAATTTGCATGCAAAATCGTGACAAAAAATAAAAATAATAATAAAAATAATAACAAGAAAAACGGAGCCGAAACCTTACCTCATGCCGCTTCGCGCATGAGTAATAAACATTTATTTATTTAAATTTTAAAAGCAAAATGGGTAAATCTTATTTTCCACTCGGAACCACGTATTTACAAAAATATTGACATAAAGAAATATCTTCCAATGACACAACATGAGTTTCGTAAATCCGCAATCAAAAATATCATTTACCTTATCGTGATGATCCTAGCTTTGTTTCAAAACTACAAAAGAATCTGTCCCTCGGTTGTAAGAGTGATTTTTTTTTAGTTCTTGAATCAGTTTTGGTCTTCGTAAAAACCGTATACTCGAAAGACGATTTCGTCGCGAAGTAAGCTCTCGAACACATTTTTTCAAAAAATATTGATATTACGAAGAAACTTAGCCTGATAAAACAAACGTCGTTTCGCGGCTTCACCACTGGGGTCCTGCGAAACGGTAGCACCGCGAAACGACATCTTTCGAGCATAAATGGTTTTGAAATGGGGTTTTAAATTTCAAGTCGTTAATTTTCGTGGTTACGTTTTTTTTTCGCGGGACTTTTCGCTATGCAAATCGCGAAAGTCCGCAAATTGAAGAATCAGTAAGGTATAAACCTGATGCAGGGTCATCAAACAGTGTATTTTCCTTTACCAGTCCGGCTGGAGTGTTGGTAGAGCCTATGGACCAATACATTTCATGGGTATATACTCGTGCGACCAAAAATATGAGGTCACGATTTGCCTTTATCACGAGCTTATATAAACTAATTTCGATTTTGAGACGGCAATACTGCATTATATTGACGGCCAGTTGGGAGAAAATATATTCCGTATTGGGCAGAGTCGCGAAGCGACGGAGCCCAATACGGAAAATATATTTTCTTCCAACGCCGTCAATATAATGCATTGTTATATAGCTGGAGTTTTTCTCAATACAACGCGCGCGTTGATTGGTTGATTCATCGTCACATGACATCTAACAAACAAACTGTTTCCCGCCAATTGTGCTAAGCGGGCAACATTTGCGAAAGCGGGCAACAATTTTGACGTCAGAGGGTAACATTGCACTGTTGCCCGCTAGCGCACGTGATCAGACCGTGATAAAAGGTGGCGTGATTATGATGGATCGAGTGCTCGGCGCGTTTTTCAAACTGTCTTAATTGTGTTGTGTTTTATTTTGTGTTGCTATATAACAAATCACTTAATGACTGATCCCTCGGGAAACTGTGAATTTTGTTTCCCGAGAATCTCGATGTTTCCCGAGACGAAGTCGAGGGAAACATCGAGATTCGAGGGAAACAAAATTCACTGTTTCCCTCGGGACCAGTCATTATGTGTTTAGTATTGCCGCCTCAAAATCGAAATTAGTTTTGTGTCACGATTCAACTGTATTTCTGGCAAAAAGAAAGCAAAACTGAAGATAACTTGTGCTGATCAAAGCTGAAATTCTTACTAGACACGAGCTGACTTATACGACGTTTTGTACACGTTATCATATTTTTGTTTAGCAAAAAAGTTTCAAAAACATGGACTTTTCACGCTATAAATTGCTCATTGAAATAAAACAAAAAGCTGGCCTTCAATATAATGCAGTATTGCCGTCTCAAAATCGAAATTAGTTTATAGAATGTCAACTATTTTCATTGTTACAACTAGTGATCTCATTGGCCTAGACTCAAAAACCGCTAAAAAGTTAAGGTTCAAGGTGCATAAAGTCTAAATTTTTTAAGGTTTCAAGTATTTTGAGACCTAATCGTACAACATGCACTTTTTAAAAGATATTGTATTTGGGGAAACTCCATCAAAGAAGCAAAATTAGTAGCTATTGTCTTCTGCTATTCTGATTGGTTAAGCACGAACATTTCCTAAAATATATTGACCATCAGCTCCTCCTCTATTCTTAAAATCAAAGATATTCTATGTGGGAAAGAGCCATTGCCGCAGAATAATGAAGTTTACTTTAGTTTTTATGTGAAGCATTACTTAAAGCGCTTTTGAAACTAAAAATGAACTATCGCCCATGCGCAGTTGAGCTCGAACGGCCAGGGCGCTAGTTCGCGTTAGTCACCAATACTGAGCCAAAATGGGCTCAGTCGAAGCATATTGCACTGAAAAGATGGCAAAATGACGGGGTTTTTTTTTCGCTCCAACTAAATCATATTTCCCACCAAAATGTTAACTAGATCCCAGTCTTTTCTAAATCGAGTGTGGATGTTGACATTACGCCTATTAAAATGAGTTGTACCGCTAAAAGCGATGGCCGCGCGGTTGACTCCATACAAGCCTTTACGTGACATTGGTCACTTCACGGTCAAAATGACGGGACTCTTTTTTAAGTTATTAAAATATTTTAACGTTTGCAGATAGAATAATAACCAAATTACTGGAATCCGAGTGTGGATTTCAAATAAGTAATTCATAAATGGGCGAAATTTTAATTTTCCCTCAAAAAATGGCGTTTGGCTGTGATTTTAAGGGTCAAATTGGGGGTCTGGGGACGAGTTAAAAAATTAGAGGCAAATGTCATCCAATTTTTTGCCATGTGTTTTCTTTCTTCGCACTGCATGTAATTTCGTTCTAAGCAAAATTGTTTCTAAATATATACCTGATGAAGAATCGTCAAACAGCCCTTTTGCCTCTGCCAGTCCGTCGTGAGTGTTGGTCCAGCCATCGGGATAACGAATCTTCAGTATCTCATTCGCTGCTGTAGAGTATGGTAAAAACTTGAAGTTGACTCTGGCAGAGGTGGCAAAGGTAACTGCAGCATACTTCATATCGATAATTGCTGACCTAGTATCTGCTATACCCATCATGTATTTGAGTGCTTTCCTTCCTTTATCGAATTCGCAAGAACCAATAGACCCGGAGCCATCCACAACAAACACAACATCGCGAATGCTGAGCTGTCTCTTGAGGCGCGACAAAGGATTTGCCGGATAAATGTTCAAGAAGTTGTTCATGAGCTTAGTTGCAGTGACACTGGCGGGAGGAACGTTTTGAAAAGCTGCAAATAAAATCATAAATATTTTTTTATGTGCAAATTACACACGTACACTTAATAATACACATTTTTCATGACAAATGACGCCGTTCTGATAAGTGAAAGTTTCATTCAGTCTTCAGTGTACAATCGGTTGCTGTAAACAAAAAATGTTTAGTTTTAACCTTGCTTTGGAACAAAAAGTGTTCGAACGCATGCAATTCAAAAACAATTTACCCTGGTAATAAGGATCGTTTGAATTTGGAGGCAAAGTTGCAGGCGGTAGGCAAAAGCTGGCTGAGCTCTGCCCGCCAAGGCAAACAAACAGGCAAGCCACGGCGGCAAATCGAACACCAAGTCCGGACATCTTCAAGCATTTGAGTGAGCTGCAAACTTACTGCGTTTAATTCACAACATATATATATATATATGGAAGGCTGTGACGAGCCCTAATAACGGCTGCGTAGGAGACTTATGGAAGGCGGGCTGTCTGTTTTTATAAACAGCGCAAAACGTCCGTGTACTTCCGTGTACTGCTGTTCTAGTTTTGGTGTTCGATTATGTATTTGCAATGTGAACGTGTTTCAGCTCAGAAGGAATTACTGACCTAGTTTTGAGCAAGCATGGCGTGATTTTTGCTTCTTCTTCCTTATTACCATGTAAGATGCTTTCTCTGCGCCAAAACTGACAAAAATCAACTTACTGACGGCTATTATCTTGGACTCACTGCTTAGCATGTTAATTGCTTTTACTGATCGTGTTTAAATAAAGGATCTACTTGCTGTTGTTATTACATTTATGGGTGATACAGCTGGTGAGCTTTTGTTTGCAAGTTTTGATGAGCAGTTCACAGTGAGCTTAAACGTTGCTTAAAGGACCTCAAAGCCATGTTCCTTTCTACGTAAATGTTGATAGAATGTAATGTGTTTACGGGTTTACTCACGTAGCACGTTGGAGCTCTCATGGACGAAGTCATGTACATGCATCTCTGATCGAATTAGATCTGCGAATATTGGTTTTTGTCAGGGGAGGGAGTAAACTAGAAACACAAATCAACAAACGCAACCTGCGATCATCATGCTCTATTTCCGTTTCGCTCGGTATACAAAAAATACTTGAGTGACCAATCGACCACATGAGGGCGCTGCTAAATTTGGGCCTGATCGCATGCAGGTTACAACAAACTCAACCCAAGTATGGCGTTGGTGGAGAGGGCGTGCTATCACCACTACACCCTCCCTGCTCACTTTGCTTTATCAGTTGCACTTTAATCTCCTTTCATGAGAATAGGAAAAACATCAAATAGATTGAACGATGGTTTCTATCCGCAATAATTTTTATTATTCTTAATTTACCGCAGTAACATAATTGCATACGCTGCTTAAAACCTTTAAGCCTGGTTCACACGTGCGACGCAAATGCAAGCGCAAACGCAAGGAAAAATACGTGTGAACCGGGGCAACGCAAAATGCAAACGCAAGTGCAAATGCAAACGCAAGGAATGGAAAAATTTTCATTTCCTTGCATTTGCATTTGCACTTGCGTTTACGTTTCACACGTGTGAACCGGGCTCAACGCAAATGCAAGCGCAAAGCGCATCTTGGAAGAT
Source organism: Cladopsammia gracilis (assembly GCA_022457155.1). Classification (NCBI taxonomy): domain Eukaryota; kingdom Metazoa; phylum Cnidaria; class Anthozoa; order Scleractinia; family Dendrophylliidae; genus Cladopsammia; species Cladopsammia gracilis. The sequence continues at coordinate 198,814 of JAJGOT010000653.1, forward strand.
AACTTCAACTGCGCCTGCGTATCTTACGTTCCTTGCGTTTGCGTTCCACGTGTGAACGTCGCTTGCGTTTGCGCTTGCATTTGCATTTGCGTGCACGTGTGAACCAGGCCTTACTGAATACGTTCACTCCATAATTTTCTTGATCCGATATCAAAATATCTATATTCTAATAAAAGTAATAATAATAATAATAATAATATGCATTTGTATAGCGCAAATTCTATATATATATATATATATATTCAAATGCGCTTCACAATCAATCAGACCCACCCCACCCATGAACAAGTACTGACACTGAGGGTGGTCACAGCCAGGGTTTGTTACGTCCTCAGTGGTTCTTTTACGTCCCCATGGGAGACGGGACCGCCATTTCTACGTGGTCATCCGAGCCACGTGAAGGTCTAACCATTTGCCGATGTCATAGCAAAGGCAGCACCTTCATCCTCAGTTATTTTAAGACCCTGAGTGTTGGTCCGGCCGGGGTTCGAACCCGAGACCTCCCGCTCTGCAGACCGGTGCTCTATCAACTGAGCTAACCAGGAGGCGGTAACTCTGAACATAGTTGATAGAACAAACTGCATGGTTATGAAACTCAGTCAGTCCTTTGATATATGTTTTTTTCTCCATTTCTTTTATTCGTTTGCCTTGACCGTGCACAAAACACAAAAGGTATTGAAATGCATATGAGCAACTGACCAGTAGAAACATTTGGGCTCACACGTTAAACAAAACAATGTGCACGGTCACGGTTCGTTCAACATAAAACATAGCAGCTAATTTGTACGCTCTTTTTGAAATTTGTTGAGCTTCATAACCAGTTTGTTCTATTAACTATGCTCTGAATTATTTCAAAGCTTTTTATGCATCAACATCTGAATACAACTTCATTTCAGTGCTCAAATCAGGCTGGATAATATCGCACCCCGTATCAGTCTATTCATTGTTCTCGTTTACTTGTAATCTTCCATGGCTGTCCTAAGCTGAAGGTAGTAAAACTATAGTCCGAAACATTTAAACGCCAGTACTCGTTAGCTCAAATCAAAATATTGCATCGGATTCGACAAATAACAATATTTTTTCTTATATTTAAACATTTCATAAGCTGACGATTAATTATAATATTAATAAATAAGCATTTTGTTTGAATGAATCATTGTGTTCGTGATGAAAATGCTGATGCAAATTTTTCGGTAGTTTAGCTTGGCTCGAATTCGCTATTTTTGGCGATTCCTTTTTCGAGTATCAATGACATCCAAATAAAAACAAAATAAAATAAAAATTGAATGATACAATACAATACAATACAATATCTTTTATTTAGACACGACAATCTAGATAGTCTTGGTTTCGTTTGTTCTATTAACTAGGTTTCATTACAGCGACTGCAAACAATTCTGGACAATTTTCAATTTTGGACAATGTTGGGTCTTCTTTGTACCGATCTATTTTTTAATTACCCATTTTATTCTTTCTTGCCAGCGTTTTATCATATATTAGGGATTACGTGGCAGTTTTCAAATTAAAAGAGAATTTAAACGGATTAAAGGCAGTGAAGCGAACCGATTGCTTCATAATCAGGCCTTTTTCTAAGAAAAGGAAGATTAGATAAAATTGGGAGCCAGTTACACTGGTAAAATATAACTTTGCTGTTCACACACTGCCAGTCGAACCCGGGACACCTGGCTCAAAACCAGGAATTAACCCAAGAAACATTGCTTACAAGTCTTCTATTCCTAGTAAACCGGTGTAATCAGCAGTACAATTATAGCTTTCTACAAAAAGGCATCGGTTTTCTATCACGGCTTTTGTACAACGAAAGTATTATTAGCACCTCTTCCTGTTTTGTTAAAACTTATTGTTTACTGAGAATAATTTAGAGAAGAAACCATCTATCGTGCAATAGGATCAATTTGATGTTTTTCCTATTTTCATGAAGGGAGGTTAAAGTGCAACTGACAAAGCAAAAGTGAGCAGGGATGGCGTGACAGCATTCGCCTCCCATATGTGGGTAGTTTGTTGTTGGTTCTTGTCCCAGCTCCTTGTTTTCAGGTTTTCCTTCGCTCCAAATCCAATATTCACAATTTCAACTCGATCCATTTTTTTAAATCGAAATCTATCTTTTACTGTAACGCTTATGAATTTTGATATGCAGTAAGTGCAAACCAAGAATATAAGCTAAATACATTTTAGAGAGAAAATCAAAAATCTACACAAAAGAAAGATAGTCTGACCTGAAATAGATTACTGAAACAACATAGCCTTTGAGTCATAAATTTCATATCGTAGTTACATGGGGTTACCATGTAATGTAGTTACAATGGTTATAGATTATAAACGCCATCCAACAGAGTTATGATTTGGCATGAATAAGGAATTGTAAGTGTCAGTTTAGTTTTAACCTTGCTTTGGAATAAAAAGTGTTCGAACACATGCAATTCAAAAACAACTTACCCTTGTAATAAGGATTGTTTGGATTTGGAGGCAAAGTTGGAGGCGGTAGCCAAAAGGTAGCTAAGCTCTGCCCGCCAAGGCAAACTAACAGGCAAATGACAGCAACAAATCGGACAACAAGTTCTGGCATCTTCAAGCTGACTTTTTTTTCTTTTCTGTACGCTCGCGTTTTGCTCTAGGAATGATAATGGCAGCCGAGCTGGGCTATTTTTATAATGAAATTAACTTCCTCTAATGCTGGGGTCCTATAATTTTGGCTTCAAATAATTACGTTCAGCGTGTATTAGCGTATGGGACGGTTGTTTTGTGGAAAGAACGTGTTTCAGCAGATCAGAGAAGGAACATCTGGGTTGAACATCCCGTCGAACTGTTCTGTAACTAAACTGTAACCTGTATAATAGCTATTTCCTCTCAGCATCACGCCACGTGCGTGTTCTTCCGGGACGCTGTCCGTTTTTGTTCTCTTTCGCCACAAGCTCCAGTGATGTTTACACGTTGTAATTTGAACTTCGTGATAACTGTTGCGTAATAGCGAAATTATGACGATTTGTATGGGAAAAATTCACTTAGAATTTGAACGTAAAATTAGGAACGATATTTGAATAAAACTGGCTCACACGAACTTCTTTGTGTGTTTACATAAACGACAAACTGCAAGGCTGATCTGACTACGTAAAAAAGTAGATTTTGTGAGACACCAATACGACAGAAACCGATAAAGCAGGGTAGCAACCGCGAACAGCTGTTTCGCCCTGTTGGGGCTCCTCAGCGCGGTGTAGCTTGTGGCAAACTAAGAACGACTACAAGAATGCAGTCGTAAATAGATTGCACAATGACCCGTACACAATATCAAGTCCGTACCCTGGAACCAACTTGTCACCCGCATCATGCGTGCCACATCACGTGTTGAGGGGAACAAGCCGTCCCAAGATGTCACAATGGTGCCTCGCAAAAACTGAATGTACATGGCTAGCCAATGTAAACATTCAAACGCATGGACAAAAACCATACTGAAAGAAAACCAGCATATCGGATCAAAGTAAAGACCTATGTCCTGAGTGGTTTCTGGGTCGATTCGAAGCGATTCCAGCGAGTTTTAGTTCCCCTGTTCGAAATAATTATAATTTCGCTATTACGCAACAGTTACCACGACGTTCAACATCACTTGAGCTTGGGGTACATGTGCTTTCGCTGGAGAGCGCACTGTTCAAAGGACGGGGAGGAGAAGACCTTGGGAACGAGGTTGCATACTGTTGTCCTTTCAGGCTGTCACCGACTAAACTCTACCATTGATGGTATTCGTTCACCAAGTGCTAGAGTTTTCATACATAGATTCCCTCGGATTGATCTCTTTTGTTATTGTAAATTTTTTAGTATATATGTTCACGATTTTCAAAGCTAGAGATGAGCTGTTAATTATAATTTGAGACATCGAGTCGAGCCAAATTTAAAAGAACTGAACGAATAACAATGACTCAAGCAATATCTTGTAAAAGCTACAATTAGATAACATAACATAAGTTAACATATAAGATGTCATGACATGAGATAAGATATCACGAGTTTAGATTATAGATATCATGAGATAAGATAAAGGATAAGATAATATAAGAAGAACCGAAATAACATGGTCATAAAATATTCGGTGTGGCTTAAAAATTTTAAATTGATCGATCTTTACTGGCGTCAAAGTCATCTACGTCAAGATCAAAGTTGGCTGGGTAAAGTCAGGAAAACAATTACATTAACAACAATACACCCAAACTGAAGGGCGACATGAAACGTGTCACGAAGGCGGGAAGTATTGTTGAGTTGGGAAGATTTATCGATACAGCACTCAAGTATTAATTTGGCTGAAACAAAGGCATGCATGCAATACAGTATTCATGCCTATCTAACGTAAACTGGATATTGTTTCGGCCTGTGATCTAAATATCATAATATAACGTTACCGCCACGTTTAAAATAACTCAGAATGCAAGGTTATTACAACTGACATTAGTAGTCTCCTCAAGGTCATAGTAAAAGTGAACAAATATACCACGGCTCTTATAATTTGAATATAGACTACAAGTGTCTTTCAATATTATTACATATTATTAATATATAAACTTCAGTGAAATACAAGGATTTCTCAAACCACAGAAATATCATATCTCGACACATGGGAAGATATCGATTTTATCTTCACTGTGAAGGGCTGGTCAAGCATTTAACTTCCCTAAATTAACTTCCTAATTCTCCTTATGTTTCTTACGATACTTATGACTTCCACCTTTGCGGGGCCTGATTGGATTCCAAGATGAATAATAGGTATATGTATCTCAGTTTAAGTTAAATGGGCATAAAATAGAAAAACGTCCAGCATTAATGACACGTTCTATTAAAAACTTCCCGAGTTCATTATACGTTCCATTAAAAACTTCCCAAATTCGTTACACGTTCCATTAAAAACTTTCCGTGTTCGTTACACGTTCCATTAAAAACTAATTCCGGTGTTCGTTACACGTACCATTAAAAACTTCCCGAATTCGTTACACGTTCCATTAAAAACTTCCCGTATTCGTTACACGCTAAATAATGACCGTTCTTTTTTCTCGTAACAGTTCCTTATATTATATATGCAGACATCTTATGTGTGGAATCTGGCACCTTTCAAGGTATGCCTTATAATCCACCTGTCTGCCTTTGTGTCCTTTAACAAGAAATATATCTCTACACTATCCCCAAAGAATGCGTGAATTTTGAATCCTAAGTGCTCTGAGGCTCATTTAGTGAAGTCAGGGGCGGATCCAGGAAATGTATAAAGAAGGGGCTGGAGCAATTTTGATGGTGACAAAATGGGCGCGCAAGCCACCATCAGGATCTAGGGGGGTTCGGGGGCATAATAATACCAGGCAAAAGGGGGGGGGCGACCCCCCTTCCGCCCCTGGAAGTAATATAAGAAATCAAAGGCTTCTAAGAGCCAACCCGTGAATAAGAAATGCTAACACGTAACGCAATATTGCGGTAAGCTTGTGTTTCACACTGACACGGTTCGATATTTTTTTTTTAATTAAACGTAAGGATTCAGTTTTGACGAACGCAAATCACTTTGATAATGTCCTGTCCGAAAGAAAATCCGTCCGCGTGCAAATCCCGGCGGTAGACCACTAGACCGTCGAGCATCAAAACGCGTGTCCTGATTGGAATATCCTTTTAGATCGATTTTAATGTTGCATTAAAGACTCCAAATGCGAAATATCTTTAAGCTTGTTGTTTATATTCGTTTACAACAAATTAGTTATTGTTATCGCTGGATTCAAGTTGTTCTTGTTCCGAAACGCATTCGCAACAAAGCATTACGTCACTAAGTTAATCGTAAGAACCTTACGATCTAGTAGAAATGAAAACGACGGAAGCGGATAGCAAGCGACGGAAGCAGAAGCGGAATCGGAAGAAAAAGGAAACCTTTTGATCCTTCCGATTCCGTCGAGCTTCCGATTCCGATTGTGACTCCGTTTTTTAATTTCCCCTGGAATGTAAGAATCCTTACGTTTCCGACTCCGACTCCGCTTCAGATTACGTCGCTAGTGGGAACCAGCCCTAACTGAGTATCCTACGAGAGCTGTTTAATACCTGAAAATGAAGTGTGTGGTGGTTCACGATCAGTTGTGTACAGACCCGGGTATAGAATATCGGAGCAACTTCATTGTATCGAAGGAAGAGCCGAGAAGGAAATTAAACAGTTTATCTCGGATTCAAGCTATTAACAAAGGTGAGCCATCATTATCAGCATATTGTGTATACATTTATGTTATCTTTAATGCATTGTAGAGCCGCTGTGGGGTTGTATAATGCTCATCTCAAAGCCAGAGAATGTTTAAATCGTGTCAAAGGAAAATTCTGGTCTATATCGTTATTTCTGTTTTATCTGGAAGCTATTTACCTTACAACGATGAGAAATGTTGTTTATGCGTGGCAAATGAGTTACTACACTACGCTTTGGTTCACAAAAATCTGCATGTATCGTTGTTATATTCCAGTTTTGGTTCAACTTCCTAACGATGTAGAATGAATCCTGGTCTTTGCTATTTTGTAGATACCTCAAAGCGGGCTCAAAGATAGTTACAGTTGATTTTCATCAGGACAATGTCTCGCCTTTTGAAAGTTATTCTGGTAAACAGTGAGTAGCTATGTGCTTGACGGCCGATGTTTACAATTTTAGAACGAATGCATCGACTTGGATTGGAAACAATTTAAATGAAATATATTGTTGCTTGGTAATTCACTTTGTTCCCATTTATGTAAGTTTGCAGGAAAGGACTATTTGTTGCTGTCCGAGATTCCTACTGCTTAATCGATCAACAATGGAACATTTTTTTTTAGGTTCAGTACTGGTGACTTACATATGTCTCATATAAGAGATTGACATTTACCATTACAGCATGCTTTTGATGTTGATGACGCAGTATAATGCTTTTCTGTTGACAATTGAAATAAACACAGTTGCTGTTATTGTTGACAACCATGGTCATTGCAAATTATTTGCATTGATTCACGAGATAGTCATGAAAATGTTGCTACAAATGGAACAAGTGTTTCGTTGGAATTTAACAGTATAGGGGAAGTGGTGCAATATCTTCAGAATTTCTATTGTGACAAGGAGGTAGTCCCATTTGAAGTATTGGGTGTCAATGTCACTTATTTTCCAGATGACCATAGTTCCATGCACAACTTATCTTGTAATCTGACATTTACTGAAAAAGAACATACACCCAATGGTATGTGATATGTGACCCTTTGTCAGATGGAAATGAAAATCAGGAAGTTATATTAGACTCAGAAATCTAAGTTCACCGGTTATTTTTTTCCTTTTTGCTACTTTTTCCGTGCAGGAATTTTTTTTTTTGGTAATTGCCCAACCTCCCCTCAAAATAGAATGGTTCATCCCTTAAATGTGACTAGCCACATGTAATAGCTTTTTCAATACATAAAATGAAATCTCTCAGCTCCCAAATTGAATTCTTCACCATCCATTGTATCTCTATATGAAGCACTTTAATTCCTCTTTTACGTCCCCAAAAAGCCATTTTGGTTTTAAACTTTAGTATGAAAAACACTAAAAAAAATGAACTGAATCTCAAGGTTCTTCGGCTAGTCTTTTTACCTTGACACAGAAATAAAGTTATCATTCATTCATTCATGTCAAACTACCAATAATCTCTGAAAACATTTTCAGAGCTGACGAAGTCTTTTCAATTTGTGAAGCACAAACATGGAAACAGTTTCTAGTTGTTGTCATTTAGCACTTGTAACAGTTTTAACCATGTACATTGTACAGTTTGAATTGTGCTTCCTGTATTAACACTTCATAGTAAGGCTGTAAGGAATCAGAAAAACAGCTATCCGGACAACAATGGACTGATTATCAATTGTAGCTTGCAAAATGTACAAATATTGAATTGCACACAAGTGAAACTAACTCAGATGTAACTTTAATCTGAAATAATTTGAAAATGAAAATGTTACCTGCGCTTAACGGGTGTGACATATATTAAGCCTGATCAGCATAAAATTATACCAACCAAGTATGACAAAATAAATTCCAATCCATATTTGTCACAAATATGAAGGGAAAACGATGAATTGTTTGATTTTTCGCGCGAATTTGTGCAACATGGTTTAAATAAAATGTACAATTACCAATGCAGCAACCACAATTGTGTAATATATCTTCTCATGCATATCACGAGTATCGGTGTCAGCCATGACGTCCTTAAAGGCCCAGTAATGACCATTATGCTCCGCGCACCTCTGTTATTGTTATTTATTTGAACACGGGATCGAGACTTACATTGTTTTTATCACGCAATGCATAATGGTCACTACTGGGTCTTCAAGAGGAAGTTCTGGTATAAAAAGGGGCTTATCCCGGGGCCTGACGTGGCCATTCTCACCTTCAGTTTTCAATCAAACACAAAAGAATCAACAACTGACAAACACACGTTATTCCTACGACCAAAAGAACAAAAATTGAAAATGTTTGGAAAAACAAAGTCATTTTACCGAGGAAAGTTCAATCACAAGTCCTTGACTACTTCTGGTATTATATTATTTGCTGGGGCGATAATCTTTGAGCTTTTTTAAGCAAATTTCATTTATAGGACGCTCTGGTCAACAGCATACACCGACTGAAAAACGCCTAAATTTGCATTTCACACCGACCTTTATCTAGTGGAACTTCGCATTTAAAACGAGTGATTCACTGATTTTATCAGAGCACGCCAGACCTATTGATTTTACGCTAAGTTGAAACTTGTCGTCGCTTCTGTACGTATTGCGTACCTATTTTTGGTTATGTTATGAAGTGAGAAATGTCGAAAATCATACATATCGGCTCTAATGTGTAGACCAATCCATCTCAAAAACAAGATCAGATGATAGCGACACTGTTAACGCTCTTCAACAGATCAGAAGTTGATTAAAAGCATTTCAAAAATTACTTTTCTTTGCCGAGAAATGTCAAAAAGAAAACAAACATTGTCGATCGACATGATGAACAGAACATGTCCTGCCAGGAGCTTATTACCCCGGGTAATAAGCTCCTGGTCACGCACTATCTGAGCTGCGTTATCCAAAATAAACTGAGCGAAGCAGCGACCACCTGGAATTATGTCTTGTTGTTCGTCCTATGGTATTTGTCTTCAAAAGTGGAAATAAATCCATCTTACCCTCACCATATTGGTGTTAGTACTGTCAATTGCACAAAGCCACCTTGCCCGCATCGATAATTTTTCAGTCGAACCCCTCGTATTTAAAGCGGACACCCTTGGGACCGCCTCGAAGTTGAAATTTCAAAAAGAGTTGTACTGTAAAGATAGCATAGTTTAAGGTGGTTCGATACAGTTTTCTGGAGACCATACCAACATTTTTCAATCGGCTTTTAAGCGGTCTTCTCCAAGTCAGATCATTGATTCACTGGAACGCCTTTAAATTTAAAGATGAAGACGACGTACGAACCGACCGAAAAAATAGCGTTACAAATTTACTTTTTTAAGTTATGCTTAATAATGATTTCAAATCAATGCGCATTGCATTCCTCCGTGATTTATACTTTCGTTGTGATCTGCTGTGCATCTATTATTATCTATATTCGAGCATAATTGTACCTTATTACTCTCCTTGCTACTTTCCAGATTCCCTTAAGTCTCTTTTTATGATTAGCAATAAATGCCTTTTTGCGTTTTGAAAACGTTTTTACAGCAGGCGTTTTGAACGCAAAAAAAAAACAGATGCAAAGAAATTTGCATCAACGAGAGTACATTGCAATGTTTCAATCACGGAAGAATGTAACGCGCATTGATTTGAAATCATTACTGAGCAAAACTTAAAAAAGTAAATTTGTAACGCAAACGTTTTGGATGGTTCGTACGTCGTCTTCATCTATAAATTTAAAGGCGTTCCAGTGAATCAATGTCAATGAAACTTTCAGTTAATATTTTGCACATCGGTAAGCATGCATGGTTAACGTTTTAAAAAAATCCATCGAGCCGTTTCTCAGATTTTTGCAAAAGTGATTAAAATCGAAAAATACCCAAAAATTGCACATGTAGCCATGTTAGGGAAAACAGGTAATTCTCAAGATCGCAAAAGAGAAAGTAAACAAAACTTTCAAGGTTTACAAACATAACATCAAGCTACTTTTTGACACTATCATTAAGGAATTTCACAAAACCAGTGTTAATCTCTCGATCAATTTATTACCAGTACACAAATAGTAAGGTTTAAAATATTATTGCGATTTATTTGAATTCAAACATACTGAATTTTTTTATTCTTGCAAAATATATATGCCATATACCATATTTTAAGATGTCTATGTGGGATTTTCAATGCGAAATCTTAAACGCGCTAAATTTCACTTTTACTGATTTCTAAGTTTCTTGTTTATCGTCGTCATGGTAATATCGATTTTACCAGACAATACATCTTGCCAAACTTCAATTCAAAACTAGTTAATGGTGAAAATTTCACGTTGATCTGACTTGGAGAAGACCGCTTAAAAGCCGATTGAAAAATGTTGGTATGGTCTCCAAAAAACTGTATCGAACCACCTTAATCACAAGGTAAGGTTGTTACAGATGCAGAAATTGATTGGTGTAGGTGAAAACAGAATCATTAATGTCCGGCAACGCTTCTAAACTACTGTACAAAAAAGGAAAAGAAACAGTAACATACAGTTGTACTACAGTTGGACTTGAGCTGCCCTGTCATTATCACTTCAAGGGGGACACATTTTCTTGCGACTGGCTGAAGGAGAAACTACAGCAAGGATCATTTGAAGTAGATGATGACTAAATGCCAAGGACTCTATACATGAAAATACTTTTAAATTGTACTGAAGTTTTGTTTACATCTTCGAGCATGATCCCCTGATTAGTAATTGTGATCACGACAGGATATCACTAGATGCTTGACACACGACACCGATGCACAGTTGTGCGATGAAAGGAGTGCTTTTGTATCAAATATTAAAATATCATTTCCTGAGGATTATGTTTCCAAGTGTCCGCTTACGGGAGGTTTTTTTGGCCGTTGGGACCAGAGAAATGGTGTCCGCGTCCGCTTACGGGAGGTGTCCGTTTGTGGGAGGTTACAAATATAGGGTTTTCTTAAGGAAACGGCCGGGACTTCAGTTATTCCCACATAAAAAGTTGAAATCGGAAAGTTAAAATGAAGCGAAGAATTGAAATAAACAGAAAGAAAGAACATTTATTTCGTTAGAAACATTCTACAGGCAAAACAATTTAGTTATAATTCCCTTTATTTGTTTTATTTATTTATTTATTTATTTATTTATTTATTTATTTATTTATTTACTATTATCCCCGGCCCTACAAAGTGCTATCTGAATTCTGCTAGGCTGATGTGTACTTTTCATTCATTCGTAGCAAGTGGCCCTTTATATCACAGGTACTGAGATCTATGTACGCACTCAAATTACGGTAAGAAAAATTCTAGCGAATTCCATCGTTCTTGTTGCTGATTGGACGAAAGCCCCATTTCCGCTGGTGATTTTTTGATCGTTCGCGTACCATCGGAATTAGTTTTGGTTTTGTTTTGTAGAATGTGCGCCGGCAAATCTCAGTAGCAATGAATTCAACCAGAAACTCATAAGATTCAACAAATTACATCATAGAAAGTGTTCTGTATGATGTTTATTACGCGATGAAACGCATCAGCCGGAAAACTAACTCGTTTTCGCTGGTACTACTGACACTCGTACGCGTGCATGCACTTTCCATGAAATAATCTGCGTCAAGAGAAAACCGTTTGTGAGGTCCTGAAAATTTGATAGTAAGATATTGTAAGCTTAACATGTATCACTGAGCTGTCGTCTTTATTAAAGAGAACATCCATTGTTATAACAAATTGACGTTAAATTGTTGGAAATAACGTCAAATTCATTTTAAAAAAAAAAAAACACGTCATAAAAATTCAAAATGGCGGCGAGCGGGAAATTTAATAGCGAAAATAGGCGATATTCATGTCCATTTTTTGTACACCGAAAAGATATTCCCATTTGTTATTAAAATAATCGAAATTTCGACTTTATTTCCCACAATTTAACGTCAATTTGTTATGACAATGTAGGTTCCCTTTAAGGGGACAGACACCTTATAGAGACCAGTAGAGACTTGTGAAACTTGATGAACTAATTGGACTGACTGATTATAATTGGCCTCCTTCTACAATCAACTAAGAAGTTCTTTTTTCAATACCATGTCAAACTTAACATCCCAGAGGTTTCATGTGACTCAAGGTTTAACATTGGGAGTTACACTGAGGGATTAACCAGAGTTTTTACAAGGCTACTTTTTTTTACCACTGGCAACAATCTTAAACTTAAGCATAAGACAAGATCCTATACTTTTGTAGAAGAACCCTGCTAAACCCTCTTTTGGCGTGGTCCAATTCAAATTCCACAAGCACGGCCCACCACACTTTCAAATCATAAAAAAATTATCTCCTATGTAGGTCGGCCTTAAAACGTTAGAACTACTTATTAAATAATTTGAGGTTTGATTACTGAGAGTGAAAATGTTCTGAAGGAGAACTCGTTGACAAATAAAATCAGGCTTTTACCAATTATCACTACCTTTCTAACTATTCTACAATATTTCCTTACCCGGTGACAACAGAACTGAAGGATATAGTCGAAATCTGTCTTAATAGCTCTAATGAACTAGTACGCATAACAAACAAAGCAAAGCCGTTCTACTTTACGTAACTTCAACACTGCTTTTAGCACGGGGGTTCATACTGTCCACTTACGATGGCGTATTCAGTGGGGGAGACCTTCTTCATAATCAACTTTACTATTTCCAAGAATCCCCCGAGATTGTTTACCCGGTACAGATGTTCCTCGGGGGGGTTGGAAGCCACCCTCACCATCTCGTCAATGCCATGAATGTATGCTCCGACACCAACCACGTAAATCTCCAGTCCGACGTTTTTCAGTTCCTGTGCTTTGGAAATGGTCAGCTGCTTGTCATTTGATTGGCCATCAGTGACAAGAAAAACCATCTGTTTTGCGTTACTACGACGACCTTTAGAAAAGGGAAATATTTGCGTAGTTAACCTATCAAGTAAAGTAAGTAATAGCTTATTGTATTGACTTGCTTGGGTTTATTAAAAAGAAACCTGGCCCATTTAGCAACTCTCGTAAGGTTTCACACCATTGGAGGAGAGAACAGTGCAAAAATAACAAAACAATATCTCCTGACCCTAAAAACAATAGCAGCTGTGTCTTACAAGGCCAATGAAAATAGAGATTTCTGAGAGCTGCTATATGACTGGCAACTTCCAACCATTTCAAACTGTGTCAAAACACAAAGACCGATAATTGACAAAACATTTCTCGTCGTTCTAAAATGATTATTATCACTGATTTTGGAATAAAATATGGACAAATAAACATTATTTAAATTTTATAAGCAAAACGGGTAAACCTTTTTTTTTTCCACTCGGAACCACGTATTTAAAAAATATTGACATAAAGAAAAATCTTTCAATGACACAACATGAGTTTCGTAAATCCGTAATCAAAACTATAATTTACTTTATCGTGATGATCCTAGCTTTGTTTCAAAACTACAAGAGAATCTGTCCCTCGGTTGTAAGAATGATTTTTTTTTAGTTCTTAAATCAGTTCTGGTCTTCGTAAAAACCGTATACTCAAAAGACGATTTCGTTGCGAAATAAGCTCTCGAAATGTCCACGACAACGTGTGACTTTTGAAACAGCACATTTTTTCAAAAATATTGATATTACGAAGAATCTTAGCCTGAGAAAACAGACGTCGTTTCGTGGTGACACCACTGGGGCCCCTGCGAAACGGTGACGCCGCGAAACGACATCTTCGCAATTCGTCCATAAAGGGTTTTGAAATAGGCCTAGGGTATTAAATCAGTCACGTCGTTAATTTTCGCGGTTACTTTTTTTTTGCGGGACTTTTCGCGATGCAAATCGCGCTCGAAAGTCAAGCCCGCGAATTAAAGAATCAATAAGGTATAAACCTGATGCTGGGTCACCAGTCCGGCTGGAGTGTTGGTCGAGCCCATGGACAAAGAAATTTCTTGGGGATGTACTCGTGCGATCAAAATTAAGAGGTCACGATTTACATTTATCACGAGCTTATGAGTCGTGTTTGGCCTGCATGTAATTTCATTCTAAGCAAAATCATTTCTAAATATATACCCGATGAAGAATCGTCAAACAGCCCTTTTGCCTCTGCCAGTCCCGCCTGAGTGTTGGTCGTGCCACTGGGATAAGAAATCTTCATTATCTCATTCGCTGCTGTAGAGTATGGTAAAAACTTGAAGTTGACTCTGGCATAGCTGGCAAAGGTAACTGCAGCATACTTCAAATCGAGACTTGATGACTTAGCTCCTAAACCCATCATGTGTTTGAGTGCTTTCTTTCCTTTATCGAATTCGCAAGAACCAATAGACCCGGAGCCATCCATAACAAACACAACATCGCGAATGGCGAGCTGTCTCTTGAGGCGCGACAAGGGATTTGCCGGATAAAGGTTCAAGAAGTTGTTCATGAGCTTAGTTGCAGTGACACTGGCGGGAGGAACGTTTTGAAAAGCTACAAATGAAATCAGAAATCATTTTTTATGTACAAATTACAGACGTACGCTTTTATAAATTACTCAATAAATTAATACAATTTTTTCATGACAAATGACGCCGTTCTGATAAGTGACAGTTTCTATCAGTCTTTGTACAATCGGTTGCTGTAAACAAAAAATGTTCGAACAAATGCAATTCAAAAACAACTTACCCTGATAATAAGGATCGTTTGAATTTGGAGGCAAAGTTGGAGGCGGTAGACAAAAGCTGTCTGAACTCTGCCCACCAAGGCAAACAAACAGGCAAACCACGGCGGCAAATCGAACAACAAGTTCTGTCATCTTCAAGCTGACTTTTTTCTTTTCTGTACGCTCGCGTTTTGCTTTAGGAATGATAAAGGCAGCCGAGCTGGGCCATTTTTATAATGAAATTAACTTCCTCTCATGCTGTGGTCCTATAATTTTGGCTTCAAATCATTACGTTCAGCGTGTATTAGCGCATGGGACGGTTGTTTGTGGTAAGAACGTGTTTCAACAGAGAAGGAACATCTGGGTTGAAGGCGTACGTTTGAGGCCTTGTCAGTGCTTGGCAAATAGCGTTTTGACGCAGCGTTTCTCATGAGGCATATGACTTCCACCTTTGCTTTCGGCCGAACTGTTTTGACTGAAACCGGAACTGTAAACTGTAATAGCTATTTCCTGAGGATCACCCCACGTTCGTGTGCTCCCTGGACGCTAGCCCGCTTTCGTTCTCTTTCAATGGAGAGCATACTGTTGTCCTTTTTCCGTTCACTCCTCAGGCTGTCACCGACTAAACTCCAACATTGATCGGTATTTGTTCACCAAGTACTACAGTTTTCATACATGGATTCTTTCGGATCTATCGCTTTTGTTATTGTAGATCAGTTTTAGTATATATGTTCATTTTCAAAGCTAGAGATGCGCTGTCAATTTAATTTGAAACGTCGAGTTTGACCAAATTTAAAAGAACTGAACGAATTACAATGACTCATGCAATGTCTTGTAAGAAATAAACTATCTCGTATATAATCTACTTCTTTCATCGTATTTGATTTTTCAATTCTACTTTGACCGCTTTTTGAGTGTAATAAATAAGGAAAACTTGAAACATATTATTTCATAAAAGATAGCATCCAAAATAACATGCCTGTCGCTATTGACTGAAGAGAAGAGAACAGAAGACAAGAAAAAAGCCAGAAGAGAAGACGAAATAAGATAAGCTACAATTAGATAACATAACATAAGTTAGAGTGGTTTTACTTAACCCGTGAAAACACTATCTAACAATTAGTGTGTGATAGACTAGTCCAAATTAAACAAAAGAAAACAATGGAATTATAGTCTAATAGTGCGTACCATTTTACTAACTATTTCACGGCCGGGTTAAGATGTCATGACATGAGATAAGATATCATGAGTTTAGATAACAGGTTTAAGGATAAGATAATATAAGAAGAGTCGAAATAACATGGTCATAAAATATGGCCTAAAATTTTGAATTGATCGATCTTTGCTGCCGTCTAAGTCATCTAAAGTCAGGAAAACAATTACATTAACAACAACACACCCAAACTGAAGGGCGACATGAAACGTGTCACGAAGGCGGGAAGTATTGTTGAGTTGGGAAGTTTTATCGATACAGCACTCAAGTATTAATTTAGCTGAAACAAAGGCATGTATGCAATACAGTATTCATGCCTATCAACGCAAACTGGATATTGTTTCGCCCTGTGACCTAAATATCATGATATAACGTTACCGCCACGTTTAAAATAACTCAGAATGCAAAGTTATTACACTGAACAGAAATTGGCAGTCTTCCCAACGCCAGAGTAAAAGTGAACAAATATACCACGGCTCTTATAATTTGAATATAGACTACAATCAAGTGTGATTCAACATTGTTACATGTTATTATATAAACTTCAGAGAAGTACAAGGATTTCTCCCACTACGGAAAAATAATATCTCGAAACATGGGAAGATATCAATTTTATCTTCACTGTGAAGGGCTTGTCACGTATTTAACTTCCCTTACTTTCTAACTCCTTACGTTTCTTATGATGCATATATGACTTCCACCTTTGCTACCGGGAGAAGGGGGCGGGGGGATGGGGGTTAGTGGGGTTGATTGGATTCCAATATGAATAATTATAGGTATATGTTTCCCAGTTTAAGTCTCATTACAAACTTCCCGAGTTCGTTGCACGTTCCATTAAAAACTCCCGAGTTCGTTACACATTCCATTATAAACTTCCCGTGCTCTTTACACGTTCCATTGGAAACTTCCCCAGTTCGTTACACATTCCATTTAAAACTTCCCGGGTTCGTTAAACGTTCCCTGATTAACTGAAACTATCCGTGTTCGTTACACGTTTCATAATGACCGTTCTTTTTTTCTCGTGACAGTTCCTTATTTACTTACGCAAACATCTTATATGTGGAATCTGGCATCTTTGAAGCCTTATAATTTCCCTGTCTGCTTTGTGCCCTTCAACAAGAAATATTTTTCTACACTATCCCCGTTCAGGTCGATGATGCTGTAATTGAAAAGAGAACTAGGATGAGGCAGTTGTAAAATTTGTTCCTTCTCTAAGCTCAAACTGTATTAGCTTTCACGTAGTCTCTTTATAAACACACCAAAATGACAGATATGGAAAAACAATAGATTGTCGACATTCCAGGCGTTTCTTAAACATCTCTCGTTGCGCTCCCTGTGTATTCAAATTCGCAGGTTAGGGAACAAAGAGATTGTTAACAGTTTAGGTGCTTGTTTTGTCCTTTTACTAGGAGTATTTCCGTGTATTTGTTCTTGTGCATTCCTTTTATTTTCTTCAATTAATTAGCCTCCGCCATCATGAACAGTATTATTAATTTATAGCAATGTATCTTCATCGACGAAGCCCAATAGCCCTAAGCCTGATTATTTCTTTTGGTCTTTCTCGCCACTTCCTTTTTTTGGTATCAGTAATGTATTATACTCGTTGAAATGCAAACTTTAGTAAATAAGAAATCTCTAGTGATCTTTCGTTGTTAAACCTCAATATATTAACTCCACGCATGTCCACTGGGCATGTAATTTATTTATACTTTACTATTTCAAAATTCTATTCATATGTTAATTTTACGCTAAAGTCTATTATATATCCCTATGTGGTCAAGCCTCGATACTATTCAAAGATGGCTGCAGCTTCAGACATTGGAACTGACTCTTGCAACGACGTTTGTTTTGGTAAGAAATCTGCTTTGGTAGCTAAACTGATCGTAGCTAACTCATGCAATGAAGTTAACCTCCATGAGAACTGTAAAACCTTCAAATCCGCCCGGAATATGGAGATGAAATCCATGTAAACAATTCTTGCTTTACTCGAATTTGATCAAAGCGACGCACATCTACAAAACACATCTCGGCAAAATAAGATTTAAAGGGACCGCAGTTCTTCAAAATCGACCGTCAATGATTACGTAATGATTGCAAGAGAAACCCGTTTGATAATATGGTCGGGTCGGATGTTACTAAAACGAGGAATGGGGAATGGGGAATGGGGAATGGGGAATGGGGAATGAGGAATGGGGAATGGGAAGTTGAAATGAGAAATTCAAAATGGGAAATTGAATTTTTTTAGATTAATTGTTTATAATGCGGAATAATTTTTTCAGCGGTGATTATCGATATCCACGCTTTATTTTAAAACGTTCTGCGCCAAAATATAAGGAAAAGAATACATTGATGATAACAGGAGAAGTGGCCTTGCCTTGTTTCGTTATTTCACTGCCTGAAGCTAAGCCAGTATTATTTGAAAATAATTTCATAGATATTGTACATCTTGTTTTCAGAGGTGGCGATAATTTTGGTTAACACCAATAATCGGGGCCTTGGTCGGGCGTTCGGTCACACTCTGAGGACGAGATTGAAATATTGTGAGTATCAGCTGAGGTATAGAAGGACAAAAGCGCTTGCGGGGAACCAATGAAGTTCAGGAAATTTCAACACAAAATTGCAATTATGGTTTTATAATAGCACCCCTACCATGTGCTCAGTCTCCAAGGAGAACGTAACAGGGGCGGATCCAGGATTTTTCTTAGGAGGGGGTGTACCTCTAAGGAATGACGTAACCACGTTTTTTTTTCTTTTCTTTGCAGAATACCAGTTATATTAGAAAGATGCAAGTCATCTCAGGGGGTGCGTACCCGCTGCACCCCCCCCCCCCCCCCCCCCAGATCCGTCCCTGCGTAAACATACACTGGAACGTTTCTCCTCAGTTCTCGGTAAGTTCATCTCAATCCTTTTTCGCAGTTACTGAAATGTTTTTTAGAAAGCATTTTTTTGTAATACAACGAACGAAGCCTGATCATTTCGCTCACTCTCGGCACAGCACTAGCTTGCGCTTTTAAAGCGGAAACTATAAAATTCAAATACCGTGTTCAAATGAATTTCTCTTCTTTCGATTGTTTGCCTTTCATGAACAAGTTTATTTCGTCAGGTTGAAGAGGGACAGAACAGCCAACAGAAACTTCAGCTGCGAAAAATTCACCACCGTTATAAGATGTACCGTATTTTCTCGATTAAACGCCGGGGCCCCGAATAAACGCCGGGTATAATACAGGACGTTGTAAGTAAGCAACATGATCTCCTCTCTGAATTTACCATTATCGTTAATTCTTAAATTGCTCTGAATTTACCATTATAGTTAATTTAGAACACTGCTCCCAGGACAATTTAGAAAAGAAGAAATAAAAAAGCGACGTTATTTGGACTGGATTCGAACCCGGAACTACCGCCACTAGGAACGTCGTCTTACCACTAGACCACCGAACAACAAGGCGATGGGAAGTTATATCTGCAAGATATTTATCTGAGTTTTGCATAGAATATCATTGATCTACAGTGATTAGGCCTAAGCGCTGATTTCAAATGGTTAGCTTTTGTTGAAGTTTGGTGATCAAGGTTTTCCATTTGCTTTCTAAAATTATTTTCAAGCGAGTGATTTTATAGGCTTACTGCAGGGTGTAAAATAAGCGCATGAATTTTATTATGTTAAAAAATTGAGGTTTGCTCAACCAGCAGCGTGGTGGTCTGGTGGTTAGAAGAGAGAATGAGTCAGCGAAGGGTCGTAGGTTCGAGTCCTGTCCGAACACTAAGGATTGTTCTTTTTCAAAAAAAATGCTGACTTCCCAGAATTCCTTTCAGACTGTAAGTGTTCTAAATTAACTATAATAGACCTCTTTAGGTTGTACATTTTGTTTTCCCAATGTAGGTCATGTAATGTTACCCTAGAGAACTGTTTCTTTTAAATTTTGTTTTCTTCACGTGCATATGCATGCATAATTTATGAAAAGACAAAGAACAAATTCCCTTGAGAACATCACATGACCTACAATGGGAAAACAAAATGGTCAAGCTAAAGAGGTCTATTGTAAATTTAGAGCAATTTAAGAATTAACGATAATGGTAAATTCAGAGAGGAGATCATGTTGACCCTATTCACTTCCGATTCCTTTTTATTGGTCCTAGTCCCCTCTCTTCCGTACCCATACTAGGTTTCAGTCCCCTCTCTCGCAAATGATTATGGTTTCTCGGTTCCGAGATTTGAATTTCTAATTTGGTGGTTTACTCATTATCGTAATATATGCACACCTATCGTTTCCGCGTACTGTAAGTACCCTCGCGGCCGCCATCTTGGATTTTCACACCTTTCCATTGTTCTCCGTATGGTAATGAGGGAATACTGTGCTGTGATTGGCTATGCCCGATACCACTGTGGACTCTTACCACCATCTCTTGCGCTTGCACTTTGTACAACGCGAGCGCTTTGCGCGTTGAGCTAAAGCCCGTTTCACATCAAGTAATACTGTGCTGTGCTTATCACTGTGCTGTGATTGGCTATGCCCGATACCACTGTGGACTCTTACCACCATCTCTCGCGCTTGCACTTTGTACAACGCGAGCGCTCTGTGCGTTGAGCTAAAGCCCCTTTCACATCAAATAACACAAAACAATCTCTTGTTAAACATTTCCCTCACTTCCGGCTCCATTCATTCCAGCAATACTCACTTCCGGTTCCTTTTTATTGGTCCTTGTCCCCGCTCTTCCATATCCATACTGGGTTCCAGCCCCCTCTCTCCCATCTCCATCATCCTCTCTCCCAAAGGATTATGGTTTCTTGGTTCTGAGATTTGAATTTCTAATTAGGTGGTCTCCTCATTATCGTAATATATGCACACCTTTCGTTTCCCCGTACTGTAAGTACCCTCGCGGCCGCCGTCTTGGATTTTCACACCTTTCCATTATTCTCCGTATGGTAATGAGGGAATACTGTGCTGTGATTGGCTATGCCCGATACCACTGACTAGTACTACTTACGATTGCTCAGGTAACATAGCTAGTACAACGGCAGAAATGGCCACAGCCAGGACTGGTAAGTAGCACTGAAATACTTATAAGCTTATGTATTAAAGAATGTAATAAGTCACGAGCACAAAGTAGTCGCCGACTTGATTTTTAAAAATTCCTTTGCTTGTATTAAACAGCTAGCTGCACTGAAAAAATAATATCATCGTTCTCGATTAAAATATTGTCGTTTTAACTTCAGAGTCGTCGAACAACGCCAAAACAAGTAAAAGAGGCAAAGAGTCCGCTATTTGTTTTGCTTTGGTTTATTTTGTATTTTCGCACAAAACTTGGAACGTGACGGCCTGAAACAACCAACCGGAAAATACTGTTCCATCAGCCACACGGAATACCCGGAATTTCAAACCGGAATTTTTGGGCGAATGGAAAGCGCCCAACGACTCGTACATGTTGAAACATGGTGTCAGAAAGAACTCCGCTTTTTTCCTAAATTTTCGTTCGAGTCAGCATAAAAAGCACTGGAAGCTGTCAGCAAATCCTGTTCCCTTCTACTAATCGCATTTCTGAAGCGAAACGCTCATTGAAAGCACAAGAAGATGCCGACAGATGGCGACCACGTGCTGATGTCGCGCCAACGTCAGCTAGCCGTTCCAGCTTATATTCCCCAAGTTCTACCACACAATTTTCCATTACCGAGTCCAATGAATTGCCGTGGAGATGTCGCTGGTAATTGGGAGTTTTTCAAACAACAATGGAGTGATTACGAGATAGCAACAGGCCTCGATAATCGAGAAGAAATCATTCGCCTTGCGACCTTGAGATCGGCAATGGGCCGAGAGTGTCTGCAAATCTTTTTAAACCTGAGCATGCCAGAAGACGACAAAAAGAAAATAGATGTCTTGAATCTTTAGACAAGTATTTCAAGCCCAGCCGAAATGTGGTATATGAAAGATACGTTTTCAACACATGCGTGCAGGAAAATGATGAGTCCGTTCAAAGTTACGTAACCAGATTGAGAAAACTAGCCGCCTCGTGCGAATACGGCGAGCTGACCGACGATCTTATCAGAGATCATTCTCTCTGCAGAGCATAGAAATTTCATTGTTGCTTGGAAATTCATAAATGCAAAAATGCGAGCAATTCAAACGGATATCTTTGGGTGTTTTGTAATAACTTTGCGAAAGATAAATAACGCTGCAATTTTTATGTCTGCCCCTGATAAAATAATCAATCAATGGCTTTTGGTTCTTTTCGCAAACAAAATCATCGAAAATAACTATTTTTTTATTATCATCGGATAATTCAGAAACTGGTATAATTTCATCTGGGGATGCTTCTATTACTTCATACTCAGCTTCTTTGCTGATTGGTTTAATTGTTTTCAGCAAAAGCTGATATTTTGATTGTTCAAGATTTTTCGCATAAAGATCAATTTTATCATAATACAATAAGCGTAAAATCATATCCAGAAGAACATTGGTTTTTCCCGACCCCGAAGGGCCACAGATAAGCATTCTGAAATTTTGATTTGGCATGAAAGGATGTAACTGCCTATAATTCGTGATGGGGTCATTGACATCATAGTTTAGTATTCTCATTTTATTTTGTAGTACATCATGTTCTACATCATGTTCTACATCATGTACTACATCCCAAATTATATATGATAGTAATAAAATGAGTTTACTCAAATGGAAAGAACTTGCAAAAAGCAAATCCTAGTTGGGAAATAAAATCAATTACGTTCATGATCTCATCACCCCCAAAAAAGTTAGGTGAACAAAAAAGCCAAACAGAATATGGTAAAGTATTCAAACCCATAACATCAAAATTAGATGATGTTATTATTTCAAACTTGAGGCCACCAAGACTTAGGAAAAATAAAGTCGGAGAAAAACCGGACGTTGATTATTACCCAGACGTAGATCCATTTGAAGAGATGGATGTCGAAGGGTTATTTGATGCTGATGAGGCAGCTGTTGCACCGCAAACAGCTAAACAAATTCCAGCAACCCTCCCAACATATGAAGAAGGTGAAAAACCACCTGAATATGAAAAGTTATTTCCTGAATATCAAGCTTTATTCCCTGGATATGCTGTGGCAGAATCTGATGAAGAAGATGAAGAAGATGAAGAAGATGAAGAGGATGAAGAGGATGAAGATGAAGAAGAAGCGGGCGTGGCCCCGGTGAAACCAATAGGCAAAGAGAATACCACACTAAATACCCTAGGTTTACCAACTTATGATGAAGTGGACGAAAAATTAAATGACCCAAGTTTATCATTTGCGCAGAAAGAAAAAGATTATCGACAGAAACAGAACGTGGGCAAACCATAGAAAAAATCAACTGAAAGGTTACAAAGCAGATGTCACAAAAAAGTTCAATCAAGGTAAAATAAGTGCAGAGATAAAGCAGGTAATGCATAAAAACATAGATGAGAGATTTAAAATTTGGTATGACTACATAGGCCATTACAATAAGAAAGTAGAAACATTGAAAGGCTCAGGGCTTAGGCCTCGAAAAAAAGGCGGAAAGGTAACATTTTTCAACGATCCAAAGGATCTTTTGCAAGAACTTGAAGTCATTTCTGGCTCCATCCTTGCTGGGAACACAAACCTGGACATAAGAAATACTGGAGTGGCAATTTTAGACATTCTTTTGAAAGAAGCAGCGATTCATAAAGCCGAGCATGAGAAGATCTACAAAAACTATTTCAAAACATAAAATGGAAAGCGAAAGAGAAATTGTCTTATCATCATATGCTGTTAAATCAAGAAACAACAGACCTAAAATTTCACAACAAAATTTAATCAACCAATTGTTTTGGATAAGAATGCAGACTATGTTGTTGGGCTTAACAGAATTATCAATATGAGTTTTACGTAGTTCAACATCAATGCTGGATACAATAATCAATTAATTAAATTTAGCTTCGATAATGGGAAAACATTTCATGATATATCATTCCCAGCTGGAGTTTGGACCTATGAAGAGCTTAATGCTTTTATTCAAAAAGCAACGGCAAAAGAAGGTGAAGGTGAAGACGTTTTTCCAATCAGCCTTGCTTTTAATACCACAACTTTTAGAGTAACAATAACAATGGAAGAAAATTATCAGCTGGATTTCACCCAAAGTAATTTTCACGACCTCTTGGCTTTGACAAAACAATTCTGAAGGACAAAGTTAATGTTGGCCCCAGAGTTCCAAATTTTAGTCAAGATACTGATATGTTGAACGTTCATTGTGATCTGACAAGTGATTCGCTTGTTGATGGCCAAGATACTAATATCATTTATTCCTTTTCAACATCTCTTCTGAGGCCATCATATAGTTTTACTCTTGAACCAATGAGAGTAACATATAGCCCTGTGAATAAAAACACAATAAGCAGTATTCGAATCTATATCACTGATGGAAAACGAAGATTAATCAACCTGAATGAAGCTGATACAGCATTCTCGTTAATATTAAAAAACGTTAATAAAAAATGAAATCATATGAATTTTCTCGTTATTATAACCCCAAATTAGGACGGTTTGTTTTTAAACACAAAGGAACAGGTGTCATTGTGGATTATAATTTTAAACCAATGAGAGCGGTGGCATCTGCAGTTTTCAAAAAATTCGCGAAACCTGTCGCGAAAAAAGCACTGGAAGCAGCAATTTCTCATACTGGAGAAAAACTAGGCAAAACAATTTCTGAAAAACCTGGTAATTTGATAATGAAAAAACTAGGTAATATGAGAAAGGGGAAGGTTCCTAGCGGTAAAAAACCAACACAATCACAGTCACAATCACGGTCAACCTCCTGCGTCAAGAAACGGAGAGAGTGCTGATGCTATATTGAACAGATTAATCTCTAGGCAAGGTATCCGAAAAATAAAATAAAATAATATAAAATGGCTTTTCGATCTAATGAATATTTACAAAGAAATAAATTAGTGCGCTTCCAGCTGGATAGTGTAATCGGAGCTCCAGCTAATGGGCAACATCAAATAAAGAATGGTTATAAATTCACAATTAATGATAGATCGGCGTTTTACGACTGGTATAATGCTTATTTTGAAGTACAATTTCAACTGCAGAAACTAGCTGACGGTGCTGGATATGCGGCAGCTGATAGAATAACCGTTATAAATGGTGCTCATTCATTAATAAAGCACCTGAAGATTAGTTCTGCAGGAAAGATTGTTTATAGTACTGATAATCTGCTTAACGTTACTTTTGTTAAAAACTTATTAGAATACTCTGATGATTATAGCAGATCAGTAGCAAAGAACAGTTTATGGTATTTAGATACTGATGCAACAACAGTTAATACTAATGCAGGATTTGAAGCAAGGCGAATACAATCTCAAGCAGTTCAAAACAATGGAAACGGTGGTGCTAAAAACATTAATACGATTGTTCCCTTAAATCGTTTTTCCTTTTTCGAAGAACTTGAAGATAAGATGCTTGTGCCTATGCAGCTGCAATTCGAGATTAATCTTCAAAATGATGGAGAATTAATTCATATGGCTAATGGTGTTGATGCTGGAAGAGTTGTTGTGAATAGGTTTTTGCTTTGGGTTCCCAGATTAACACCCGAAGATTCTCTTTATGAAAAGATTTGTCAGTTCATTCCTGAAAGTAACACAATGGAAATATTTAAGGGAAATGTATGCAAAATCAGCTCTTGCACAATCATCAGGATTTTTTCAAATATCAGCTAATATTGATAATGTTAAACATATTTTTGTTTATCTTAAAAGAGCCGACCCGCCCAATAATGACGCTGCAGAAGATAGCCCTTATTTAATGGACACTTTCAAATTAAATGCAGCAGATAATAACTCATCCTTGTTGAACTGCCGATTAGAGTATGGAAATGGAGTGTTTTATCCCGAAACAGATTATGACAGTGAATCAAAAGTAAGAATATTTAATGATGTAATGGCTTATGCAATGAGAAAAAATGACTACAACAGTGGGACGCAATTAAATATAGCCAATTATAATTCGCTTTATCCACTTATTTATTTCAATTTATCTTATCAAGCTGAATAAGTAATAAGAGATCCCAAACAACTGATATTCAGATATAGATTGACCGCAGATGCAGCTGCAGACTTTAACGTACATGCGATAGTTCTCTATGAAGAAACGGTGAAAATTGATAAAATTGGAAATGAATTGGTTATTGCGTAAACGCGTTGTTGCGTAAACGCGTCATTGCGTAAACGCGTTATCGCGTGAATAAAAAATGATATGTTATTAAAAATGACAACATATCCATACAAAGTAAATTTGTCTGAAGGACAAAAAGAAAAACTTGCAAAAGCATACAGTACAAATACTCCTTTAACAATTAGATTAAGTAAAAATCAAACAAGCGGTAACGATGAATTACTGCTTACAGTCAATCAAATTAAAAGAATCAATAACGCTCAATCGCTTGGAAATGGAGCAGAAATAAAAATATCGAAAACAAAAATTAGAAAAGTAATGAGGCAAGGTGGAAGTTTATTTTCTGCTATTATGCCATTAGTAAAAACATTAGGGCCCACCCTGGCTAAAACACTTGGTTTATCAGCGCTTGCTGGTTTAGCGAGTGAAGGAGCGAGCAGGTTAGGTAGTTAAAAAGATAACCGGAAAGGGCCAAATAGGTGGGTTTCTCATCCCACCAGATAAAATTCGAAAACTGTTTGATTATAAAGATTTGCTAACAAATAAAGAGAAAGAAGAAATTCTGAATGGTTATCAATCAGGAGATGGATTAGTGATAAGACCATCACAATCTGGAGGAGCATTGGGCACTATATCAGCAAGTATTGGTATTCCACTGGCTGTTGATGCTATTAAAAATATGTTTGGAACCGGTGGCCGACCAAAAGGCCGCGGCGCACCAAGAATAGGAAAACCAAAAGGAAAAGGCGCACCGCGCGTAAGCCGGCCAAAAGGAATGGGTGGGTCAAAAGGAAAGGGCGCTCCAAGATTTGGAACTCATTAGGTTTGTTGCGCCCCATCACACAATAATAAATATATATTGTATTTCGATAGTTTTGGTATGGGTTATCCCGAAGAATTTACAAGTGATGGGAAACAAATAATTTACAACACAAGTCAGCATCAAAACATAAACAGTGTCCGTTTCGGATATTATTGCCTTTATTTCCTTCATCAATGGTCTCTCAAAAAAGATTATTATGATATTTTGAAGCCTCTAAGTTTAACCGATGCTATGTTCAATGAGAAATTCATAAAAGAATATTTCAACTAAAAATAGAAACATATTGCGTGAAAGAAAAAAGAGATACTGGCTGCGTGGAGCCAGCGGGGTATATGGTAGCCGAAAATGGAAAACCTATGTGGTTCTGCCATTGCGCTTCATGCGGTATTAAAAAGACAAGATTTGTTAAGCAGCAGGGAAACTAGTTCAGCCCATCGAAGGGGTGGGCTTTTTCGATATAGCCGATAGCCATTCACTCGGTGAAATGGCTTTAAAAGGTAGTGTTAAAGGATTATATAATCTTGCCCGTATTGGATTAAGTAAAGCGGTTAAATCAGATTTTGCCAAAACAAAAGATTAAAAATACTGCGAGTAAATATCTTAATCAAGGTTTGGATGCATTCACTAAAGACCTTTCAAAGAAATTAGATCCCTTACCTGGACGCGGGATTGACGCTCATGCTTTAATTGGTAAGCTTCCGAGGCCCCAAAAAAAGGTTTTACCCTTCCAGGACATCGTTATACAGGACCTTATAACCCGCTCCACGAGCAACTTCGGTTCGATCCGAACACTGGGGAAATTCTAGAAATTTATGAACAACCTACGGGAAAAACAGATGCAGTTGCTATGCAGCATAAAGTTGATTATTCAGTCTGCGCAAATAAAGCAAAAAACAAACAAAGCAGACAGAAAAATGGTTGCCTCTTTAGATGCGATTCCATGGTAACAGAGGCAGTGGGGACATTCATTAGCTCGAAACGTCATTAATACGGAGAAGAAACTTGGTTTAGGCGTTCAGTCAAATTCAAAAAACGGCAGAAGATTTTGAGTGTCGGTTGGACTCAAAATCTGGCAAACGAGTTATACCAACCGATAAGACGCCACTTTCCAAAGAGGAGAGTCATTGCATATCGGATAGACAAGATATGGTCGGCGGATTTAGTCGAGATGAATAAATTTTCGAAGTGGAAAAAAGGATTTAAATATCTTTTAACGGCCATCGATGTTTTCTTAAAATATGGCTGGATTCGACCATTAAAAGACAAGCGAGGACAATCAGTTGCTGATGCTTTTAAAGATATATTTAAACCGAAGTGACAACCGCAAATGCTTTGGGAGGATAGAGGTAGTATTGTTGAAGATCTGTTGAAAAAACATGGCATAACTTTATATTCAACTCATAATGAGGAAAAAGCATCTGTTATTGAACGCTGGAACAGATCTGTAAAGGAGAAACTCTGGAAGCTTTTTTCAGCTTACAATAATACAGTTTACTTTGACAAACTTGACAGGTTAGTGGATCAATATAATCACAGTTTTCACTCGAGCATTGCGATGACTTCCGCAGCGGCCAGTTTAATTAAAAATGAGAGAAAGGTTTTCGCTTATTTATATCGTGATTTAATTTATGCTAAACACATCCCAGCAAAATTTTAAATCGGTGACAATGTTCGAATATCGAAATATAAACGAAAGATATTCGATAAAGGTTTTACCCCGAAGTGGACAGAAGAGATATTTGTTATTGACGAAATATTATACACAAATCCTGCAACGTATAAATTAGTTGATCTGTTGGGAGAAAAAATAACCGGATCATTTTACGAGGCGGAACTTCAAAGGACAACACAAAATGTTTTCCGCATTGAAAAAGTTATTCGCCGCGATTACAAGCGAAAGAAGGCCTTGGTTATCGGCTATTCCGATAAATTCAATAGTTGGATACCGTTGAGTAAGGTTCAAAATCTCTGAGACACGCAAACAGAAAATACAATAATTTATACAAGCTGTAGAAATTTTACAGAATTTTATACAAGTTGTAGAAAATTTTGTGTTATACAATGATTGGTAAAAAATCACCAAGTGATGAGGGTCTGAATGGGGTTTAGTGTTTAGTGTTATTTACCCATATTTTTTAGTGTTTACTGTTATATTGGCCAATATTTTAATGTTTACTGTTTCCGGAGAAAATACTGTTTAGAGTTTGAAGGGTATTTCGTAAGAAAAACATGGTTTGTTAGCATTGTAAAATCTTATCTCTTCTGTGGAAATCGCCAATAAAAATACTAAATATGCCATGCCTGAACTTTGAGCCTGTGCTCAAAGGGGCAGTAGTCTCTTTTTCCTACTCATGCGCAACAGTATCCTAGGAAACCTGGGGACCAATCTCGTCCTAAGAGCCCACGATCCTTTGGTCAGAGTCGGGGGCGAAGAAAAGGTCAGAAACATAATGGTGGCATCTGGTGTTGTTAAAGTTCTTGTGAGCTTCTATAGCTTCTATAGTTTTTGTGAGCGCAAGTCTGCAGTTAGCATAACCTGCGATATAGTGTTTCTTCATTGCGACTAAAAGATTCTGGAGATCCAAGTCTTATGTGATAGTCACGATCTATAGTGGAATAGTGGCATCTTGCAATTGTTTTTAGCTCCTCAGAGTTTATTCCGTGTTTAAGTTGATGTGTTTCTCGGAGCTAGGCAGTATCTCCATTGTCAGAAGTATGGCGTCATTGATAGCTGTTTTGTAATTCTTACAGATGAAAGTGGTTTCTTTTGTACATGTTTTAAGCAAGACTAGAGTTTCGGTTCTTTGGTGAACCTCGGTTGCTCCCATGTAGAAAGGTCTCGTAGAATGATTTGACGTTGTAGAATGTTAGCGGCTTATGAGCGCTTGGGAGGATCAAATGTTCTACCTTTTCATTGGCTTGTTTAGTTAGCTAATAAGAACGGTGTATTTTCGATCCGATGTAAGTTGTGTTTCTTTGTAGGTTTTTAGCTGATTAATTAAGCATGTAAGATATTTTCTGACACAAGGAATGGCTCTTTTATAGTTGTACACTGGCGTCAGTGTAGGTATATCTCAAATGATGTGAAATACTTTGTTTATCTGTTGTACAACAAGCTTGTAATTGTTGTGTAGTACTGTGCTAAATGCGTTAGTTAGCGTCTTGCGCAAAGCAGCAGGAAGGAGCTCTGTCAAAAAGTCACATAAGTTGTTATAAAAGGTGACAGGTCTAGCACAAATCCTGCTCGTCGCTAAAAGCATTTTAGCCCAGCTTTAGAAGAAGCCTGCCCCAAGTACTTGCCTGAGAGATTTTTTCTTTCAGATCAAAATAAAGATATAACAGGCCTGTTGTTCTAAGGCCACGTCCACAAGTATCCGTTTTCATTTGAAAACGCAAAAGTTTCTTTCCGTTTTTCAAAATCTCTCCGTCCACACGTAGCGTTTTCGAATCGTTTTTGCCTGTCCACACGTACACGCAAAAACGACTGAAAACGCTTCAAATGCCTCTAAAGAGCATGCGCACCGCTGAGTTTAGCCGAGCCTGCGAGTTGTTTGTGGCTTTTCATCGCTTTTTATCGCTTTCCTTTAGTCTTTGGAAAAAAACAACATTACAAAAGGGCGAAAACTTAACGAAAGAGCGACTGTTTTGTTTGGACAGATGACGAGGTTGAACGCAAACGCATGCGCAGTGGACTGAATTCGACCTCTTGACGTCATCGTTTTCGAAAAGTTCCGTTTTCAGGTGTCCACACGAGAACGCGAAAACACCGTTTTCAAAAGTTTCCACTTTGGAAAGCGTTTTCAAAAGTTTCCTGTTTCGGTGACCGTTTTCATCGGATACGTGTGGACGGGAAGCGAAAACGGAAAAAACTTTTGCGTTTTCAAACGAAAACGGATACGTGTGGACGGGGTCTAAATGTTGTCGTTTCTGTGCCTTAGGAAAAAATCTCTAGCTGTGATACTGACAGGAGGAATTTACGCTTTCCAGAGCCGTTTAGAATATTTAGTTACGCCGTGGTTTGTTTTGCTAGCTCTTGGCATAACAATGGAGTTTCTTTGGCTCAATTTGAAAGAGTTCCAAGATCAGTCGTAGCCGCTTAAGTAGGAATTATTCGCTGCTTAGGATCAGTTCATTTCTCAGTCCGTGATTTAATATGAGCGCAAGTCTGCGGCTAGCATAACTTGCGATAGTGTTTCTTCATCACGACTACTAAAAGATTCTAAGGTCCAAGTCTTATGCGATAGTCACGGTATATATTGGAATAGTGGCATCTTGCAATCGTGTTTAGCTCCTCAAAGTTCATTCTGCGTTTAAGTTGATGCGTTTCTCGGAGCTAGGCCCAAGACTTTGGCACGATTTCGAAGGAATCTTTGAAAAGGACAGCGAAATGGGGCGCCAAATACTTTACACACGAGAAATCGTACAATCCCGTTCCTAGATCCAGTATGGAGCTGGTAGATGTCAACGTGATGAAACCTCCTCCAGTTGGAAGCATAGATCCCCATATTGAAGTAGCCACGAAGGAGTTGGTTGACAAATAACGCCCTGTGAGGCAAAGAACAGTGCGCAGTGAAAACACCAAAGACAAAGCAGGAGCGTGGTTGCAATTGTTGCTGTTGGTGAAATGACTGATCCACCTGTGCAAGGAAAGGAATACGACACCGACTCAGAGAGATATGGAGGATGACATCCCACCTGACATAACGGTCACCAGGTCTGGTCGGGCCATCCGCGCTCATTTTCGCCTTGATTTGTAAAAACATCAGGACTATCCGGTATGCACATATCCATGAGCTTTTGACTGGTCATGAAATTGATTAATTGAACAATTTGCAAGATAAATTATGTCGAAGTTTAAAACTATATAAAAACACTGATTCAGCTTTTATTGAGTTTCAAAAGAACAATAATTTACATTTGTATTATAAATCTACAAATTTACAAAGAGTTGACCCTCGAGCCAGATTGAATCGTTGCAACAAATTTGCAGAGTTCTTATATTTGGGAGCATAACGGTAAAAGGTGCTGAAAAGTTCGTGGTTCATATACATGTCAATTTAGCAAGAAAGGATTGACATTAATCTGTCAGTTTTGTTGAGCATTGTATCCTTTTTTAATAATAACTAATATCCCATGTTATTATATAACTTAGAGTGAATTACAAGGATTTGGTTCTCTCACTGAGAAAAATGATATCTTTACACTGTAAAATGTATATCTATCACATGTCAATATATCGATGACGCCACGTTTGCAAACGTCTTTTCCTTGTTTAAGTGATGAATGAACTGTTTGTCCTTAGTATATAGTCGAAATATTTACCTCGGAATCTTCGGTAGTCTTCGGAAATCTTCGGAAATGATCGGAAACGTTCAAATGACCTTCGGACAACTTTCCGACAATTTTGGAGCCGTCTTTGTTTCTATCTGGATTAAATTTACTGTTACAGTGACTTTTTTACTATTAGTGTTATAATGCAAAAAATTTAACTGTTTAATGTTATAGAGCCCAAAAATGAAGTGTTTAGTGTAATCGAGCTATCAGCTTATGCGAATCAATTTTTCAGAAAGACTTGAAAAAATGAAGAAAATTCTAAGTAGCTGGTCTGCAAGGAGGTTAACTTTATTAGGCAAAATCACAATTATAAAAAGTTTGGCAGTATCTCAAATTGTATACATTCTATCTTCTCTTCCAACTCCCCAAAACGTTTTGAAAGAAATTAACTCCTTGTTGTATGATTTCCTATGGGAAGGAAAGGGAGATAAGATTAAGAGAACTGAAATTATTAATGAATATGACAACGGAGGGCTGAAAATGGTAGATATTAAGAGTTTTAATGAAGCCTTAAAATTAAAATGGGTAAAAAATTATCTAAGTGAAGATACTAACAATAAATGGGAACTATTCCTAACATATTACTTGCAAAACCATGGTGGTAAGCTACTCTTCCAATGCAATTTGAGGAGAGAAGACATACCTCTACTTGAATTAAAAAACGTCTTTTTAGAATAAATTTTACAAATATGGTCTCTTCTTAATTACACTGAAGAAGAACAAGACTTCGGTGATTCACGTATTTGGTATAACTCTTTGATCAGAATTGATAATCGACCTTTTTTCTTCCAACCATGGTTTAATGTAGGTGTAGAGAAAGTTAAAGATCTGATGAATAATAATAATAGTTTCTTGACATATGATGATTTCTTGTTGAAATATAAAGTAAAGACAAATTTCCTTAAATATAACAGTGTTTTGTCAGCTTTAAGAAGTTACAAAAAGACATTTTTACTAAAGATAAACAATAGAGAGAAGCGAGCAGATGATATTAAGTCATCAGTTCTCTTAAAGAGCTGTAAAAATACCTACAAAATTCTTATACAGAAAATAGCATCCTTACCAACGAAAAGTGAAGAGAAATGGATAGCTGAAGATATTTTATCAGGAAACTCTAATATCGATTGGAAGAAAACTTACTTATTGCCTTTTCTATGTACAAAAGACACCAAACTTAGAGTTTTTCAATTTAAGTTCCTCCATAGAAAAATCGCCACCAATGATTTTCTTTTTAAAATCGGCTTCGTCCCAACTGATCTGTGCACCTTCTGCGATCAAGTGCCAGAAACCATCATTCATCTTTTTTGGAGCTGCATTCACAGCCAGGCTTTCTGGAAAGGAGTCCGGGCGTGGATAATAGAAAATCTTGCTTTACCTAAGGACACTCCCTTATCTTGCTTTTTGTGTTTGGGTCTAATAAACAAAACCTCTGACTTACTGGTTCAACATCTTCTTCTTATTGCCAGATATCACATTTATGTCAGTAAGCAAAGAAATACCACACCGAAGTTGAATATTTTTATAGAACTAGTCAAAACTAATGCGCAAATTGAAAAACAGTTTGCTTTTGAAACCAATACCCTTGATCTTTTTCGAACTAAATGGTCTCGACTAAATCCCTAAATCTCTTCCTCCTTGCCAGATAGCTTTTGTATTGTATTCTATTGTATTCTACTGTATAGCCATTATTAATAATAACTGTACAACAATTGTATTGTATCCGTATAGCCATTATAACAATTATTTTTTAAAATATATTTATAGCGGTTATAATATGTAAAACTTTAACTAATTGATGATTTTAAGAAAAACAAATGATGTAGTAGGTAAATAAGTGTAGTGTGTAAATGTAACGTAGTAATGAATGTAGTAGTGCTAAAGTAAGAGACTTGTAATTTGTAAGTGTAATAGTATGTAAATATGTAAATTATTGCTGTAAGTGATGTATTAGTGTAAATATAATAATTAAAAAAAAAAAGTGTTATCGAGCTACCCCCATTCAGACCCTCAGTGATATTTGTTACTAAGAAACCAGCTTGTATTAGCATTTAAATTAAAAATCATGTGTACACTGAAAGTTAATTCAAAAGTTTAATTGTAAGCATAAAATTTGTGTTTTTGAAAATAGAGTTCGCGGAATTTAAAGTTATGTTATCATATGTTGATGTTCTTCCAATAATTTTTTTCATAAATATCAATTGTTGGTTAGAAAAGGTGGCAAACTCATGTTCACCGGTACCAATTTTAAGTTCTATCATTTTACTCCTATTAATTTCAAATGCAGCTTTATTCTCATCATTATAAGTAACTTTCACGATTCCTTCGTTTGAATCAATTCCAGCAAGTAACATCGAGATGTCTGAGTGGGCGGACCATATTTCATATCCAGTATTTTTTGGATTTTCTTCAAGAACATACACATTATGACTGAGAATAGACAGATTAATTTTTACCCCCTCTTTTGTGTAGCCAAATAATCGGACCTTATTTATCCAAGAATCTAGCTTTTCTATTTCAATTGCTATTTCACCTTTTGGAAAGATTTTCAAAGATTGTTTGATATCTTTAGGCAATAAAACAATGACATCTTCAGAATAATTAAAGTCATTAAAAAAGTCTTTTGAAATGAAAAGTTCTGCAAAAATCTTTTTCTCATCATTTTTTGGTTGAAAAAACATTCCTTCCGCAGTTACCTTGCTCTATATCGATTGTAATATTTTGAAGAAATTTTCAAGTAAAGATCGTAATATCAGTGTATTTTCTTTTAACCCAGCTGAAAAAGCATTTTTAATAAGAAAAAAATTAAATCATCAGTTGAGAGTGTATTATGCATAATACAATTTCTTATTGATAAGGGAAAGTTTCATTACACCATAGGGCAGTAGATATAAAATGATGATTATAGGCCAAAGACCAAAAACCCTAAGCCCCCAGCAATTCAAAATCCAAAAACAAACTCACAGAAAGCGAACCCTTAGGACTAACTCAGTGAAACCAAGTAATTCATTCAAAATCAAATAAAGCTAAAGCTAGCAACAAGGCGCCAGCGTCAAAGACTAGCTGTTTGGTTATCGTTAAATTCGGGAAAATAAATGACACTTTTTATGTTATTTATTTGAATTTCTAGGGACATTGATGTGACATCGATGTGACACTTTTTAGGTACCGCTAAAGTTTAGCGATAGCTGATTTGATTAATTTTTATTTTAAAAATGTTACGTTAAATTTGGGCGACAATTCATCTTTTTTTTAAAAAAAGCGCTAAAATTTAGCAGTGGGGATTGGAGTTTTTTGGGTTTTGACTCGATTTCACTCGAATGGGGGCTTAGGGCTTTTGGTCTTTGGCCTGAAACTCTCATTTTATATCTACTGTTTTGTATTTGTTCCCGTAGACCGTATTCAGCTTCTTCTCCGTGTCAACACCAGAGCTTTTCTTGTCTCCCGCATTTGATCTGATTTTGCACAAATCCTCAGACTGTATCCCTTCGAGGAACAAGTTACTCCGCTGGGTCTTTGTCAGGAAAAGGTCCTCATAAAGCTTGTAAACATCATAGGCATTGGTGTCTTGCAGCTTCTTTCCGGAAAACTTGACAACAAGGCTTGAGACAAGCGCCCGAGAGACGTTATTTACCAGGTAGTTGTTTACCTGTCCGCTCACAACGAGATTGAATACCAGGGACAACGAGCCTGGGACGAGCACGACCCCATTGTCTAGTTTAGGAACACTCACGTACAGTGTTTCCCCCGGCAATGCTTCGTTCGGGTTGAATGTGATGCGGTGCAGAGTCCTAGCGCCCTTGAGGGCTAGCGGCATTTTCTCCTTGTAAGACGCCTTGAAGTTTTCGCTCACAGCCATAGCCAGAATATATATATATGTTTTATAAAAATATGTATATACTTTGATGCATAAAGATGTCGGATCCTGAAGAAATTCCTCTTATGGAACACACTGAGGATCATGATGATGACGATGATATTACTCCATTCCCTGGCTCCCAACCCGGGCCTTCGGTTAAATCTTTTCCAATGAATACTCCCCCAGAACGTGGCCCGCGCAAAAGTGAAACCTCTTTCACTTAGGGGACCCCTTCAGGGCGAATTCTTCGCACTGCAGAGGAGATGGCAATGAGTGAGATTGAGAACGAGTTTCCCTTTGTAGATAAAACTAAACTTGAAGCTCTGTACGTGGAATCAAAAAAGACAGGAGGGCTTCGCCTCGAGATTAGAATGCGAGGTAAAACAAAATCGTATCCTCTGTACACATTATCAAAGGGGGATGCCCAAAAAACTTTAAACACCCATCTTCCGCAGGAAATACAAAATGCTCTTGGACCAAATCCAAATGATATAC
The DNA here is from genome assembly GCA_022457155.1 of Cladopsammia gracilis. Lineage (NCBI taxonomy): Eukaryota > Metazoa > Cnidaria > Anthozoa > Scleractinia > Dendrophylliidae > Cladopsammia > Cladopsammia gracilis. The sequence goes on from JAJGOT010000653.1 coordinate 235,437, forward strand.
AAAAAGAAATGGAGAAACTGGAACAAGAGATTGAAGGGGTTGACAGGAACATCCAATAAGATGAGAGGGTTACGAATGATGAAAACGAAGATCCTGCCAACCGCCAACGAGCCCGTGACAAGATCCAAGAAAACGCCGAGAGAAGAGACGAGCTTGTTGCTGAGAGAGATCGCCTTGAGGAAAACTCCCCCTTCGCGAGCGGGTGAAAAATATTTTCAAGAAATATGGGTGGACCTTGCAAGCGGTTGTTCTGGCTGCCGGTATATTCATAGACGCTGTGACGCTTTCTGCAATGAATGGCTTGAAAGCGGGTACCAAGGCTGTTGGAAATGGGCTTAATGAACTGGGGAAGAAGATAGCCTCCATCCTGCCTGACCTCATCGGCTCGATCGTGAGCTTTATCTTCAAAGCGACCGGCCAGGTGATCTCCTTTCTTGGCGAGCACGCTTGGCTACTAATCCTTGCCGTGGTGGCCTTCATGATAGAGAAGATTACCAAGCGTAAGCGTTAACGCATCCAGGCAACAAAGCCTGCCAAAGCAAGCGCGCCAGCGGCAATGATTTCCTTGTTTACGTGATGTGTATCTATAGCGCTATCTTTTTTGGTCTTTTTGGTCTCTGGGGTTGCAGGGGCTGGCTGTGTGAAGGGTGTTGAGGTGCTGTCGCCCTTTTAAGCCTGCATTGCTTCTTTATGTATCGGATTAGAAGGGTGGCTGATTGGCCGATTGGTCTTTGTTGGCCCGCCTTCCATGTGAGTGATGCCTACTTTTTTGTGCCTAGATTAGCATCATTGTTCACACCCAGCTTCATCCCTTGTGTTGCCTGCTTTAACTGATTGTGATACCCCACCAGGCTCTCTGTGTTTATAACCATGCGTGATGGCATAAGCCAGCATCCGGGCGCTACAGCAAAGTCCAAGCGCACCTTTGCCTCTTGGATGGCTAGCTGAAAACGCTGAACGCTCTTTGAAATGTCTGGCGTTCTGTTTGTGTCTTCCATAAGGACTAGGAAATCACTCTGTCTCCTTAGCCAACCCAGTTGCCCCAATGTATACACTGCCGAGGCCGTGATTTTTGTCGAATATGAAACGGAAGTCAGTGCTAGGGGCGACACCGAACTCAGTACAGATTCTATTGTAAGATGGGATATCGTATTTGTTTTCTATCTTATTGAATGTCGGGTCGCCGGGCAAAGCGCTAAAACTCTGTATTCCGCCCATCTCGAACAGGATTCGTCTTGTTGTGACATAGACGTGGACGAGATAAAAATACCTGAGCCGCGGGCTTAGATCTAGAGAGGATGAGAATAGAATATCACGAGAGATCCCGGAACCTGTTGTCGCGCACCACAAAGCAAAATTCAGCTGTTGTGGCCAGAAAGACATGTTTGATCCCCTGAGCCACTTGCTTGCGTACTTAGATTTAGTGAATTTAATCTGTGAGTCTCTGAAAACTCCCTGAACTTGGTTGAAAAGAACTCTGTCGGTGTTACGTAAATCCTGTACTCATTGTCCAAGACATCACCAACTGACACTTGTTTGCTTAATGTTTTTGAAAACTCAACGGCCGGGATTAGTTTTGTGATTGGGCCCCTATTAAATGATAACTGGAATGGGAAACCTCCGTCTTGATGCAAACCCAAGGCGTCTTTCATAGTTTGAGTCCAATCCTTAGGCTCTATGTCTGAAACGAGCGCCCATGAACCTGGGCCCTCTATGAAAAGCACTTCTCCTGTGGCTTTATGATTTTCGTCAAAAGAAACTTCTGTTTTGAATCTGGACATATCAGCGTTTGGGAAACGCTTTTTGAAGTCTGAGAAATCAGCGCCGGATTAACCTATCGCGGGGCCCGTAGCATTTTTTCAGCGCGGGGCCCCTCAACCCCCCCCCCCCCCCCCCCCCCCCCCGCGGGCCGAAATTCAGATTGTCCTGAAATCAAAATATAATATGTATACCATGATGTGCAAAAATAACTCTATGACAAATAAGAACGTATGTACATGAATTTGAACTTTCATCCAACCCAGCTTATCAATAGCAATAGCCAGCTCTATCAATATACACTCTCATCTCTACTCAGTAACATGCTCTGATGTAAGGTTTAAAATGTACGTGTAAGACGTAATGTAACAAATCTTTTACTAAAATGTCATTTTGCTTTGTAAAGGTTGTGTTTGCGGGATTTTTTTAGAGCAAACTCGTTAATTATGGACGACATGTCAATGCTGCGAAGAAGATCATTTTCGATGCTCAGTAGAACAAGGTTGTTCAATCGCTTCTGTGTCATGCATGATCGGAGCTGATTCTTGATTAGCTTAAGTTTAGAAAAGGATCGTTCTCCAGAACAGTTCGAGATCATGAGACTAAGATAGATCCGCAGTGCGATTACAGTGTTCGGAAAAACAGTTTCCAGATTGTTCTCCAGAAGAAGTCTGTACGTGCGCAATTCCAATGAATCTACGTTAATTGTGACATCGTAGTCATCTTCCGTTATGTCATCTTCGTCGTCAGATTCATCATGAGAGGATGTTTCGTTCATAGCTGCTGAAGAAGTTGCAGAAGCAGTAGTTACATTTAATGATTTCACAGCAAAATCTGTGCTGAGGAAACCAGAAAACTGTACTAATTCATCAGGCAAACTGGCTTCTAGATCTGCCGGGTATGCCTCTTGGAGAATCTTGGCATTTTTTATCACTTCTGGTACTGAAAGATCCTTGAGTTTTCGTAGAAAGCCAAATCTTGCAGCTATTGCAGTGTATGCGCCCAGTCGTTTCCGCAACTCAGCATCAATTCTGTCGATTATGACCAGGAACGTATCGGCGTGACGGCGTCGACTCACGCGCAAAAAAAAATTATAACCGAGTAAAGCGCGGGGCCCCTAAAGCGCGGGGCCCATGGGCGGACGCCCCTTCAGCCATATGGTTAATCCGGCGCTGTACTGAGATTGCCTTGGCTTTGGCTTTGTGATTCAGAGTTTTCAGTCATTCTGCGTGAGGTTGACAAATATCACGAACTCAAGGGTTTAATCCGCTCTGGTGAGACAAAGGCTACACAAGTAAACAGCAAGCCCAGATCGCCAGATCTTGAAAAAATCAGAGGCAAGCTTCGCAAAGAAGTCAAGGAAGAGAAACAAAAAAAGATAAATCGTCTATCAGTCGTATCCAAGTCAGATTTGAAAGATTAAACTCGGGTTTCTCGTTTTATCTAACAAAAGAACGCAATCGCGTGACAAGGCGTGACACGTGACGTGACATTGTGTTGTGACTGTCACGCGTGACATTGCGTGACACATTACAAAAAAATGACAAAACCCTAGTCGGGGGGTGCTCGTGGCTGTTTCTGCCTAGCACCGGCTAGGACGTTTGCCTCACCGAAGTGAAGACTTTAACTGCTGAGAAGGCAGTTGTTGTTTCCCATTTACCTCTGGGAGCGAGGTGAGTTCTCCGAGGAGATCTCTGTTTGAGCATAACAAAACTTCTTTGCCGAAATTGCAAAACACGGTTGCACTGAACTTCGTAATCTTTGCAGCGCAATCTTTACCAATTAAACATTTGTCATTTTCTAATTATAAACATGACGGGGTTTCAGAACACTGAAGTTTATAAGCGCTTCAACGCGCAACTGTCTATCATTAGGCGTATGGATGAAAAGAATAAATACAAGACTCAACTAGATGTCTTGGATCTAAAACACAAACAGGTCAAGTTGCGTGGCATCGCCGGCAACGACTATACAACCGAGCTTCACCGCTCACAACTACAAGAGAAGCTCCAAATCATCTTCGAAGCTCTTACTTCAACAGCGAGACAAGAACTAATCCAGCGGTACCGAGAAAACGAGTTTGTTATCACTCAAAACAGAACAAATGAAAATATAAAATCGTGTCAAAGCTTTGGCGGCTCATTTTCACTCGTGTTTGAATCCACAGAACTTGTCTGCAGAAAATGCCGCCGCATTGAAATAATAGACGGTGCTGCCTTTTCTCATGAAGACCTTTACGTCCTTTACAACGGAGGAAATATGAAAGTTAAAGGCCGATGCACAACAAATTATAATTTAAATATCGGCTTGATCAGTTACTCGGAAATAACTCTTTGGAATACATGAGCGGCAGTGAAAAGATTTTATTAGAAATACGGGAAAGAAATGGCAAAAGAAAATGTTCTTCCAAAATATCTAGCCGACTGAAAGGAGGCCCTGGGCCTATTAATCAGGGAGCGTTTTATTGGTGCTCGCTACACCCTAAAAATGCTGTCCCGAAACTAGCCCTTCCCCCCCCCCCCCCCCCCCCCCCCCTTTACTGGCACTCATCAGATAGACAGCCAAATGTAAAATTATAACGTAAAGCTGGAATTTATACACAGGATGAGTGGAAAAGTATAAAATTACAACGGTTACTATTTCGAAACAATAGACGTTTAAAATCTGCGTGACAATGGAAGTTAAAATAAATCCAGAAAAATAATAGAGCGGTAATAACAAAGTGTTTCTACTCAATATCGTTTCATATGAACTTTAATACAGAACTGTTTCGTTGACCAACAAAGTGTTGATCCACTCATCAGTTAAATTCCATACACACTAAAGTTTCATTAGAGTTTATATACATCAGCAATATGATCTTCGCCAAAGCCTTTACAATATTCAATCGTAAAAAAAATAGGGATATACGTTTGAAAACTTATGACTGGTCTTTAAGGATACGATTGAATTTAAGGAGGAACTTACGCTTGTGTCTGCAAGTTGATATAAGCTCGCTACGCTTGTTAAGTGTTGCCATGTCCGGTTTAAATAGAATATAGAATTTCTCGTTATTACATAGGTTACATCGTTTGGTAAGATTGGTATAGGATTTAGCCTTGGCTAGGATTTTCCAGGCCAAGATCACTAAGTCTTTCATTTCGTCTGTGTTGTTGTTTCAAATGCGTTCACTACGGCACTGGCAACAACAACAACAACAACAACAATTTATTCAACAAGAAACAACAACAACAATGTATACTTAGTATAATAAAGAAAGAGTTGACTGATTTGTTTGCCCTGCAAATAGCTGAAAAGCTAATCGGGGCAGGGCAAAACAAGTACATGAAAAATACAAGTATCTACAAAATCAAAAACCTTATACTATTGGAAAGCCTTGCAGATTGCACATAATAATGAATAAAAACACAGAAGTTAAGTGATCTAATTGAATTAAGACAAGGATTCTCTGACTATAGTAAGTGTATCTATGTACTTATACTTTATTAATAATCATGGAGATTTGAATATAGTCATCCTCCTTTTCTAAAATATTGAATAGCAATTTGCGGAGAGCTCTTTTGAAAGCATTCTTAGGAAGATCCGTTATATAGCTTGGTATCTTATTCCACAGCTTTACTCCGAGCCGAGAGAAAGAATTGTTTAATATTTCTAGTCTGGAACATTTAACATAGAATTTTCCAGATGTAGACGATCGTGTATTGTATGAGTGGATATTAGACGTTTTCTGAAATAAATTGAGTATATTTGCTGGGGCTTTATCATAATTGATATCATGCATTAAGGTTGATACGGACTCATAATAAAGAAAAGTTATTGGAAGCACGTTAGCTTCGAGAAACAAAGGAATTGCATGATCATGCCAGTCTGCAAAGTACAGTAATCTAAGAGCTCTTTTCTGAAGAATTAGAATTTTATTGAGATAGGTCTTGCATGCCTGACCCCAGGCAGCAAGACCATAGGTTAGATAAGGATGAATTAGTGACTTATAGATATTGAGTAGTATTGGTCGAGGTACAGAGTGTCGTAGCTTTGCAATTAGCCCAATATTTTTACTAATTTTTGTAACAATAGAATCAATGTGGTATTTCCAGGAGAGATTCTGATCAATTAGAACGCCCAGGTATTTTATGTAAACTTTAGACTCGAGATGAACAAATTTGTTCTTTTCATTTTCAAATATGCAAAGTTTTGGTTGGTAAGCAAGACGTTTTTGATAAGGACGGAAAATTACAAAGTTGGATTTATTTATATTAAGAGTTAGTTTATTGGCTGTCAGCCAATTACAAACGTTTTGTAGCTCATTGTTGACAGTTGACTCAAGATCTTTCAAATTTTTGTCCGCATACAGAATGTTAGTATCGTCTGCAAAGAGGTAAAATCTAAATTTATTCGAGCATCTGTGAATATCATTGACATATACCAAGAAAAGCAGAGGTCCAAGAATTGATCCTTGAGGAACACCACATCCAACGACAGCTTTATCTGATATATGATGGTCTACTTGCGTTCTTTGCGTGCGATTTTTAAGATATGAGGAGAACCAATCATTAATTATTCCACGAAAGCCATAGTGATTGAGTTTATCAAGCAAAATATCGTGATCTACGGTGTCAAAGGCTTTTTTAAGATCAATGAATACTCCACAAGATATTAATCGTTGATTCATGTTTGTCTGTATGTCATTAACAATGTCCAGTATTGCGTGTTGGGTTGAATGCTCCTTACGAAAGCCGTATTGTGAGGAATACAAAAGGTCGTGTTTCTTTATATAGCTCATCAATCTGTTGTAGATTATTTTCTCAAATACTCTATTGAAATTTGAAAGTAAAGAGATAGGTCTGTAGTTGTTTGCGTCCGTATCATCACCACTCTTAAATACTGGCGTAATTTAGCAATTTTGAGCTTTGATGGATAAGTCCCTAATCTGATAGATGTATTAACTATCTCTGTGAGAACAGGAGCTATGACGGCACTTGAACATTTCAGTAATTTGATAGGTGAGGAGTATAAGCCATAGGATTTATCATTTGGTACAAGTAATATTTCTGACCATACTTCTTCGGGTAAAACAGGTTGAAAGAAGAAGGATGAAGTTGAAGATTTGCACTTATCAACATAGTCTAGATGATGTTTTTGGGGAATGGGCAGCTTATTAGCAAGTCTGTTTCCGACCGTTGCAAAGTGTTCATTAATAATGTTAGGTATCCGCGAACTGTCTTTAACAATTTTGTTACGATTATTAAAATCCTTAAGCGCAGATATGACTTTTAAATTTCTTTTCCTTCTGTGTAAAAGTTCATTAATTCCTTGCCAGGTTTTTTTCATGTTGGCCATATGATTTTCGAAAAACGTATCATAGTATTTTCTTTTGCTTAAGCGTATCAGTGTACAAATTTTATTTCTATAGTGTTTGTAACTAACTTCATCTCCAGATGCATATAATTTATTTTTAACCTTAATCGCCGCCATATATAATTCCATTAGTTATCCAGGGTTTAGATAGCTGCTTTACTTTGCGATTAGATAGTTTTTTCATGGGGGCGTGTTTGTTGACGATTGTATTGTACTTATTGTAAAACGATGAAAACAGTTTGTTTACACAATTTGTTCCATTTGCAATTATTCGATTCCAGTCAACCTCAGACAACTCATCATTAAAGCGATCAGCGGAGAATCTTGAATAGTCGCGTATTTTTGTATTTTTAACTTGTTGAAGTTTGTCTTTCGCTGACGTTGTGATACAGAACTGCGAAAAATGATCACTAATATCAGAAATAATATTTCCGCTAGCAAGGATTTGGTCAGGATTGTTAACAAAGATGTTATCAATCAACGTAGCAGAAGTTCTATGAACGCGTGTCGGTTTGTCCACTGTTGGAATAAGATAACAACTTCGAAGAGAGAGCAAAAAATCCTGGCTTATTTGAGATGATTCACTTTTGAGTAGATCTATATTAAAATCACCCATGATATAAACGTCCTTGTTATCTGACACCATTTGTTCTATTGTCTTATCTAGATACGTTAGGAAGTAATCAGGCGAATTGTGTTGGCGATAAATTATTCCACAAACAATGTTTTTATGGTTGACAAAAGAGATTTCAACCCAGAGGGATTGGAATGCCTCATTTGAAGTTTTTTCAAGAACTGACTGGCAAAACTTTCTCTCGTAGGGAAAATAGACAGGTTGGCTCTACTGTAAGTTAACAAGTACACCTGTCTTTGCTGACGACTTCCTAGACTCTCCATCGAACTAATTCTATATTTGTATTCGGTGGTTATTATTTCCTTTTTTCGCACTTGTTAACCTTGTCAAAGGTACTCGTAATGTAATTAGCGCACAGGTATCATACAACTGTAAATTGAGCAACTATGGATTATATTTCCAAAATTTCTCTCTCAAAACATCACATCGCTCTACAAATAGATATTCCAACCACAGACATAGTTTTGCCTTAATCATGTAAAATCACAGTCTTTGCCAGTTCTGATACAAAACGATTTAAAAACTGAAGAAAAAAAAGTTAAAACCACACTAATTCTTTTACATATTTCAAGGTGTATATTCTAAAGATCAACAAAAGAAAGAAAATAAGCGAATTTCTTTTTGGTCTTGATTGTTGATGCGAGCACATTATTTCAAACAACCGTGGCCAATACATTTGGGACACTTGGCACAAGGTTGAGACAGAAATTAGAAACACTTTCAACATGTACTACAGTTGACAGACTTTAACCTTGACTGGGCGGGAGCGGGGGAATAGAGATTTAAGTTGTTTAATTTTCACTTTACTTATTGGCGAGTTTTAAGTCGTTTACGAAATGATTTCAAAAGGGTGGAGTGTCCCTTTTGACCACGGTTGTAGCTTTTAAGCTAAGAGCACTGACCATATTAAATAAAGGATTAATTGATTGATTGATGCAACGGAACTATAGTATAAGTTTTTCGCTATTACATTTTTTTCATAATCAAATTTTGACCTATTCCCTCGTCATCGCGTGTGTCTCAAAAGTTACCTGAATGTACTGTCACTTGCACAATTAAAAAAAACTCTAGGTAGACTAATGTGATAAGCTTAAATCTACTTTTCGCTTAAATTTCGGGAGAGACGACAAAGAATCTATTAATTTTATAGAAATTCCGCCATTCACTTCTACGGACCTCTTGAACTCTGCCATCATGGATATCAGATCCAGGGTCTGCCAGCGCTTGTTAAGGATCTCTAGCAACAAACTCGGGTAAAAATACAGAGGAGCATTTACAAAAAGGGTTTCCGGAAATTCCTCCACTGTGATGTGTTCGAAAGCACCAAGCTTTGGTTTGTCAGGTATCCCGAACACCAGCTTTCTAAAGCAATCACGCACTATGGACGGACACCACGGGTAGCTGATATCAAAAACCGCAAAGAAGGAAAAATCATCTGAAAAAAGTAATTCATCAAAAACATTAAACATAAAATGGAAAAGCTCCTTGGGCAACATAATTATAATGCTTGATGTGAATAAAGTTACCATAGAATTTGTTTCGCTGAAGGAATAACAAGGAAACCACCTGATCACATAATTTACAAGGGGACCGGTTCTTTAAATTACAAAGAAAAATAAAACAGGAAACTACAAACTAACAAAAGTATTGATGTTCAATTAGTTTTAAAAGAGGAACCTGACGGAGAGTGCATCTGAAGGTATTGTTTGTGTGATCGTGAAACATGAGTAGAGAACCAGGAAGAGAATCAAATCGGAAGGCAACGCAAACGCTCATATTTTCATATTTTTACACCGACAACTATGCAGGTAAAGCAAGATTAAAATGATTCAAAAATTAAACGAGACTTACCTAAGTCGATGTTTGATTGGAATTCTTCCTCGTCATCGGTCAGGAACGCAGGAGTTACATGAGAAGCATGCGCATGCTGATCAAGTCAGTCTTCAAAGCGAGTGTTTCCAGGAGAAAAAAAAGAACGAAGGATTACGGGAGGGAAAGAACGCAAAGGATGGGCATGTAACTCCTTTGTTCCTGACTGACGACGAGGAAGAATTCCAATCAAACATCGACTTAGGTAAGTCTCGTTTAATTTTTTAATTTTACCTCGGCATCAGTCCGAGTCACTGCGGAGTTACATGAGATTTGAAAGCCCTTGAGACGCGAACAAGTAGCTGTTCAATCGTATAAACGGTAACAGCTTTATTGGTCATAGATAACCATACGTGTAATGATATCAATGTACAACGCGTTGCGTTACATCCCGGGGGGGGGGGTACTCCCGACAATTTAGGATAGGTGTGTGCCGCCAAGGTTCGGAAACCCTGACCCTATTTAAGGGTAGACAATCGAGATTTGATACCCTTTTTAAGGCCCAATTCAGGCGTGTAGTACAGTGTTAACAGACCATATCTTTTTCGTTTTGTGCGCTGAGGTGGATACTGCAATTTCGGGACCCTATCTAAAAAATATCTAAGGATCTCAACACCAAAAATACCAAAAAGGATACCCTATTTAAGGACTGAGCACCTGAAAAACCCTACCCTATCGGGCGGCACACACCTATATAGCGTATATAAGGGAGTACCCTCCACCCCGGGCGTTACATGCATGTAAAATTGCAAAATAAAGAGGTCTCTTTTATCGAACGAACTAACGGGTAACCGATATAAAACTAGGAGCTATGAGTACCCTGGAAATGTTCTAAAATGCTCGCACCAAAGTTGCTCTCCATAGGCTTATTATAATAGGTAGCAAATGTTTGCGCATTAGACCAGCCGCCAGCCTTAAGTATTTTTTAGAGAGTAAGAACAGTTTTCGTTTCATAGGATGTCGCTGCAGTTGTGGGTCTAGCGTTATTTCCGGAGAATTTCGTGATATCAGTGCACGCATTGTCGAGTAAGGACTTGACCCATTTTCCTTTCGTAGGCCTACTCTGGGACCTTAAGTTGCCTTAAGTCGCCTAAAGTCGCCTTAAGTCGCCTTAAGTCGCCTAAAGTCGCCTTAAGTCACCCTTTGTTGCTTAAGGTCGCCTGAAGTCGTTAGGCTTAAAAAAGGCCTGCACACCTTAAAATCGCCCTAAAAGGTTTCACTTTTACTATTTCTTGAATATATAATAATTTTATTGCCCCAAATCTCTTATTTATTTCCCATATATGATTATCTACTGCAAGGGTATGGCCCCATGCAGTACAACACCATGCTTCAATAGTCATGCACCATGCCCTAGTTGCTTCAATTATATTTGCTGAGCCCTATAAAGGATGGACCATTTTATTTTTGAGGGGGGGGGGGGGGGGGGGGGGGCAAATACCAAGAAAAAAAATTCATGCACAGATAAAGTATAGAAAAGTATGGAAAAATCACAAAAAAAAATTCTTGCACAGCCTCAAGATGGTAAAAAAAAATTCATGCTTGCTAAAACAAAATGCCCAACCCCCCACCCCTAAAAATAAAATGGTCCATCCCCAAGGAGGGTACACTCATTCATCTTCAAAACATTGACAGCTATTTCTATAGGTTTACTTATATTTCATGGACAAAGTGTTGCTGAAAGGATGAAGTTGTGACTTATATTATAATCAACATTTAATATGAGCAACATCATAAAAAAGAAACACTGCTGATCAGCAGTCAATACTGATATACTGTAATGGTGCAAGCATTCCTTCACCTTCAGGGTATTATAACAACAGTGAGAGCTGTTTTGGATCACTAAGATCACAATAATTTGTAAAGTGTTTTGGGGTTAAGCCCAATTATTGCTTATCACTTTTACATTGAGCAAGTAAGCTTGAAAAGATCAAAAGCTTAACCAAAGGCAATGTAACTGTATACAAATGTACTTAACTTTTAAGCTTACTTACCCAACGTGAAAGAGCAACCAAAAATGGGCCATTTCTCCCGCATACAACCTCTAAGCTGCGTTCTAGCCATCCAACATTATTCTATTTACAACCAATCGTAACTGAACGTTTGAAAACTTGAAACTTCTTTACAACTTGTACTGTCATCTTCTTGACAGCTTGATGAAGCAAAGAATTTAAATCAACCTATACGCTCAAGATTACAAAATTTGCGTTGATTATGTTACTATGATGGCTCTCTGTCACAAAGGTCAAAAGGATTTCTTGTTATCAACCATTAAGCAGGAATGTGCAAAGGATTTGCAGCTGCTTCCAGCAGGAAAATTTGCCTCACTCGAGCAAACATGGCCGCCACATGTTTTGACCACGTGACTTCTTGCCCACGCGCGCGGGCGCGCGCGCACTCATGTTCAGAAAATTAGCACTCAATTGATTCGGCAAACAAAGCCAAAGCTGAAGTGTTGCTGTTGTTGAAATTGAAACACATTCCCACTTTACAGTGCAGCCTGACTAGGCTTCGTGGCTCCCTCTAGGCTACCACTCACGTGCTTTACCTTCGTGGCGTAGATTGTCAATCAAGCTGGCCTGGAATTTTTGAAATCGTTCTTGTAGCCATTGACTGGTTTCCTGCTTGTATTGCGAAAAGAAAACTAATTCCGACAACTCAATTCAAGGTAAGGTAGATGTAAATTTCTGAAATTTATTGGTTAAGCGAGCGCGGGAGCTAGTCGCGCGCGGGAGGAAAAGAAACGCGCGAAGCATGGAAACCATCTACGATTGGAAAGGAATTCTGGGAGAATCAAAATGGCGGACGCCAATGTAAATATTGTCAACTCTGTCATCAACCTCGTCCCCAGGGTCTTCTCGGTTTTCAATATGGCGGCGCTTCGGGAGAAGACCCTGGCACACAGCAGATCACGTGATCAAAATCTCCACTATTTGTGGAGATGTATTCAAAATGGCGGCCAAGGAAAAGAGTGAGAAGATCTGGGTACCAGATTGCAAACCAAGAAGAAAACAAACAAAATGGCGGCCAAGGAGGAGTTTCCGTGGAGCCAAGTGTAACCATTTATCGACCCGTAAAGTGTTTGTTTGCCTTGCACAGGCAACGAAGGTAAAAATTCGAAACGCCGCAGCTTGCGAAACATTTTTTTTTTAAGTTAGCACGATTTTTCACCGGAAAGGAGTAAATTTACCGTCTGTTTTGGTTTCTTATATTATAGTATTTTCGGCTTCTTTTCAAACGATCACGCCCGCAAGCAACAAAATAGCATGAAGTTTTTGTGGTAATATTTTTTTGGATTTAACCGTCCATGCTTTTGCCGTTGCTCTTGCGCGGGCATCACCGTTTTGTTGGCATGTTACTCTTACTTGATCTTTTACTCTGAGATGGTTTGCTGATCCAGTCAGAACACTGACAACAGCAAAATATGTTAAAACAAGTACTTTTTCTTTACTCGTTTCCGGGAATATATCTCCCACCAGGTTAACATTTGACAAAAAAAGGAAAGAAAAGTGAAGACAAGTCAAAGTATTTTTCTCATATTTGTTAGAGGTGTTTGTCACAATTGCTTCTGAGGAAAACATGTACAATTTATGTTGGAAATGACAGTAGTGTGATAACTGTATTTTATTACCAATAAATCAAATAAAATGGCAAAATTGAAAATTATTCCATTTCCAAATGCAGCTACATCCACCCTAAATGGTGACCAGGGGATGTGGCAGTATTCTGAAACCAGCAAATGAATAAGTCATGGGCCAGAGCTACTTGTCCCCCAATTTAAACATTAAACTGCCAAAATCTTTAATTCCAAATCTGCCGACTTTATATACACTTCCCTGTCAATCCCTACCTGGATATTGCACATGGTTCAAGTCAAGTAACTGTAACTGGCATAGAAAATCCCCTCTGGCAATTAAATTGTAACACTGGGGATGAATTGATGAGAAAACCCTTCTAAAGTTAAAATAATATACAGCTTTGGTCAACTTTAGAAGCTGGGCTGGGCTTCCTAAATCTAGCCATTGTTTACAGGTAGAAAGGTTTGGTCACTTGATTACCTAATTGTTTTAAATCAAAGCTTCCTGGCTGATGTGGCAGGGATGCTTGTAAGCCCTTACAACCCCTAAGGCCATGTCAGTGGAAATCTTATGCTGTTGAAACATTAAACAAGGTCAGATTGGACTGCAAGAGTAAAGCCTGGCCAGAAAGCACCCTGTTCTCTCCATGGTTGTGTTAAAAACTAAAATGTTAAAAAACATCACAAAGAGGCTTAATGTGTCATACTTATAACAAGGATGGCTACCAAATCAGGAGCTATTCCTTCTCTGTTGGACAAGTGACAGAATTTCCCCATTCAACAGAAAAATCCACCAGACCTGAGCCATGATTGTCAAAATTCATCAACATCTCCCTCCTTTGTAGAGGCTTTTTTTCAGTAACAAAATAAAATGTATAAAATATAAAATGACAGGGAGCACATGGGGAACATTTCTTGTGCACTTCACTTTTTCCTCTCCCCAGCCTCAGCTCAAAGACTTCTTATTTTGTTATTTTGGCATGAAAGAATGTTTCACAGCTGGTTATATCCTAGAATGTTTATATATATATACATACATATATATATATATATATATATATATATATATATATATATATATATATATATATAGTGTTGTGACAGGTCTCTCAAACAATGCTGTATGCCTTGTCGAAGACAGAGGATCACTCTAGTAAAGTGCGATCTTGTAGCTTGAAAAGGTTAATGTAGAATGAGTTGTAATAATCAAGCTTCCAACTCCATGTCTTGACTTGATTTTGCTTTATTGACCCTACGTTTCGGCCATCACGGCCTTCTTCAGGGGAGTTACAAGTGTGTTAAGGCTTGCGGCCAACGGTTTACGCAAGCCTTAACACACTTGTAACTCCCCTGAAGAAGGCCGTGATGGCCGAAACGTAGGGTCAATAAAGCAAAATCAAGTCAAGACATGGAGTTGGAAGCTTGATTATTACAACTCATTCTATATATATATACATATATATATATATATATATATATATATATATATATATATATATATATATATATATATATATATATATATATATATATATATCAACCCAATGGCTTGCAATGATTACCATTCTGAAATCCTGATAGTTCAAGCCATATTAATCATATCATTTATTCATTCAAACAAGGAATAAAAATTAACTTCATGCTTGACATGTTGACATTCTACTCCACTGTTTTCAAGCAAACAGACCGGCTCTTAAACCTTAAGCTGACTAGAGACAAAAACATGTTAACTAGCATCCTGCTGACATGTGTTTCTCAAAAGTGCAGAAAACATTTGAGCCAAAAAAGTTGGGTTTTTTTTAATGATTTTGAAAGCTAAGCCAAAAAAAAAAAACACCCAAAGATCATTGGTCCAAAAAAGTTTGGAGGTGCCCTGCATGGGTGCCTAGGGAGGGGGGGGGGGGGTACTCTGCAAATGTTTGGATGGGGGTGTGCTGCTGGGACTCTGAGACCCTCAACCTATACTAGACCATTTTAGCTGCATTTTGCAACCCTATTCTAGACTAAACACTGAAAAAACTCTACCCTATCCTAGACCTATTCCAGACTCTCTATTTTCCAGAAACTCATTCACTATCACAGTTATTAGCTAACAGGGGTCAGTAAAAATGCCTTACTGCCTGCCATACCGATTTTTAAATGCTATTTGCCAGTAAACCTTGTCTAGACTAAATTCTTTATGCAACTGATCAGTTTTGCTTAAAATGACACCCTGTTCTAGACTAAAAATCACTGATTACTATACCCTATCCTAGACTAAACTTCATAGCAGCACATACCTATATAGCTCATATATGGGAGTACCCCTCCCACAACCCCCCCCCCCCCCCCCCCCCGGGCATATGATATTACACGCCTCTTGACTCATATTTTCGCCACAAGGAAGAGCCTTAGGGCAAAAGGGCATCTGCAAGAGAACTTCTGGTATCCAGAGTGCCTGGGATGATTTGCCAGCTATAAACTATATCGCCATTTCATAGAAGCAAATTTTTAAAAACAGTTCTTGGGCCTGAAATGTGGTTGGGAATTTTGAGGGTAAGATTTCCATATAATCCCACAAATTAACTATGAATAAGTTCCGAAGACTGAAACAAAAGCCAGAACAAAAGATTGCCGAAATAAAAACAATAGTGCATACATGCATGTATGTGCAAAATTAATGTTGGGGGTTACTGAAATCTTGCCATTTTGAGGAATGCATACCTGTTTTGTTTTTTATTGACATGTTATAAAAAATAAATTAAGCTTAACTTCAGTCAAGCTATCACAAGTGAATAAGTAACTGAATAGCAAACAATTGGCGGCTCTGCTTTAAATGAACTGAAAAACAAAGAAAACAAACTGTATAAAACAATAACGCGCAAGACAACAATAGGTAGAAATTGGTAGGCCCTATTAAATTACATTACGCCCAGCGTTCCCCATTCAAGTCATTCCAAAATTCTATAAATTATCACGTACCGGGGGGTGAGTGGCGAATGGTCTTTCAAAATATCAAGCTTATGGGTCTCGCAGTCTTGGTTATTTGAGCGGTTCTCCACGTATCGGTGTCTCGATTTATTTGGTAAAGCCTTTCCATAGCCTTTCTCTCCGCCTTAAATTTTGAAAGATTTAAAAGTGTAGGGCTCGCAGAAAAAAAAAATATCTCGAATTTACCATTCGCCACCCGTAAACGCAAAGCCTGAAAATCGGCGAATTGTCTCTAAATCTTACGCTTGTTGTATCATAACCGCATCGTCAGGAACAGCTGCAGTTTTGTTAACAGTTACTCAGTAAAACTGTTCAACTTTCACGTCTCGGAGACCTTCGATATAGCATTGTTTTGGTCAGCCATCTTTTCTTAGAAAAACGTAAACCAATCAGAATAGATGTAAGAATCGCGATCAATAAACCAATCAGCGGTCGTTTTAGATTGCTATGTCCCAGGGGTTTCTCCTCTCAAACGGCCATTTTGAAAACCGAGAAGCCCCTGGGAACGAGGTTGCTCTGTCATTTGCTGTGCATTCATTTGTGATCCATTACTTTCTGGAAATTTTTGAGGTAATAATTAACTTCTACACCGGTAAATCTGTTAACAGCCTCATCAGTAACACTATTCAGTTTTGTTTTGACAGGTTAAATTAAAATGTTGCCAGGTGGAAAAGTGTGAGAGCATTTCGGGCCTGTAAGCAGAACTAAACAACCCTACTAGAAAATCTTCTACGAGGGTTCGGTTCCCTGTCAGTGGAACATCCAAGTTTTCAGGAGCCGGACAAATAGTTGGAGAAAATGGGAAAGATGCGCTATTGAGAAGGACCCTCGCTTACGGTACCAAATATGATATTGGAATATTCTATTGGACTAAGGCAGGAGAACAACAAATTGGCTGGGTGCCTGACCAAACAGTTTTGGATGTCGTTTGTCAAGCTTTCGAGCCAAAATTGACTGTGCAACTGCTACAACAGTGGCTGATAAATTAACCAAATTTATGTAATATGTGAAATCGAGAAGTGATTTTTAATTAACTAATTCGATACCTTTGTTCATTGTTGTATAAATAAGTCAAGGAAAATGTATGTTAGTTTGATTCAGATCAGGTATCCATTTTTAAGTGAAAAAGTTGGATTTTTTTCCCAAGATTTTGTTTGGCAGTGTATATGTTGTGGTTCAATTTTATCTTTGGTTCAAATTTTTTCCTTTGTTTAAAACTGATTATCACACATTACCATAGCCAAAAACAAAGGAAAATAAAATTTGAACCAAGGATAAATTGAACCACAACATATATGATCTTTATATTTTTGTATGATTATTGTTTTTATTGCAATATCTTAAAAACATTTAAGCAGCTAACTGAATTTTTTCTCATTCTAGATAAGTAATATTGTTCCTGCCTCTTGTTTGGCTTATTAATGTTCATAATACAATTTAGCATTCATATTATTTATATAATGTTGTTGTTGTTATTGTAATAATTTGAATCTCAGTATAGCTAAAAGGGGCTTTAAAATCTGGAAACTGGAGATTTACAGTCACTTAAGTCTATCTGAGACCAAGTGAACTGATTGTGATAATTTTGTTTATTGAAATATGAGACAAACTATCATGAATGCCAGGATTCATGTCAGGACTCAAGCTGTAGCCCTAACCCTAACTCTATGTCTAACCTGAACTGGAGTCCTTGGTCGCAAACTGACTTAAGTCCTGACTCAATCGGACCTGGCTTGAATCCTGTCTCATATTTCTCTCCAGAGACCAGTGGCTTGGTATTTAGGTATAGTGATGAAGAGACTGTCAATAACTTTTGTTTCATCACTTTTTAGAAACACTTTTATGTTGCCTGAAGTTGCCTTCAGTCACCTTAAGTCGCCTTAAGTTGCCTTAAGTCGCCTTAAATCGCCTTAAGTCGCCTAAAGTCGCTTTAAGTCGCCTTAAGTCGCCTTAAGTCGCCAATATTTTAAACTAATTTTTCCTTAAGTCGCCTTAAATCGCCTTAAATCGCTTAAAGTCGCCTAAAGTTACGGCGACTTAAGGTCCCAGAGTAGGCCTTTTCGTGGAATTAGAAACCGGATTGTGTGGTTTGATAAAACTAATAAGAAGTTGACAGTTCTGTCTCCTGAGCTCCTAAGTGATATGCAGATAATGCTTTATGATCTAAGACCCTGAAAGCTTGAGGTCTCCAAAATTTACTTTAAAAAATCTTGAGATTTGGGTCCCAAATAGTGAGAATTACAAAAACGTTTTAAAACAAAGGAACTCAACGCTAACAATACCTAGCAGTGTTCAAAGTGCCATAATTAGTAATCTTTTGGCATTAATTAACACAAATTAGACAAACAAGTACCTTAATTTTAAGTTTAAATCCGCAACACCAAATAGTTACAAATATTCTTTTTTTATTCGCATAATCGACGCATGGATTAAATTACCAAAATAAATCGCCAAAGCAGAAAATTTGAACATTTTTAAGAACAAGCTCAGACGCTATTTATTCTCGTGAACATTAATTATTTAAGTGTATTTTAAAATTATTTTATAGTTTGAAATGTGATGTATATATTTGTTTGTTTACTCATGTTTTTACTAGTCTAGGGAGGGAGATAAACTAGAAAGGGATAACGTCTTTTAGTATATACTGAAACAGTGGATAGCATTGTTGGCGCGCTCTGATTGGCTACTGAAACTCGGAATAGCAAGTGCTAATCACCTCCCAGCAATTTGCGCGCGAAAATTATAATCGTTGACAGGAATAAATGAGTTATATTATCTCACTGTTTCAGTATATACTAAAACAACTATTCACCTCAGTGGAGGTGGGTAGTGATGGATATTTACCGAGCCGCGAAGCGGCTCGGTAAATATCCATCACTACCCACCTCCACTTCGATGAATAGTTGTTAATTATCTCCTTTTCGCGTTTCATTTGTGAATAAACAGTTATTATTAATTATGTGGCGCTCATCATCGTAGACCTTCTTGGAAAAGCTATTCTAAAGGCTTCTTCATGCATTTTGCGAATAGCGGAAGTCCTGTCTGGCCTGTCACCTTTATAATACTGTATCTGATTGAGGTTGAAATTCATTGTGGAAAACCGTGAGATTTCAAGGTTAAATCGTGAGACCGTGAGTTGACTCCTGAAATCGTGAGTCTCACGACCAAATCGTAAGAGTTGGAAGGTCTGGGCTTTCATCCTGTTTGAAAGCAACTAGTACTATGGGCTCAAGGTGTCTCCCTGGTTTAGTAGTTTTAAGCTTCTCTCCGATGGTAAACACGTATTTATCCGGCAGTTCTAGCATGAGAGAAATGTCTAGCTTTGTCAAGGTTTGGCACCGTTGTCCGGTCAGAAGACAAAGTAACATTGTAAGTTTTTTTTTGGTCAGGATCTTGATATCGAGTTCGGCTATCGGATGCAACGTCAATAGGTACTGCAAGACTGTCCCGATGTCCCAAATACTTGTATATTTAGGTAAAGATGGTTTAAGTTCAAATACGCCTTTAAGAAACCTAGTCACAAGCGGGTGTGTGCCAAACGTATTCCCATCCGGAAGGTCATATACTGATGACAGGGCTGATCTAGCAGCATTAATGGCGCTATATCCCAGGGCTTTCTCATAAAGGGATGCCAAGAAATCAACTCCATTTTCCATGCTAGCGCCAAATTTGTTTAATTTTCCCGGGGATTACAAAAAGATTCCGGTGATTCCTGATAAGCAACAAATTAGGAGGGTTAGTTTTTTGTGGAGCGGATGGAGTACGGTTGGTTGATTGGGCAAGTGTAGGAGCGTTTTGCTCACTTTCAACACTACCGGTTCCTGTACTGTCATTTTTATTGCCTTGGGAAACACACACTCCTCTGGCTTTGTTCTCCTGAATTTTCTTGAGCACGGCTGCTATAACACTAAATAGTGGAAACGCATAGAATTTTAGATTTGCCCTGTTGATTGAGAATGCATCAATGGCTATTGATTCTGGGTCCGGCCTATATGCGACATAACTAGGAAACTGTTTGTTTAGCCTAGAGGCGAATAGGTCGATATCTGGTGCAAATTTCAATGTCTTAAGGGATTGAGAAAGCAAGGTTGGATTTAGCATCCATTCAGTTTCGGTTTGGTTTTGTCTGGATTCCAGGTCAGCTTGTACATTAGCTTTTCCTGCAATGTGTCCTGCACTAATCCAGAGATTCCGTGCTATACGCCAATCCCAAATTTCTTTGCATAAGATGTTCAAGTTGTCAGAGTGGCTTGTGCCCATGTGGTTAATTACCGTAACCGCAGTGGTATTTAGTATCTATTTTTAAACTGTGCCTATCGCGGTGCAGCTGCAAAAGGCTTTTAATCCCAGAAATACTGCTAATAGTTCCAGATAGTTTATGTGATGATGCTTTTCGTTCGAAGCCCAAAGGCCACCTGTCGTCCGTTTTCCGTATACTGCCCCCAAACCTTCGTTAGAAGCATCCGTCGTGAGTTCCCACGAGGGCTGATCCTGGGTCATTACATTGTTTGCTGTCATCACGAGCTATCCACCACTCAAGCTCCGATTTAGCCTTTGCACCCAAAGACATGCGCCTGTCAAAATTCCATCGGTTTGTGCGCAGGACGCAAGTTTTATCGTGTTCGATGTGGCGATAATATAAAGCCCCATACATGATCCCAGGAAAAGATGAAACAATTTTTCCGAGCACTCGTATTACTTCTGTTATCGTAGGAGAAGCTGTGTTAAACAGCGTGATGCATGTAGTTTGGAATGACAGGGCCTTTTCCCGAGTTAGCATAATTGTCATAGTGACCGAGTTCAAAACGAAACGCAGAATCACTAGTTGTTGGGAGGGGTTAGGGGAAACGAATTCTCCAAGGACTCAGTGACCCCCTTCCACAGTATGATATTGTATTGTCAGCGGTCACCCCTCAAATTAATAACTACACAATGTGCCGTCTACGTTGTCGTGACTTGTACGTCACGCACAAACAGCCTATCTTAGTGAATGATATCAGATACCACGCAGCTCTTTACAACCTCTAATTTTATTGGACCTGTATATCATGCAGCTCTATTGTTTTTAGGTCTAGGGTCTATTGTTAGCCATTGTTGTGTTGTTTGATCTATTGTTTTCTCAGCAAATCAGAGAAGACCTTGTAAGAGCTGCGTACTGCCCCAATGATATGGTGATGACAGTACATGTAGCAGATTGTGGGTGTAAAAGGAATTGTTTGTGACGTAAAGTAATGTAACGACAGATTTGTAAACATGCAGTAATAGCGGAGCACTCCTGCGCAGCCCCATACTCATAGAACCTATGCCCGTAATTTTTCATGGTCATGGCTAGCGGAATGTTTCGCGGGCGCGCGTGTGCCCGCCGCGCTCCGGGCTCCGCCGTCGCGCAGGACTAGCTCGCGGGCGCGTATGACGTCGCAAAACATGCGCGTACGACGTCATGTTGAAACCAAAGCGAGGCTTTATTTTTCGCACGGTTACACGGCCGAATGTCACGTCAGCTGGGAAAACACTTGATGTTTTACTGTGTTTACTGAGCGGAGAAAATGGTGCAAATTAAAGTCGTTATTTTCCTGCATTTTTTCGCGGTTTGCTACTCAAGACAGGGATACTAATTAAGGGATACTCAGAAGCCGCTTTAGTGGAAAAAGAAGAGCTTTCAGGGATAAAATCTTGCTTCGAGGAACTATATACGTTTTTAGCAATGCGAGAGATAGGTTCGTTTTACGGATTTCAGCACCAAAGCGGAGATTTAAAGAATTTCCAAGCACAGTAGTCGCCGGAGGGACTTAATGGTAAAACAAATTACATTTTTCGATGGGCATTTATCTTGATATCAATCTGTGATTGACTTTTTGTTTGTGTTCTCGTTAGTTTTGGAGAATTGTTTATAAATATGTAGCTTAAATTCAGTTGTATTAATTTCTTGAATTTCATCGAAGACACGGCTCGGCCTCGATGCGCTATAAGACTTAAACGGTTCGCGTTTTGCTTTTAAACATAAACTAATGGAGATTTGAATAAAATTTTCGAAAGAAGATTGTGTTGTCCATTTTTATGTGTTTGTTCATTCATTACATAGATTGAAAAGCGATTTTATGTAAACAAAACAAGACTTAGATTTTATACTCGCGTCGCCTTATGCAAATATGTTTGTGTATTTTTGCAATTTTGATTTCCAAATCAGTTTCTCGGGCAATTTTTGACAAACAAAAACTGTATTTTATTCGGAAAGTAGTCGTACCTGTTATTCTAGACAGAGAAAAGTTGTTTTTGTGAACTTTTCCACTGTCTAAATGTACTGCGCAGACGGTCGGGTAATACTGTTTTTTGAGAATTGCTAAAATTGAAAAATAGCCCGACCTTTCACCTTAGTTAAGTTTCACTAAGTGGCTAGTGAAAGTGGCTAGAACCCGGTGGGTCACTATTCAGAAGATGATTTACTTTTCAGAAGATGATTTACTTCATCTTTCGAATGAGACGCGCGTATGCTTAAAGTGTCGTCATCTTTACGCCCAGATTTTTCTAGAGGCCTAACGCCCTCCTTATTTTCGGAGACTGACAACTCAGTGGAGGACCGTCGTCGATGGCGTTTGTCAGGTGCTCCCGGTGGGCGCTGGCTCAGTGCGCTCTCTTCAAGGCGTTCATACATTTTGCTCATCAGGTCCGTCATATTTCCCATATTTAACTATTATAGCGCGAAAGCGCGCGTGATATCGCCTAATACTTAGCCGACGAGGCCGTAGGCCGAGTCGGCTAAAATTAGGCGATATCACGCAAGCTTGAGCGCTATAATAGTTTTATAATTTAACACATTGATAACAAAGCACAGTTTGAAGAAAAAATATCGCGGACAAGCCTTTAAAAAAAAAGCTTACAGATGTTTTACCGCGCGAAACTTGCAACATCACACAGTTCATGAATGAAAGTGGCGCCTTTGTCAATATTGTGCAAGCTTGTATAACTGTTTTATAATTCAACACATTGATAACAAATCACAGTTTCGAGAAAAAAGTCATTAAGATATACAACCTTTCATTAAGTAAAAAGGCTAACTATAATATTTTACCAATCAGTTGACAGTTTCTACGAAGAGCTTTCGTCTACTCAAAGAACGGGACAGAGTAGTGACTACAAGAATTAAAACACAGTAAAATGGCATAGAATGTCTTAGTTACAAGTGTTTCGTATCTTAAAAAGTTCAATTCAGAATAAATTGAACAAACACACGGCTACGAACCTAAACATAGCGGAGAAAAGTCGGAAAGAACTGCAGCGTGGACAGTAAGCTTACAAAAATTCACAGTTAAAGGATACAAGAAACGGTTAAAACATCGTACCTGTAGTTGATTTGGCTTTTTAGTCCCTTCCATAAGCACCAAATTTTCAAACATCGAAGTACGAGCTGAGTCGATCAATATTGTTTCCAAACTTGGAATGCTCGTTTTTTTAGCTCCCACAGCCGTAATGACGAGATCAGAAACTTTTCTGTGGAAACATCAAGTCTATATCATATTACAGAGGTGATTACCAAAGGAATTTCACGAAAATTGTGCTCCTTCATTCACTTTTTGTCGAGCGGTTAAGCTTTGAACCAGTTTTCATTCAGCTACGCCAAGAAACACTGCGACCGCGACAACGCAAAAATTTCGCGCCTTTTTTGTCCAATCATGTGAACAGTATTTTTCTCTTTTCTTTTCTTCTCTTTTTTTCTTTCTTTTCCCTTTTTTAACTAATAGTTCACGCACGTTTTCGCCAAAAAACACGAAATTGCAGGCAGCAGTCATTTTCACTTTCCTTCAAAATGCGAAATTTACCGCCATCGCTGGTTATACGTCATGTAGACATAACGTATATCGATAACTTTTTTACCACATTTGGGCAGTGTATCAATGTGTTGAATTATAATACTGTTTAGGCGCGCTAAAGTCTCTTCTAGACTGTTTTTTTTTTACCCGGTGGGTCAGTTATATCGTCCGGTGGACATGGTGGGACTGCAGAAGATGAGTTCAATTCGTCCGCCATTTAAAAGGATTGCTGGCGAGTTGCTGGCGTAAAACAAAGACGAAGAAACGATAAATTAAAGCGAAAGATAAATTAATAAATTACTCACGATTGGTGATTTGCGACTTGTTAAGCCCCGTCTACACGAGCAATTTTAATGTGGCAACTGTATATGGCAATTTTCATTTGCCCGTGTAGATGGTCGACAAATATCTGTTGTTAATTTGTGTCAGTAATAATTTCGCACAGCGGAGATGCCCATGGAATAAAGGCTAGGGTACAAAGCAAGATGGCGAAAGTCACTAGAAGAAGACTGGGATTGGGGATTAGGGACTGGGTTCTACAGATAACGTCGATATAATTGTCACATTTTATGTGGCGTCTCGTCCACACTGGCAATTATCGGTATGTGGCAATTTTTTATTTGAAACATAAAAACTAACACGCCAGCTTTTCAGCAAATACAGTTGTCACATAAAAATTGGTCATTTTTCATCATCTACACGGGCAAATAAAAATGGCCACATAAAAATTGCTCGTGTAGACGGGGCTTTAGTCCAAAGGGTTGCATCTTCAAGCAGTAAAACCCATGTCGACTGGCTCGAAAGCAAACACTGCAATGACTTGATAAGCATGTGCATGCTTCTCATGTAACTTCGTACTCGGACTGATGTCGAGGTAGAATTGTTTATTACTACTTTGCTCTTAATAATGACGACCCGCGGACGTGGGAGTCACCCTGTTCAACGTGCAATACATCTCGGGGCCTGGACAATGTCTATTATGCTATCATTTCATTATTTCAGGTCTTAGTATTTTACTTTATATCGTTATAGTTTTTTTTACGTATATACAATAATTGACGTGAGCTGTTGTGATTTTCCGTGCAGTCCCTTGTCGTTTATTAAGTTTGCTTTTGTGATTGTCATTTCTCATTTCTCTGGCGAAGCTTTATAAATAACGTGCGCGTGGTCTCTCGTTTTTTATAATATAGGGCAAAATTACTGAATGCTGATTGGCTGACAAAGAGGGCATTTTTTCTTAATTGAGGGCAAAATTACTCGCTCCTGATTGGTCGAGCATCAAAATTTCTCACTCGTGATTGGTTGAGCGCGTCGTTCTCGTTGCATTCAGTTGGCTTGGCGGGATTTTGAGGAAAATTTACAAACGGAGCGCCCGCATGTTTCGCCGGAGATTTTGTTTTAAAAAAGGAATGAAATCGGAAGATACCTAAGAAAGGATTTGTACAGGAGAATTACAGCATTTTACGCCAAACAGGAAGCGATTATTTGTGTCAAATCTTGGATTAACTAGGCGCCTGCAGCCAGTATTTGCGACGTTGCAATTGAAGACTTCGAAGAAATTCATTCATGGCGACAAAAGGTTTTAAAGTTCCATCACTTCAATGAAAAAATGAAGAGAACTTTGAGAACTTTGACAGATTTTGCTGAAAAGGAAAATATACGTTTAACAGGAGAAAGAATAAGGCTAAAAGAAGTGAAAGAAAGCAATTAAATCGCCAAACGTGCAAGCAAGTTTGAACTCTCGCCATTTGTTGTTGTTATCAAAGCGGCAAAAACTTCAAAACACAGGTACGCTTAAATAAAACTTGCTTTGTTTTTGTCATAAAGTGTCTTTTATCGATAAAAATCAGGCTATGTTCTCTAGATGTACATATAAACAGCCAAATGTATCTTCGACCGAATGGAAATTTATTTAACCACGACCACAGTGAGTTTAAAAGTTTTTCTTGTCAGTTTGCGAGAGAGTACACTTCAGGTGGTTTCAAGACTGAGTGACTCTTAAAAAGTCTGAAAGGTTTCCCTATAATTTTGCCCTCTACATTATAAACAAGTAATCGCATGTTCCCTCGTAAAATTAAGGATTAATATCACTCGTGTTTTCAGAAGCTGTACAGCTTCTGAAAACACGCGTGATATTAATCCTTAATTTTACTCGGGCCCATGCGATTACATATACAAATCGCGAACGAGAAGCGTGTGGGGACAGATGACAAAGGTCGACAAACGCTGATACTGACTTTGGTAGCTCGCGACAAGGGGAAATAAATCAATGTGCCTGATTTCTCCCCATTCCCGCTGTTCGTTTTACAGTCTCTAGACATCTTTTATTCTAAGGACAGGTTCATACATCAAACCAAATAATATAGAATATTATAAAACCTAAATTTTCAGTGTGTTTGTAATTTAGCCGCAATTTCATAATCGGATATTGAACCATTTTAATACAGTGATCTACTCTTAAACTCACGTTATAAACTGACAACCGCCTTCATTAAACCAATATTTCTGAAAATTAACATAAGTACTTATAAACCCAGTGGTTAAAACAGTCGACTGATTTCACAGTATCAAGTGGCTGGGAGTATAGCTACTATCCTTTATGGTGTTGCCTCTCATGTTCCTTTGATCATTAAGATCATTAAGGTCAAGCGCGCCAAAACCCTTATGACATTATAGCAGGCCTAGCAAGGATACTTCTTCTTTAATTTGTTATATTTACACCAACCTTGATGTTGAATCCATCTTTCTATAACCGTCATTGCAGCGGCAGTCACTCCATATTTCTGAAAATCGATAATTGTCACATCACTCTTGGTGTCAAGATCAGTAAAAAAGGTTTTAATTCCTATCGCATCAGAATCGTTCCCAACTTCTGCAAAAATCAGTAAAACGGCCGCACAACTATGGTAAGTTGTGGGACGATCAGCCTTATTCCTCAATTTCCTAATCCCGTCGAATGTAAGTGCAATCCGCAGTGATCTAGCAGTAAGTGGTTTCGTTGATCCCCGGCAGTCAGGTTCGAGCAGCTCTAAGAGGTCATACAGCTGTAAAGCCTCAAAGACGACTTTAAGTAACTTCACTGGGGTGTCCGGAAATAATTTGAAAATATTTTCAAGCTTGGAACCCAAAGGATAACTGACTCCAAAAGCTTGATAAACACGTCTGTTAGCATCTTGGTCGACTGCAAGTCTTTTTTCCAATTCACTGGTGACCTTTATGCTCAGATCATTTAGGAAAAGTTTTGGAGTGTCATCTAACAAACAAAAAATTCAAATATTAAAAATAATGATCATAATAGCCTGACTACTCCCTTCCTCCCTCGCAAAATTAGATATCAACTGCTTTCTTTCCCACCAAACCAATGCTTATACCTAATCGTACCTTTTTGGTATAATGCTTCGGCGGCATATCAGGCGAGTTTGGTCGAGCCATGGTTCGTATTTTGGCGAGACCAAATGAGCCTGATTTGTCGCCGAAGCGTACCAAGGGAACGAATAGGCATTTACCGTACTCAAATTCAGCCCAAAGCCAGTGATATTTTTAGCAGTTACGGTAATAAAATTTGTCAGGCGTCCTATCGTGTGGCCGAAAGGAGAATAATACGAGTCAACAAACAGCACAAAAAGTGATGAATGAAAAATAATTTTACTTTGAGTTTTATACAGCGAGCAAAGTGAGAAATCGTGGTAGCAAAATGTGTGTAAAACCCTTCTCTGTAAAACAATTATCGGCATTTGAAAACGAGAAAATTACAGTGTATGCCGAAGAAATCATTTTTCAAGTCTTATCTCGAGGGAACGAACACATATAAAATAGTGTAAATGTCACATGGAAGCTTCAAATACTCGCTTCAACATTTCAAACGTTCAGTTGGAGGAACTTTTGGAACCAGAGGTAAAGTTGACGTTAATGTTGCATTTTCAAACTTTGTACCATAAAATCGTGCAATATCAGGTTAGTGACTTGATATGTATAGGAAATCGTATGAACACGAGTGCATTTCGTGATTTATGGGCACGAGTTATGTTTTGAAAGTTCTCAAAATTGCACGAGCCGCTTCGGCACGAGTAGTTCATACGATTCCCTGTTTATAATATTCTCAACAAAATTTTGGTGAGGCCGTCACGGTACACTGGCGCGACTTTCAACTTTCACTTTCGCGCAACTTTCGTATTGCAGTAACTTATTGCACTTTATAACCTAATTTGCACTCTATAATCTATTTATGCATTCGTCATTGACCAATCAGAAACTGTATATTTTGTTGAGTATATTATAACGTAGGATATCAGGACGGTAGCCTAGACTTCTGATTAGCTAATTGCGAATTTGGGTACGGTAAGTAACATAATAGTGAGTACGGTGATCTCCAACAAAGACAGATAGTAAAATACCAGAAATATCAATTTCAGATGATGGTCCATGTGTGCCTATTCCACTGTCACTTGTCAATGTTGTGATGCTTTGTGTCTCATGGATGTTCTCCAGATACCTCTGCACAAACAAATATTTTTCTTTTCCAAGGAAACGCCCTTGTACATTTTCACTCTGTTCGTTTTTTGCATCTTTTGGTTTACAATAAAGACTCGTATCAGAGTGTCTTCGACGTCTCAGGTGAAACCTTTCCAGGTCTTCACGTCCTTGAGGTATGGAAAAAATAGTGTGGAAAGAATATCAGTATAATATGTACCATTTAATAAACGAGCAGCAGTGTTTTATCAGGTATATAATCCCGAGGGCGAAGCCTGAGGGATTTTATACCTGATAAAACACGTGCTGCGAGTTTATTAAATGACTTAAAACACGTTTATTGAATGAGTTTATTGAATGACTTAAAAAAATCGTTAATAATTCATGACCATTTTGTCCAATATCGATGAAACTATGTGGAGTGATATGAGAAAACAAAAGAAGGTTGTTTGCATTTGGGAATTGAACAACAATAATGAAGGAGAAATAAAATTAGAAATTTAAATATGCAGAACTATGTCAGTATTTTATTCGAATGCGGTCTTTTGATACTTTGCTTGCATTAGTAAAAACATGCCTCCGAAGCGGGCGTTTAGGCCACCAAAGTCTAAAGAAGAAGAGAAAAACGCATTGGAAGAGTGTATTCCAAGGCCACACGTTCGTCTACAAAGTGGTCGTTTAAAGTATTTTCTGAATGGCAAATAAGTCGAGTCAACAAAGATCCTTCGAAAGAGCGGTAGCTTCTCGATATATCAACAACGCAATGAAATACAACAATACCTCGTTCTTTTTATCCATTGTTACGTTAATTTTTTCTTTTGTGTTGAATCGTTTTATGGAATATTCATAGACTGCTAAGCCATTGTTGTTGATATATCGAGAAAGGGCCGAAAGAGCAGCGTTCTTTTGAGGTGGACGTGGAAAAAGTACAGTCATTAGAAACGAATATTGCCAATATGAATGCAGAATCCCTGAACTTTTGGCTGACCAAGTTTGTACTTTTCATTTGTAAGTTAGCACAAAATAAATGTGTTTATTGAAATTAATGGTTGTTCTCAGTATTTAATTCCTACTGTATATAAACTTGAAGCATTATAGCGGAGCTCTGCGGGCCGAAGGCCCGCGCGGAGCGCCATATTCATAGAACCCATGCCCGTCATTTTTCATGGTCATGACCAGAGGAATGTTTCGCGGGCGGCGTCTGTCATGTCTGTCCGAACGAATGTTTTTCGCGCGGCTACACAGCCGAATGTCACGTCAGCTGTACGCTCAACACTCTTGTTGAGTCAGTGGTTAAACCGTTGAGTTTAGCCGAGGAAACCATTTGCAAAGTTGTTTTTCCCGGCATTTATCCGCGGTTTGCTATTCAAGACAGGTTTCACATTTCTCAAACAGTGGTCAAGACCGCATTTGAGGCTGCGTAACTCAGTAAGTCAAGCGTTTTGGAGGAATATAGAGCTAAGTGCTTAAGCTTATTTTTAAACCTGATTTCGTCTTAACTTGAAGCTAGTATCATTACTTTACTATTCTCACTGGGGCCATCTCGTACAAACGCCGCAAATCTCTTCGTAATTCAAGGATAAAAATTCCCGCGCGCTCGTTGTCCCCCGGGTGTTCTGTTTCACACAGGTTTTGTATAAATAGGCCTGTTTTGGCCTGTTTATTTCCCCTTTCGTTAAACGTTCGCCAGTCGTTAGC
The DNA here is from genome assembly GCA_022457155.1 of Cladopsammia gracilis. NCBI lineage: Eukaryota > Metazoa > Cnidaria > Anthozoa > Scleractinia > Dendrophylliidae > Cladopsammia > Cladopsammia gracilis. Next base: position 265,576 of record JAJGOT010000653.1, read on the forward strand.
TTGGCGTTTTTTCTCTTGCCCGGTCATCGCTGCGCCATCTTCGAAGGTTTTCTTCGTTCTTCGTTCTTCGTTCTCCACGCCGGACCAAGTCCCTGCAGCGGCCGTCGAGCCTCCAGCTGTCGTGCCTCCAGCTCCAGCCAACGCTGCCGGTGATAACAACGCACAGAACGCTAACTACAACGTGGTTCCTGTGCCCCAACCTGCGGCTCTGGTGGTTAGTGTTCAGTCAGTTGTCCTTGTATCCGTCCCCTTCGCCCGTTTTTCGGGCTAGGCGTTGTTGGTCTTTTAGCTTGGTTCTCGCTTCTGTATTAGGTTAGTTCTCGCTTTTGTACTACTAGTTTGGTTTTCGCATCTGTGTACAAGCTTACAGTTTTCGCGTCGGTGTTACAATTTTATTTTCGCGTCTGTGTTACAATTTTAGTTTTGGCGTCTGTGTACAAATTTGGTTTTCGCGTCTGTGTACAATTTTAGTTTCTCGTCTGTGTGGCAAGTTTAGTTTTCGCGTCTATGCTACCAATTTAGTTTTCGCATCTTTGTTACAACTTAATTTTCCGTCTGTGTGACAACTTAAGTTTTCCGTCCGTGCGGCAAGTCTGTGTGACATATTTAATTTTCGCGTCTGTGTGACAAAATTTTGTTTTCCGTCTGTGTGACGTATTTTATTTTCGCGTCTGTGTGACAAATTTAGTTCTTCGTCTGTGTGACCAATTTAGTTTTCGCGTCTGTGTGACGAATTTAGCTTTCGCGTCTGTGTGACAACTTTAGTTTTCCGTCTGTGTGACAAGTCTGTGTGACATATTTTAGTTTTGCGTCTGTGTGACAAATTTAGCTTTCGCGTCTGTGTGACAACTTAAGTTCTCCGTCTGTGTGACAAGTCTGTGTGACATATTTTAGTTTTGCGTCTGTGTGACAAATTTAGTTCTTCGTCTGTGTGACAAGTCTGTGTGACAAATTTAGCTTTCGCGTCTGTGTGACAACTTTAGTTTTCCGTCTGTGTGGCGAGTCTGTGTGACAAATATAGCTTTCGCGTCTGTGTGACAACTTTAGTTTTCCGTCTGTGTGGCGAGTCTGTGTGACAAATTTAGTTTTCACGTCAAGTCTGTGTGACAAATTTAGTTTTCGCGTCTGCGTGACAAATTTAGCTTTCGCGTCTGTGTGCCAACTGTAGTTTTCTGTCTGTGTTACAAGTCTGTGTGGCAAACTTAGTTTTCGCGTCTGCGTGACAAATTTAGTTTTCCGTCTGTGTGACAAGTTTGAGTTTCGCGTCTGTGTGACAAATTTAGTTTTCGCGTCTGTGTGTCAACTTAAGCTCTCCGTCTGTGTGACAAGTCTGTGTGACGTATTTTATTTTCGCGTCTGTGTGACAAATTTAGTTCTTCGTCTGTGTGACAAGTCTGTGTGACCAATTTAGTTTTCGCGTCTGTGTGACAAATTTAGCTTTCGCGTCTGTGTGACAACTTTAGTTTTCCGTCTGTGTGACAAGTCTGTGTGGCAAACTTAGTTTTCGCGTCTGCGTGACAAATTTAGTTTTCCGTCTGTGTGACAAGTTTGAGTTTCGCGTCTGTGTGACAAATTTAGTTTTCGCGTCTGTGTGTCAACTTAAGCTCTCCGTCTGTGTGACAAGTCTGTGTGACGTATTTTATTTTCGCGTCTGTGTGACAAATTTAGTTCTTCGTCTGTGTGACAAGTCTGTGTGACCAATTTAGTTTTCGCGTCTGTGTGACAAATTTAGCTTTCGCGTCTGTGTGACAACTTTAGTTTTCCGTCTGTGTGACAAGTCTGTGTGACATATTTTAGTTTTGCGTCTGTGTGACAAATTTAGCTTTCGCGTCTGTGTGACAACTTAAGTTCTCCGTCTGTGTGACAAGTTTGTGTGACATATTTTAGTTTTGCGTCTGTGTGACAAATTTAGTTCTTCGTCTGTGTGACAAGTCTGTGTGACAAATTTAGCTTTCGCGTCTGTGTGACAACTTTAGTTTTCCGTCTGTGTAGCGAGTCTGTGTGACAAATGTAGCTTTCGCGTCTGTGTGACAACTTTAGTTTTCCGTCTGTGTGGCGAGTCTGTGTGACAAATTTAGTTTTCGCGTCAGTGTGACAGATTTAGCCTTCCGTCTGTGTCACAAGTTTGGGTTTCCCGTCTGTGTGTCAGCTTGGTTTTTGCGTCTGTGTGACAACTTTAGTTCTCCGTCTGTGTGACAAGTTTAGTTTTTGAGTCTGTGTGACAAATTTAGTTCCCGCGTCTGCTTGTCAACTTTGGCTCCCCGTTCGTGTGACAAGTCTGTGTGACAAGTTTAGTTTTCCCGTCAGTGTGACAAGCTTTAGTTATCGCGTCTGTGTTTTAGTCTTCCCGTTCCTGTTTGTGTGACGGTTTTTGGACCTCCCAGTTAGTTTTTTACGGGGGTCGACAATACCGTCGTCCCGCGTCCAGGCCCCTATCCTGGAGGTCCATCTGGTCGCGATGGACGTTTCAGGCCACAGCACTACCGGCCGGGAACCTTTCCCCGACGCTGTTTTAATTGTAGAAGAGTTGGTCATTTTGCTAGGGATTGCCCATTAGTCTCCAAGGCTGTTTAAAAGTTACGTTTCTTTGCCATATATTGGAGTTTCAGTGCCTTTGATCGTTTGCCTTGTTAGATATTTCTGTGTTCTTCTGTATGAAGTCCACGCCTCATTTAAGTTTGCTTCGTCTATTATTTTGTGTTTGTTTCGCTTGCCTTAAGCTAACCACTGGTATGCCTTCGATGGGGTCTTCTTATACCCTTAATTGCTCTGTCCCTGGACGGGGTATTTCGGGGCTGCTTCGCGGTTGGCTTTTCCCCTTTTCTATATCATGTTTCATCGGCGCCTTTTTTCGTTGTCCTTTTGTTTTAGGCGCCCCCGTGCAAAACCTCGTTATGATTTTCGCCCGGACGAAGTCCCGTCAAATTTTGTTCAGTGGTGCAATTTAAAAGGGGAAGAGCCTCGCGTTGCAGGCCCTAACCCCTCGCTCTATATGGTTTCCAAGGGAATCGTTCATGCCACTCCTCAAGGTGTTATTTTCCGAGATCCCAGTAGTTTTGTGGCTGGGAAACTGACTCGATCGGCACCAGTCTTACTGGAAGTTCATTCTGTCAGGACACCCAAAGAAAGATGAGATTTTATCCTACATCGTCCTGGGGGTCGACATTTCATTCCGGTTTTCCATAGTTTGTATTAGTTTTGCCTTTCACTGTTTTGTGGCTTCTTATCTTTAAGGTCGTAAAGTTTGCAATAGAGCTTTTTGAGTTATGGGGAGAGTTACGGTCATCTGTGTATTTTGTTGGGACCTTACCACCCTGCCTAGCTTTCGGGAGTAGCAGCCGTAGGGCTCGCTTCTTCCCATATCTTATCCTTGCCTGGGGCGTTTGGGAGTGAGGGCTCCCAGTGTGAATATATTACTATCTTATCCTTGCCTGGGGCGTTTGGGAGTGAGGGCTCCCAGTGTGAATATATTACTGTTTTATATTGTGCAATTTTGGCTTGCATTTAAAAAGGTTTCAATTTTGAATAATTAGGTTATATAAAACGTGCTTAAATTCAGTTGTCAATTCATGATTTCTTTCATCGAAGACAATCAGCTAGGCCTCGATGACCTATAAATGGTACGTTTTGCTTTTAAACATAAACTAATGGAGATTTGAACAAATTTTTTCGAAAGAAGATTGTGTTGTCCATTTTTATGTGTTTGTTCATTCATTACATTGGTTGAAAAGCGATTTTATGTAAACAAAACAAGACTTTGATTTTATGGCACCGTTCTATCTTCACTCACGTCGCCTTATGCAAATATGTTTGTGTATTTTTTGCAACTTTGATTTTCAAATCAGTTTCTCGGGCAATTTTTGACAAGCAACAAGTGTATTTTATTCGGAAAGTAGTCGTACTAGTTATTCTAGACGGAGAAGAAGTTGTTTTTGTGAACTTTTGTACGGTCTAAATGTACTGTGCAGACGGTCGTGTAATACTGTTTTTGAGAATTGCTAAAATTGAAAAATAGCCTTCGTCAATCTTAATTCTAGTGCTTCCGACCTTTCACCTTAGTTAAGCTTGTTCACAGAGTGACGCTGTTAGGTTTAGTCTATCTATATATATTATAATATCACATGTGGCATTATATATGAATATTGATAGATAATGAAACGTGTGTCATTATATAATGCTTCATGTTCATTTGTATGCCATTGTTTTTCTATTATACCCCATTATTCCCGTGGGCCACATTCAAAACCCTCCCCGGGCTTTTTAGTTTCAAGCGTATTTCATGTGGTAAAGAGTGCTTTCCTCGTGACTAGAGAGGAGCATCGGATTGGACAAAATGGTCATGAATTATTAATGAGTTTTTTTAATACAATCATAAATGTTTAAATTTGTTTGTATCCTGATGTTCACTTGTGTGGTTTTAATTCAACGTAATATATAAAAATATTAAGTACAAAAGTAGGCTTGATTTCCAGCCATTTGGTAAAGGAGTCCTGTTTTCAGATTCTCTCTGGCGAATTCGTGACGAGGAAAAAAGCTATTTACAGCTTCTGCTGTCACATTTAGCCCCCAAATCTAAATAAATTCATCTTTAAATGCGTTTCTCAAGTTTAGCTATGAAAACTATTTACCAAAAACAGACGAGCGGTTTCTAACCTTGAATTCCCTGGTTACCCTGGTGTTATTTTTAACCAAGTAAACATATGAAGAATTACAAAGAACAAAACAGCTTTCTTTACCATTCTCACTGCAAACGTCCACGCTACTCTGTAAATCTTCCGCCATGGCGACCTCAGTTTTAAGTATCTCGATTTCTCTTTCAAGTACTTGCATCTTGAAATTCCATTTATTTTCTGCCTGTTCCAGTTTCAACAATGTGACTTCATCCTCCTTTGGGTTGAGAAGAAGAAACGAATCCGAGTTCTTTCGACGTCTGTGCGCTGGTGGTCTTTTCTTTTCATCAGAAGCTGCATGACGGTAAAAAAAAAAGCCGAAAGAAATGTGATATATATCCTGTTGCAGAAGAAAGAAGAAAACTTGTTGCATAAGCAGAGAGACCTCAATTAACTACCTCTAATAGACCATTTCAAATTTTGGGGCGAGTGGCCGCTCAGTTAAATATCGTATGGAACGTTTTATTAGAAAAGTAACAAAATAACTTCCGCCACGAATCTTGAAAGCAGTTTCATTAATTTGCCAAGAAACAATGGGCGACACACTACAAGGTTTGGCGCTCTTTCGATCCCACAGTTCAATGCGCAGTCACTCTTGCCTCAGCCTGCCAATCTTTTTCAAAGTGATCTATCCTCTCACCAAACCCCCACCGGTCAAAAGTGCGGCTATTGCAGGCAGAACGCAGCTCTTACAAGGTCTTCTCTGATTTGCATGGTGGGGTGGGTGTAGAATGCCTTGCACAAGACTGGTAAATACACTCAGCATGGTGGGGTGGGTGTAGAATGCCTTGCACAAGACTGGTAAATACACTCAGCATGGTGGGGTGGGTGTAGAATGCCTTGCACAAGACTGGTAAATACACTCAGCATGGTGGGGTGGGTGTAGAATGCCTTGCACAAGACTGGTAAATACACTCAGCAGGGTGGGGTGGGTGTAGAATGCCTTGCACAAGACTGGTAAATACACTCAGCATGGTGGGGTGGGTGTAGAATGCCTTGCACAAGACTGCCAAATACACTCCAAGAATCGTCAAGTATTTAGCACGTGACACACGATGAAATGACGTTTTCGGAGGTTATTTCCAGCGAATGGTGGCTGGGTTTGTTTTCTGACAATCTAACACCTGTTATTCAAACGCTTTTACGCGACAAAACACGTCAGGATTGTTGGAATATTTTGGAAGCCTTGTCCAGGGCTTTGTACGGACAGCCCACAATTTTGAATGCTGAGTAGGCACTTGGGACGAGAATGAGAAAACAACGTCCGCCTGGAAACCGGAAACAAGTGCAATATTTTCTACCTCACCTTCATTTTGTTGAAGCATCAGATCAAGATAAACTTCTCTGTACTCCTGTTCATCGACATACACAGTCACCTCAATGTCTTCTCCACTGGCCAGCTGTTTAATTTCTTCAGTTACAAGGAACTCTTGAAGACGATGCTTCAGTGTTCCGTTCTTGTAGATGCTCCATAATTCATTTAAAGCAGATGGCGTTTCTGCTTGAACTGTGAAGCAGAGAGAGCTTTTTTCACTGAGCTCAACAAGTTTCGTATAAGCAGGAATAATAACCCTGTCGAAAGCATCACTGTATTCTTCAAAACTGGTACAACTGCGCAGAGCCAATCCACTGCCAACCAATACAACACCACCAGCAAGCGTACGGAAATTACACACCAACCTAACAGCTGTGAAAGAACAACGCTTATCAGAAAGATAGATGTAGATAGATAGATCAGATAAATAGACAGGATATTTAGACAAGATTAGACAAGAAAACGAAAAAAAAAGGAAGAGAAAAAGTCAATGAAACTTTCAGATAATATTTTGCACATCGGTAAGCAAGCGTGGTGAACGTCACAAAAAAGACAAACCAGATACTAATAACGAAACCGCGCTAAAATCATTATTTAGATCGATCCAGTCAACCTTTCATAAATTGTTCGTTCATCAAAGTTTTCTTTGTTTGTTCTGGGAAGGAACGTGCGCGTAACGAGACAAGCAAAAATCATTATAGTTTGTAGATAGCTGTAGACAAAATGAAGTCTGTGAAGGTTTTGAAACAACTTAATGTGTTAAATGCCATACATAGCCGCTTTAACATTTCACTTCGCTATTCCTGTTTCATAGTTAGAGAGCTGCTTTGTTGCTTATGATCGAAGACCATTCTTCTCAGTTAGATTTTGCTATAACGTTATGTTAATTGAACAGTCATTCCATGGGCACTGAGTCTTAGTTTGGTTTTAATTTGATTCCTGTCTGACTTACCTCCAATCATGGTACCTGACACTCGCTTCAACGAAGAAATGATACCAACTGACTGGGCTAAAATCACAAAAAGACAAATTGAGCAATGATGGTAACTGTATAATGTTAACGTGTCAAATAGTCTCGCCCTTTCAGACCACGAAGTCAACTGAGCGGGTGAGGCAGTAGTGGGATAAATAACTGAACAGTAAATATTAAAACTCACTCTCACCGGCCCTTGGTAAAGTACAAGGAAATCGCAAGTTTCGCGACTACACTACAGCAGTAGAATGCAAGGCCACTTTTTCGACACTTTTGAAAGCGCATGTATACTCGTTTGGTTGCGTCGGCAGTGGATGCAAAGAACGAGAAAGTGCTTCGTGGATCGTTTGAATATAGTTTGGATTTGGTTGTAAAGGACGAAAAAATTATATATTATAAGTGTTTTAAAACATCTAGCTCGGCACGAAGCAAGCCAGTCAGCTGTTTGAATCGGTGTGATAGATATTCTTTTATACTATGCCAACCATAAAACAAACCAGTAAACAAGAAATTATGACCGTATAAAACCTTCCGGCTTATAAATTTCAACGGCACTACATACCTTTTCTTTTCATTTCAAACTCCGCCACCTTCTTAAGCAGTGATCGTTTCTTCAACATCGTCAATATTTCTTTCAACGTGTCTAGGCGGTCAATTCCAAGACAGTTCTGCTTTTCAAGTTCTTTAAATAACGTGAGTACATCTTGAATGCTGTCTTCACTGCCCTTCGGTATGTCATCTCTGCACATGAAAACCAATCTTGGCAGTTCGTTCGCATCGAGTCTCTTGCTGATCTCAAAAAGCAAATCATTATACTCGTGTTTAGACATTTTTAGAAAGGCAAAGATACCCTGAGAAAAGCAGGGTTAAACCTAAATTTCTGAAATCTCCAAATTGGACTCCAGCCGTGGACTCGTTTTCTAATCCAACATGGTGGAGATCGATCGAAGAATGTCAAATTACATTGCGTGACAACAAGGTTGCTTAAAAGAATTATCACGCGAATTTCAGGGGCGGTAATGAGCTGTAAAGCACCAGTCATTTGAAACCCATGGACCCCCTAATTGTGGATACTCGGGGAATTCACTTTTACTGTCAGTGAAATGCAGTGAAAGCCCTGCCTTCGGCCGGGGAAAAAACTCAGAGTGACTCCCCCGCTCTCTAAACATCAAGCACAATTCATTGAACACATTTTAATTTTTTTAACGACATACTATTGAAGTCAAGGTAAGTTATTTGTTTCAATTCCTCTTGCAATTTGTAAAAAAAAATACATCAGGACAAAATACTACAAATCAGTGCATGGGCAATTTAACCGTTTATAATTACGCGATTGTAATCATACCTTCATCACTTCTTGAGCCTCCATGTTTTCTGTCGCGAACCACGAGTGAACTCCCCGCTAAACCCCCGCCCAGTCTCCGCATAGTATAGCAAAGTCGTGAGGAAAGGTGCATTCCCCGACTACAGGGGAGCCAAAATGAAGTGAAAACTAGGTGGAAACCCCCGGTTTGCCCCGAGTATCCCCAACTGGGGGATCCGGGGATTTCAAATGACTGGTGCATAACTAGAACTAGATAAATCTTCGCATATACCCGGGCATATACAGACAAATATATAGCTTTGGCTACATCTTTCACCGTACACTTGCCTGCTTATGTATCTCAGCAGGTCCGGCCACTAGCTTTCCTTCTCAGTATCAGACTCCAGAATATAAATACTGATCCCAGCAGTTGTTAGCGTCGCTGGGGAAGTGAAGCACGGTCATTGGTATCAACTGAAAAATGAGGTAAATTGGCCACCAGAAAGAGATTCAAAACCATTAGTTGTAACTTACTTAATATATAAAATTTACTGACTACATCCACCAGAATAGGGCGCCTTCGTGTTTTCCGTTTGCCTTTGCAGTTATTATTTATTATTTATTTATTTTAAAGAGTAAATAAATGGTTGATAAAGGTAAGGGTAAGACATGGAATGAGTTTGTTGAATGGCACGAAACAAGGTCTGTGGAATGGCATAATTATGCGGAATACAACATACGCGGAATGATTTAAGAAATAATTAGGGAGCGGGTAAACCTGAATGCCACTGACATGGGTTTAATAAAAATATTTGGTTAACGTTTCAAGCAATTCAAAAACTCCATGTTCATCTCATGAATCGATGTTATGGAGTGTTCTTTTTTTAATTATTTTGGAATGTTTGGGTATTTTTGGGAGGAAATGAATTTTCTTGAAGATTTGTAAAATTGAGAAAAAATAGGAAATAATGTAGTTAATAATTAATAGATGGACACCAATTTAGTCCACTATCAACCTATGGTGCTCGTGCGTGGGTATCAACTGTCTGTTGGTGTTCCAAAAATCCATAAGTTATTTCTTCCATTCCATATAAACTCTTCTTCATAGGCCACGCAACTTGATTGAAAATAAAACACAAACAGCGGTGATAACATGGTAAACCAGGAGTAAACCAACGCATTTTTCGTTTGCTAATTGAAGCAACATATATTTTCAAAATTAACCGTTACAGTGTTTGGAACTCTGTTTATATAGTTCAAAATAGGAGTCTGGAACAATGTTTTGAACAGAAATAAAAACAAACCAAAAAACCCTGTTCCTACAGTTCCCAAGAAAGATATCATTATCCTTTCACCTTACTTAGGTCTTCACAGCAACCACGTCACCAAACGTCACTTATTCATGGGCAAATCAGTTTAATTGACAACGCCCCCTTCAAACCCTTCGTCTGGCGTAGATTCATAGACGACATCTTCATGGTTTGGACAGAAGGAGAGGAGAAACTTAAAACCTTCATCGGATACTTAAATTCCATCCACTCCAACATCAAGTTTACCCATGAATATTCAGTTTCTTTGCATCAGTCCCTACCCTTCCTAGATGTACTGGTACACCTCAGCAACAACCAAATCCACACAGATCTACATACAAAACCCACTGACAAGCATCAGTACCTTCTCAAGTCTTCCTGTCACCCTAACCACACCAAGAAAACTATCCCATTCAACCTCCTTCTCCGAATACGCCGCATATGTTCCACCGACACCTTCTTTGATCAACGTAGCAAAGAACTTGTTAATTATCTTATAAAACGAGGGTACAGCCGACCCTCCCTACAAAGAGCCGTAACCAGAGTCCGCGCCATCCCACGGCACGAAACACTCAAGCAACAGAACACACAAATTCCACAACAGATCGCACGCCATTTGTTATAACCTTCAACCCTGCTCTTCGTAAAATATCTTCAGTCCTAAAAAAACACCTTAACATCTTTCAATCCTCCCCTAACTGCAAAGACGCCTTCCCTGTGCCTCCAGTTACTGCTTACAGACGTCACGCAAGCCTTCGTGACCTTTTGGTACATTCCACGCTCCACAATAATACACCTCACGCGCAACAACCTGCCCGAGTTTATAGATGCAACCATCCACGTTACCTCACCTGTCCTTTTCTCCAAGAAGGCCAAACAAATTACATTTTTACCGCAACCAATGAACAAAGAAAAATCACCGACAACTTATCCTGCAAATCCAAAAATCTTATTTACTTGATTGAATGTAAGAAATGTAAATGCCAATACATCGGAGAGACCAAACGGCAACTTAATGAACGATTTGGAGAACACCGCCGTTCCATCATAAACCATCATCAACTCAACGATCCTACTCCTGTCTCCCTACATTTCAATCAAGCTGGACATTCAATCAATGATGTTCTTCTAATCCCACTTGAACTCATACGCAGCAATCGCGACGCAGTGAGAAAGGCGAGAGAGGCTCATTTGATACACAAAGGGAAAACTTTATCTCCTCTAGGAATAAATAGACGTGACGAAACTCATTGACATACGACACCTAGTCTCCTGCACCAATAATAATCTATTGTTTTTATTTTCATAATTTCAAACTCTCATTTGTAACGAACTTTTAGTTTTAACTTCATTTTTCATTTTTCTGTTAGCCCCTGAGGAAGGTTTGTTTTCAAACCGAAATATTGGGCAAATTCGTTTAAATATAAATTTTGTTTTATTCTTTTATTTACTCCTTCATCGCCTTGCCGTAAGGATCAGTTTGCCGTTTTTCTGATTTTATGCAAGTAATTATTTTACTGATCCAGGTCTACAACTGGGAGATCCGGCACCACTCAACGGTTTGTCGCTGTGGTCTTGCTGATATTTTATATTTTAAACGTCTTAAATCCTGTGTATACAACTTCTATTCTTGTATCAACCTCAAAATTATCTTCCAGAACACACGCCGCATCAAATCCTTCTTTCCGTACAAGGACCGCCTGAACCGCTCTCAAATGTGTAAAGTTGTTTACAAAGTTGGTTGCTGGGATTGCGATGAATTCTACATAAAGAAAACAAAACGACGACTTCATTTAATTTGTCAATAAATTGTTGTTGTTGTTGTTGTTGTTGTTGTTGTTGACAGAAAACCGAACATTTCAAGGTCCATCATTGGTAAGAACATTAATTGAATTGGGATCACTTTGATATTTTAGCGTCCAGCAAAACTGACTTTCACTGTAAAATTAAAGAGACTTTGCTCATTTTAGAACTACAGCCTTCTTTAAAAATGTTAACGTCAGCAGTGAGAACCTGGTGCTTTATTGGCTGTAGCTACTTAGGACTGACAGTCCGTACTATTAAATAACTGTTAAGATTGTTTTCTCTTAATCTTGGTTCCAGACCCCTATTTTGAACTACCGTAAAATGTCTGTTAAGACACTCCCTTCAAATAAGCCTCACCCCTCTCATAAGCCACCCCCTTTAGAAGAAGAAATTTATTAAGCCCTCCCCCCCTCCTCTCTCTTTTAAGCCACCCCACCCCACCCCTCCCCCTTACATACTTCAATACTCTTGAACCGTACTGCGTCATAAAGTGGCTTTTGTTATTGGTATATAAACCAGGTATAAACCACTATAAAATAAAAATAATGTAATTACAACATAAAAGTTTAATCCTGAGATTACGATGCTGGAATAAAGTTCATATCATATTATATCATGAAAGTGAACATCGTGCTGCATTTTACTAAATGATGTATGTTGAAGCATACGAGACGTCAAGTCATTAATCAAAGCTTTTTACAACATGCGTTGTTTTGTCATGTTTATAACCGCAGTGTGTATTTTATTTTTGCGCCTGCTTCACTCAGTCATTTGACGAGGCCAGCGAATATTGGTTTTTGGACTACCTCGATAACGTCCCTTTCAAGAGCAGTGAAGCCCTTAAACCAGTCACTCACGAACCCGGGGGGGTTACTCCCTATAATAGACTGTACGGGGATGCTCCGCCCGAAAGGGGTACCTTTTTGAGGCTGTAGGTATATGAAAGGGTCGGGATTTCACGAGTTGAAGTATATGAAAGGGTAGGGATTTCAGGAAGAATGGGAATAGGTAGCGAAAACACGAGTTGAAGCATAAAAAAGGTAGGGAAAACTGCCATTTAAGTATTATAAAAAGGGTCTTTCAAAATATATCAAACAGACGCACGTAAAGGCTAAATGAAAGGGGTACCATTTTCAATGAAAGGTATATGAAAGGGGTACCATTTTCAATGAAAGATATATGAAAGGGGTACCTTTTCTGTCAAAAACGGTATATGAAAGGGTAAGGGTTTGGACCTCGGGGCGGAGCATCCCCGTACAAAACTTTGTTGGGTACCCCCCCCCCCCCCGGGCTCACGAATTGCAGATGGCATCAGTGCGTTCGATTTACCACTGTGGCTCATCCGCCTACACTGGATAGTTACTCCTTCACTGTGATACCAGAGAAGATTTTCAGCCCTGTGGAACACCCCGCTCAAATATTAAGCTCGCCGACGTTAATTCTCTCGCCATCTTCTTTAACTCAATCAGCAACGGTACCTTGTGAAATGTCAGTGCATTGGTTGTACGACTACCGCCACCAGAAAGCGTTTGCCTGTCGAGTTATGCACTCCGCTTTACTGCAGTTCTCGTCTGTGGAGGTTATCAACAATGCTGGATATGTTGTGAGTGCAGCCTATCTTATTCGCAGAGACGTACTTCCCAAGCGTGGGCAGGTCAGCGAGACAAACAAATGCTGCATCCTGGAAGAGCAGGCTGGAGAAAGAGCAATGCTTATTAGAGGAAGCAAAGACTGGGGCATTTGCATTGGCAAATGGGAGGGATTCGTCAAAGGTGTTCCTGGTGTAGCCGGTGTAATTTAAGGAACCAAGGAAGCACCAGGTATTAAGGGTACTCCGGGCACAAAGGGCCAGCCTGGTAGTTTGTCGATCAAGTTCTTCTCATTGTTTGAAACGCAGGAGTGGAAACAAGTGGAGAAACGGGGAGATCACTTTTCGATAGGTCTTCTGGGCAAGAAGTTAAAGCTTGACGTTGACCTGAAGACGGCTGTGATTTCATTTCCACCAGAGGTTAAAGATGTCCCGAAGGCAATTGCGCTTGGGTTTTCAATTGCCATTCTTCATCTTCTCTGTCAGCCTTACAACTCGCCAGAGAAGAACAATTATATGGCACCATCAGCCGGTGCAACGGCACAGATGGACAAACCACGTAGAGTGCACAATGAAGACCTAATGCTTGTAGTAGCAGCTGGTTACTATGCCAACACTGTACCAACTAACTCATATCTAAAGTACAGCGTTGGAGGTGGGGCTTGCGGTGGCTGTGGTGGCTGTGGAGGCTGTGGTGGTTGTGGTGGCTGTGGTGGTTGTGGTGGCTGTGGTGGTTGTGGTGGCTGTGGTGGTTGTGGTGGCTGTGGTGGTTGCGGTGGCTGTGGTGGCTGTGGTGGCTGTGGTGGTTGTGGAGGCTGTGGCGGTTGTGGTGGTTGTGGTGGTTGTGGCGGTTGTGGCGGTTGCGGGGGTTGTGGCGGTTGTGGTGGAGATTGAATTTATCATCACCTTAATCTTGTTAAGGAAACTTACTTACTTAGGCCCTTAGCTCTTCTCAGAGCATAGGTCATCAACAAAACATCTCCAAATGCAGTGGTCTGGGTTTGGAGACAGCCGGTGGTTATACAACCATGGGGTATCGTATATAAATCAAAGCCGCCCAGATGCTTTCTGGTAGTGGACATAGGTCAATTCCCATCCCTTAATTTGAACCCAGGAATTTCACTTTCCTTTTGCTCAATACTAATAAGGCTGACAGCTTAACTGTCTTATAATCTGAAACTTTCATGGCATTTCGTACTTTTGAAAAGGGTATATTTGGCGCTACCAAATCTTCGCGATTTTGTATAACACTTTTTGTAACGTTTTTGACTGAACACGAGTTAATTATTACTGAAATTTAGAGTACATACAAATTTTTATGGCATGATCCATCTTTTATCAGTGTCATTAAATCTTAGCCGGCATTTAAAAAAAATTGCAGAGAATTGAGGACAATCCATGGATTATAAGCTAGATAGGTCAATTACTATAACAATAGGAATATTTATGTCGAAATGGTACACCTTTATGATTTCTTACTTTTACCATTTACTTTGCAGCTAGTGAAAACGTAACAAAGAGAACCATTAGATTGGATTTGCTTAAATCCTGCTTGGTTCGTATGAGTTGGATTAAAGTTGGCATTTCTGCAAGAGTAGTTTGTGTCGCAAGCTAGAAACTTGATTCCCGTAGAATTCGCCAAGTGCAATACCGGGGTCAAATCCGTCTGGGACGCAGGTTATTTAATTAAGCAGTCATAAGCTCACTACCGACGCGACATGTTTCAAGAAGGTCGGGTCGTCTGTACGAGCTCACAATCGCTCATGTAGCCGTGACTCTGTATTGACAGAAATAAAGACCATGGTTATACATCTCCGGGGGAGGTATTTATTGGGTGGGGGCGGAGAGGAGTAGGCCTAGATAGATTCTGCTCGGCAACTTTTGAGTAACGTTTACGATTTTGAGCAACTTTTTCGATTCTGAGCAACTTTTTGGAGAGTGAGCATCTTTTCTAAAAGTTCGCATATTTTTGGCATATTTTCACTATCTTTTAATCAAATTCATAAGTAATTGATATTTTAACACGTTTTCTTTGGAATTTCACAAGAATTTCACTAGAACATGTCTGCTTTTTTGATCGGTTGGGTATCACGTGTTGATAGATTCCAAATATGGATGTGACTCCATTTTCAGAATACGTATCCTAGGTATCCTGTGATTAGATCGGCTACCTTTTCCATATTATTATTATTATAACTTCATATTATCATTAATTTGCTTACATTGAAATAATAGAACGGATGAATTTGAAGGAAGGTCAAATACTCAAATTTGACCGCAACATGTATTATTTGCTATGTTAGCAGCATGCCTCTTGTTTACTAGGCCGTTTTTTTTTAATTCATTGAGGTCACTTTACGATTTAGAAATTGATAAACAAGGAAGGAGTTACACTATATAATTAGAGTGATTATGTCAGCAAGCAACTTTTAAATTTTTAAAGCAACTTTCTCGATTTTAAGCAACTTTTGAGCAACTTTTTAAAAATTTTTGAGCAGAATCTGTCTAACCCTAGAGGGGGGGTTGTGGGGGATTGTGGTCCACTTGGAAAAATGTGTGATTTTCTGTACCATTTTTAGACCTAGCCCTTCACGTTTCTCCCCTTTTTAAAGCAAAAACATCTGAAGTGAAATTCCAGTTTTTCGAACCTCTTAGGGAAACGGAAATTGGTTCGAAAAATCGAAAGTGGAATCCTGACATTGAAATCAAATCTAAGGGAAAGAAAGTCTTCGTTCGAAAAATTTAGGATTCCACTGTATATCATTCTAAACTAGAAGGAAAAACATATAAAGTACAAAAGCATGGCATAACATACTAGTACGTGAAATATGGATCACCAGCGAGGAATCGAACCCTGCCTTCCGCCTACAAGGCAGACACGTGATCACTACCACTACACCATTGGCGAACCATATTTTCACATAGTATGTTATATCAGGGGCGGATCTAGGAGGAGATTGCAGGGGGTACCCCCCCCCCCACCCCCCTGAGATGACCTAGTCTGCGTTGTTCGCTTTTAAAATTTGTTTACGTCACCCTTCAGTTACGTCATTCCTTAGAGGTGCACCCCCTCCTAAGAAAATTCCTGGATCCGCCCCTGTATATCGCGCTTTGACTGATACGTTTATTTGCTTTGTTGCTTTTATATAACAGGTCTTTACAGAGATCCTATGTGAAAATATGGTTTATAAACTAAGTGAGAATATTCCTTGCAGTCCGCAGTTTCAAAGGCAAATTAACATTTCGTAACATACCCATTTTATATAGCTTGTACTTACTAGATTCCCTCAGTCCCCCACCCTCCCCCTTCCGATATCGCGGATACATCCCTTTCCGAGTGAGTGTAATCCGAGTGCATACCATAGCAAATTTAGCTAATCACAATTTGATCGTGATGAAGGAAACTGTTGAAAACAACTCCAGGAGTGTCTTCTGTCACTTCACCGGCTAAAGTTTCATATTTCGAAAGATCGCAAGAGCTGAGAGACGTTTGTTTCGTACTACTAAGCTCCCCTCCCACAGTAAAACCTTGAATGGTTAGTAAAGTTCTATTGGTAAAATTCAAGTGCAGCCGATTCAAATAGAGACTGTTAAGCTGCGCTTTGCTGTTGTATTCCATACAACAGCAAAGCGCAGCTGAACAGTACAGTATTACGCTGTTGAAGGTACCGTACAGTGGAACCACGATTTAACGAAGTGCCAAGGGACTGGAGAAATTGGTTCGTTATATCGAGGCTTCGTTAAGGTTACAGTGTACCTTCAGATCGAAAATTTATTGAAAATTTTTTTTTGGCGTTAAAATAAAGTTTACAGAATGAACTTTCATCCAAAAAAAAATTATCGAAAAATAGTGAAAATTGACGGAGAAATGACGGTATAACTTTTGTGGGCGGAGTTTGTTTATTAAGCAAAATGTTTTTTTAAGCGCTGTTTTCTCAAAGTTAATTTTTCGCTTGTTGGGGACACTTTAAAGACCTACAACTCAAAGGGAATTTGTTCGATTTTCCTCAAATTTGGACAGAAGCTAGGCTAACATATAATCAACAAAAACGTGTCGGCGAATTTCTTAATTTCGAAAACTTTTTCGTCAAGAGCCATTTCCGTGCGATCATTCCAATTTTTTTTCTCCCTTTTTTGAAAATATTCTGTAACTTTTCACTGCAATTGAATATGGGAAATCGCCGACACGTTTTTTAGCGCTTCGTGTCCGGAAACTCGAGAACAAATCAAATTAGCAAAATACAATAATCGCTTTGAGTTATAGCGTTTTAAAGCTGATTCGGACGTTCGAATTTAGACGTCGTAAAAAATTCGACAATTCATTTTATTACCAAATGGTTTCCATATTTAGATAGCCAGCTCTATAAGCTTTAATTTGATATCTGGGTTTAGGTATATTAAGTGTAATCTTAAGACGCTAGAGCTGATATACTGGAGACACCCCCGAAGGTACACTGTAACCTTAAATCTTAAACCTCGTTATAACAAATTTGCGAAAAAAAATGTTCATTATATAGTTCATAATTGTTTGTAAACGTGTTGCGTCGCACTAGGCCTGAACAAATAACATTTGCCTGTCGATGAAGTTACAGTACACTGTACATATAACTGCAGTACTGGAAAACTGTAGAGGTTATACCTTTGCCTTATAGCGCACACTATACGGCATCTATCAATGGTAATCAAGGGTTTCTCAGGACGCGAGTTCCAGTTTCTGCATGTAACAAACTTAAACAACAGACTACTACTCACTAGATGATAGAAAATTGAACATTGCCACAGTTCTGTAGATGCTTAATCAGCGAAATCTTCCAATGTACTTTGCCTCTTGTTTTTGGCTTGTATCGCGTTTACATTATATACCAATATCTGTTACACCTTATACAACATAAATTGAGAGGCGCAGTGATCTAGTGGTCAGGAAGTGGTTTATTCAGTGGCACTTCCAAACTGGAGGTCCTTTTATTTCCCTTTTAGCTCGTTAGTACGCGAAGCGTTGAACGATAATAATAATAATAATAATAATAATAATAATAATAATAATCAATTTATATAGCGCTTTTTATATTAAATATTCAAAAGCGCTTTACAATGTTAAACAAAAGTGCAGATAATAGAATAATAATAAAAATAAAATGAATATTTAATGAGATAACGATTTGTAGCATTTGGGTAGAAATTTTATTCGATCCCTCGACACATCTGAGAGGATAATTGATTTGCTGTAGTTCTTGCAGTTCCCTGGGTACCAGAAGCTTTCGAGCTCTGATTGGATCATTGGATTGTTTACGACTGCTGTGATTGGTCAGAGTAATTACTGTGGTTTTGGTTTTACGACACTCAATTGAAAACTGCTCTAAGGTGTAATTACATTTTTTTCAAGAGCTTAGTTGCGAAACTGTAAACGGAAATGGATTCCTTTTAACATTTGTTATGATGAGTCAAACTGTCAAGATTCTTCGTTAAATTAACATGCATGAAAAGTCAATAAATTAACTTGCTTTTTGGAAACAAATTCTACCATATACACCAAATTGAAGAAACGTTGTCGGGTGAAAAGCATAAACCATGAACGATGCGACCCAAAGGCTTACTGGGAAATTGCGTAACTTAAACTACGTCTGTAACAGAATACACATAATATTAACACGATGCATAAATCATGCTCTAAAATGACTCAAACAAAAAAAAATCTTGATTATCAAGAAATGGAATATTACTTTGCTTACCAATGCTTCCTACCCAGAATCCCATTCGGTTTCATCGTTCATGGTTTATGCTTCTCAACTGTCAACGTTTCTTCAATTTGGTGTATTTACCAAAAAAGGTACGCAGAGCTATACACTATTGAGTTGCATATGCACAGAAGTTTGCTTTGCACTCAACCAAGACACTCGAGTTATGTTGAGAGTTACTCTCCGCTATTGCATCGAGGAACTCTTATTCTTCTTTAATGCATATTATAACATAGCTAGGAAATTCGCCCAATCTAATTCAATAGCGCGAGCGTGCATCCATTTAACTATGCGAAAGCGCGCGTGATATCGCCTAAGTTCTTAGCCGACGAGGCCGTAGGCCGAGTCGGCTAAAATTAGGCGATATCACGCAAGCTTGAGCGCAATAATAGTTTTATAATTCAACACAATGATAACAAAGCACAGTTTGAAGAAAAAATATCGAGGCCGGTCCGTCATTTTTGCATTCTCTTGTCAAAATGCGAAATTTACATCCATCGTTGGATATACGTCATGTAGACATAGCATATATCGATAACTTTTTGACCATATTTGGGCAGTGTATCAATGTGTTGAATTATAAAACTCGATGGACGCACCCCGTGCGTATATAAACATTTTTATCATAGAAATGACGTGTGTAAATGCCACTGAGCATAATTTTTCACGCTCACTCATTTGCTCACTCCTTTCGACGCGTTTTAAATGGAGAACAACATCGTAAATATCCGAGTTGAAGCAAAAATCTACACAAATCAAACCTCAATTATTAATTTATTGCCATGGACTGTATGAAAATGCCAAAAAACTCATCTTATTTATGTTAGTTTTTTATCTTGGCGGCGCGATGTTTACAAGTTTACTCGTGACCACGCAACGCTAAAATTTCACAAACCGAGGTTTTCTACAGAAATTATACCTACTATAAAACAACAGACAACATGAAATACAGCAGTAAAATTGCAGAGAATGTTGCATGTGTCTGTAAAGACTTCAATTCAGAATTGAAAAACAAACGGAACAAGCATGCGACCGAACAAAGCGAAAAGCTATCAGATTTGAAAAAAAAAACTACATTTAAGGCCGTCTTACAAAAATTAATACATTTGGACACAAATTAACGTTAAAAAAAACGTTACCTGCACTCAATGTAGCGTTTTAGTCCCTTCCTTTAGCACCCAGCTTTCCAGAAAATTAATTTTACAAGTTTAAGCGAGTTGAATTGTTCTTGTTGTTGTTTTGACACGGACCCGATTCGCTAAAGAACCCGCATCTTTAGTCCACACATTTCAAGTCCGAAGTCAATCCATACTGAAAGCATAAGTTGTTCTCTCTTCAATTAACAACGGCTTTTGGACTGCACAGCGAGTCTCCGTTTCAGTTCATGAACCATTTCTCCATTGAGCAGACTGAGTTCGACAAAACTTGCACACAACAACCCGTGATGCGAAAAAATACAAACTTGCTCGTTTTAGTTTCTACTGCCGCGGAAGCAAGGAAGCATAAAGCATATACCATATTTCAAAGCCAATTATTAGAAGACATTTTCAGAAAATTGTGCGTGTTCGTTTTTTCCAGATCAAGCGCGGGTTTGAACAGCTTTGCCAAGGTGAACTTTCATTCAGCTTCGCCAAGGTGAACTGCGATACGCGGCAATGATTTTCGCGCCTTTTTTCGTTCAGTCATGTGATCAATATTTTTTTTTCTTTTCTTTTCGCTATGTTATAAAAGAATTGGTTCATGCTTTTAGCTGTGAATCTATCGAGTTATGGATGCACTTGGGAAGTTTGGAGAGCACTCGAGAAGCTAGAGTTGCTCTCCGCTATCGCCTCGAGCAACTCTTACGCTTATCTCGTGCTCTCCAAACTTCCCGCGTGCATCCATAGCTCGATAGACGCACGCTAAGCATGAACCAATTCTTAAGTATACCCGCTCCAGTATTCAGAGGGGATAAATATAGCCTCCTCGACAGTCGAAACATTTTAACAGTCGAAACGCCCAAGCAAAGAAGGCGTCAGAATAGGCCTGGAACGAGCATGCATTCGGAGAGGTAAATGGGTGACAAGCTCTTGTCAGGAGCTAAAACGAGCAGGGAAAACGAGGGGAGACTGGGGAGAGTGGGCGAGGAAACAGCGCTCGCGATACTTTTCTTCTGCGCGCCGCTTATACTTCGCTCCTCCGTTCACTCCCCACTATGTGAACGACAGGAAGAGGCTAAAGCTCTCGAAAACGGCCAGCTTGGAGACTTGGAAAACGTGGTCGTATCTGCATGCTTTCAATTACAGAGATTTATTGAGGATCCAGTAAAACGGGGTGTTATGAGGTTTATTAATAGCGAATAGCTTCGTCCAAACCTGATAGACGTGTATTGAGTGCCTTTGCATCCGTTTTGTATAATTTTGAGGGAGGTTAATTAAAAAGTGAAGTCACTGAGACTGTTGCCTGAAAATTCCTGCAGTTTTGGGGCTCCTGTTGTCTCATTTCAGAAATTCATTTGTTGATATCGTGATCACCTATTCAATAAAAAGGTCCCATTTCGCATGTCTATATGAGCAATCAAATAATTTAAAACCATTTCGAACAAAGACACTTTCATAATGATACTTCCTCGACAAGACTTGCGTACATATTTTCCGGGGGGGACATCTATTGTAAAAGTGAGTGGGTGCTGATCGATACTCTTTTGAAATTTTGAAGAGAACCACCCTAAAAAGTACCAATTTTTTTGTATTCTTCCTTTTATATTTACCCGTAAGAGGTAAGCATTTTATAGGCAACAAAGTCGGTGTTGATCAAACAAGCTTCAATTGCACTCAAATGGGTCCAATTGCACTACGATTTTGAAAGCAATAACATAGATTTCTATCTTTTAGGTGCATAAATGGCTTAAATCGAGGTCAGTTTGAAACTGAGCTCCCTAACAACGAAAGGTATAACGAAAATTCTCGTCTCTTTATGGTCGATCGAAAGATGCGACTCCCCCAGGGATTTTGTTGCCGCGATCCAAAAACCAGTTGCTTGCATTTTCTCGAAATGTAAACAACATTAGTTTATGTAATTTTGATTTGTCAATTCCGGTAACACTATAGCGTATTACAACCCAACAACAATAAAACAACCTGCCCTCTCGAGTGTTAAATTCAAACCAGCAAGGCGAAATCATATCAAGAAGACCAAAGTTAGGTTTGCGCGCATTTCATTGGCTTTCGAAGACAGTCCGCGGCTCACTGGTCCCCCGGGAGTCACGCGAACAACAGCACAGGAAATGATGTCGATATTCATTTGATGTTGCTCAAAACATTCTGTCGCCGCTGCGCGCTGAGCCATGGCTTGCGTTCAACGCTAAATCATTTCGGCTGCTGTACGTTTTTTATGGATCTCGTTTTCTCGTGCGAATGCATCTAACACCGAACAGCAAATTCCAACTGACCACGTGGTCTTTAAGCGGTGAACGGCATTAGCCCGAAGTCAGTGGAAAAAAACCTCCAGTGACGATAGGTGAGCAAGTTACGGATTTTATTTACACTTCTATATGTACTTTGCATGTACGGCAACACCCCCAATGAAATGAACGCGTGCCTCATACGGGAGTTTATTTCATTGGCTCTTTAATGCCGCTAATTTTGTCATATATCTTTTTATTTGACTATATGCAATGATATCGTAGTCATGAGGTGATTCGACCAAACGCTGTCGAGTCAAATTCACGCGCACCTCTTTAGTTGAAATATTCCCGCCTTAATGAGTCGGCGAGCCATTTGTCCACAAGTGGGCAGATTTATTGTCAAAACACACCTTACTAGCAGTGTGAAGCTACTCTTTCAAGAACTTGTTGTATTTATTTCTATGCAACAGTGACGCTAGCGAACGCTGCCGGAGCTTGAAAGAGGAGTTTCAATTTTTTACTGCTTTTCCTTCGACGTTAGTTATGTTTGTATTTAAGATTAGTGAGGTAAGCAACTAATTAATTAACGAAGTTACAACGCACTTTAAAAGACCTAAAAGGCCACTACTTGTATTTTATTTGCATATTTCGTAGCTTATTAGTCTAAATATGTTTGAATTTCAAATAGTAAGTGGAACCGCCAGTGAAATTGGTTTATCGGTAAATTAGAACGAAATTTAAGAAGGAGAAAATTGTTATCCAATGGGATCTGCATGACAGCTTTTTATGTGGATAAACTCAATTGAAGACGTTTCGATCTCTCTTTCAAAGTTTAAGAACCTTTGGACGAAATAACTTGGTAAATGTCGTTCCTTCCTGTTGAAAAGGATATTTTAGTGTCCTTGCATAGACTCGTGAATCCCGCATGAATCCCCCCTTGTATCACTGAACATTACAATCTTTATATCTTTCTACCGGAAACGAGCTTTCATTTTGTCCATCACAACGGGCCAGTTTAGGATTAACTCCCCTTCTCTTCAAAGTTCGTTTTACATTTTTTCCCTCGAATCACCTCTAAAGCGCAAAAGTTACAAATGAAAGCTGAGTTGATGACTTAATTAGTTTTCTGTCGTAAACAATTAGCAGGCCTTAAATATTGAGTTTTGTCTATTGCATGTTTCATAAAACCAGACATTTCATTGCTCAGGTGGCTTTAAAACTGCACAAAAGTTACTTTATAGCAAAGCTTTGCGTGCTTACCATAGTCTTTTTAATTGTTTTTCCTCTATAGACAATGTGTCAGTAAAAGTCCTTTTGAAACTGTTTTCCTCAATGGTAATTCCGATTTTGTTATATGGGTGTGAAATTTGGGGAGTATATGCTCTTGGTAAGATTTCTGGTTTTGATATCTTTAAGAAGAAACTTTTTTCAACAATAATCCTTGCCGAAAAGCTCCATTTGAAATTTTGCAAACGTATTTTAGGTGTTCATTCTAAAGCATCAAATCTAGCTGTTTATGCCGAGTTGGGTAGGGTGCCTCTAATTTTACAGGTATCTACTCTTATTGTGAAATATTGGGTACGTTTGAATGACCCCTTTCTTAGTGAAACTATTGTTGGCAAGGCTTCACGCATATGTATTAATTCAAATAATCAAAGTGTTACATTTGCGAATTATATCTTAAAGTTGTGTGGTCTTGACGATGTTTCAAATCTCCGTGTCCCTTCAAAACAATTAGGACAGTTTATAAAAGTAATTAAAACAAAGTTATATGATCTGTACTCTAGTTTTTGGGAAAATGAGGTCTTTGGAGGGCATTCTGACTCTCGTGAAGTACAGCGGGGTAAATTACGGACATTCGGACTTGTGAAATCTAATGTGTGCTTTGAGAAGTATTTAAGTAGAATCTCTAATGTAAAACATCGACAAGCTGTTACCCGATTGCGAATCTCAGCACATAGGTTGCCAGTTGAAACTGGGCGGTACAAAAAGATACCTTATGATTCTAGAATCTGTACTATTTGCAATGATAACAGGATTGGCGATGAGCTACGTTACATAACTGAATGCAATAACCATGAATTTGTCAACTTGAGAAAGGACTTTCTTCAAAAGTTATATTGCGTCAATGATGTTTTTCGTGTATTTGATAAGGGGTCTTTATTCCTGTATTTGTTCTCAATGAAGGATGTTTCCGTTATTAATATATCTTCAAAATATTTTCATGATGTTTTGGAATTAGCAAAAGAATTAATAGATGTGTAATTGTTTTTGCAATGACATTATATTTTGTACTTTACTCATATTATCTAGTATTTTTTTGCCAATATATCTGTAGGGATATAAGGTATAATAAAGTTGTTGTTGTTGTTGTCTTATGAGGAACTCAGTGTAAAATAGCGGTATTTACATATTTTAATTATGTTACAAGTCATTTGTCTAGTAACAATAAACATGCCGCAAGCTTTTAAAACCAGACATCTCTGTTTTATTACTGAATTTCGTCTACTTCCTGAGAGCTTCCTGAAAGGAAATGCCAAGAAAGCCTTCAAACAATACAAATAACCTGCTCTACACGTGATGTTTGACGTCATATCGCCGGGTCTCCATGGCCACCAGGAGTATTTTTGACTGAACCGGAAGTTAGGCTTGACCCAAGTGCACTTTGTGTCTTCTCGAAAAAATAAACCTGCTATGACTCTGCTGTGCCAGAGTTCATTAGTCTTGGTTAAATTGTTTTGCTTTTTAGCATGTTTCGTTATAACATTTTCTCTTTTATACCGTGGGATTTCGTCCACAGACTGAAAAGTTAGAACCGACATTAAATATCTTCACAACAGTGACTCTAGGAGAAATTTAGCCTGTTCCAGGCTCTCAGATAGTGGGGGCGAGTGAAAAAGTTGCAGCGAGCGAAGAAAAAAACAAGTGGGGACTGAGGGACTGAGGCCCCCCTCCCTCCCTCGTTTTTCTTCGCTCGCTCTGACATTTTTCGCTCGCCCCCACTATCTGAGAGCCTGGAACAGGCTAGGAGTAATTCTGGTTCTTGGTGGTAAAATCTGTGACCGATTTATATAAAAGCTGTGTGAAATTCCGGTTACTTTGGCTTTCCCATGGCACTGATAATTATGCTGTGCAATGTGGCTCTGACGTTTTCAGCCTGTGAATGAAATCCTAGTCACCATTCAAATAAGAAGCTATGGAGCAGTACTTTCCTGTGGCACTGATAATAATGCTGCGCGGTGTGGCTCTAACGTTTTAGCCTGTGAATGAAAGTGCGACCATTCATATCAGTGAAAGAAATTAAATTTCCAGTATTTAACTCTCAGATATAATTTATCCAATCGACTGAATGGCCCAGCTGAATGGAATTGAAAAAATACAGTTTCGTCACCGAGTGGCGTCCAAAGGACGAAGGATAACTGCGACAAGACAGATTCATGACAAGACAAGGCAAATAAAGTGCACAATGTTTTTCTTTTGTTATATAAGAACCTATTTATATGAATGTTGAGGCTGGGATTGGCCAGAATCAGTTTAAGAACGTGTTAAAAATATACCCTAGCTTACTAAGAATAAAAATTAATATAGTGTAACAATTTGGAAAGAGAAAATTTGGAGTCCAACTCAGCACAAAATGCTTAAATAGTTAATTTGCAAGGTTGCAGGTCATTTTCCATTTAACAATTAGATTATGAACTCTTCGCCCTCATCAACTATCACGCGATAGAAATCAAGAAAGAATAATCTAATTGTTTTAGTATCTACTAGACGTCCAAAACTTAAGCCGAACAAATACCCTTCACAGACACTTCAAAAACACAAAGAAGCGGCCGCCATTAGGCTACTCATTCTACTCACTTTCTATAGCAGAACGATAGTGAGTACAGCCTAGCTAATAAGAGAAGAGCATTCGTGATAGAACGCTAGTAGATTTATACTAATTTGTACGGTAGCACTTGGGCCATTTTTTCCTTTTTTTTTAGAGCTACCTTTTGATTTACCGGAAATACTGTACAATTTATCTTAAGAACATCATAAAAACGTTTTCAGTCTCAAAACTCACCCCCAAAAAATACGCCGAGCAATCCCTCCCAGCTCAGCCTCAAGTAAAAAAAGTCAGTTGACCTTCTTATAAAAAAAAAAATGAGTGTATTCTACTGTCCTATACATACTCATTATATAAAAGAATACATTGTAGTACAGAGAATTTTATGAGAACAAAATATTGTGATTACATGGAGTTTTCATAATCCAAATGTGAATGTGGACTCAACATGCACAAGAAAACTGCACGACCGTGAACTTCCTACATATGTTTACTTTCCATATTTAGCTTTTTGTTATATTTTCATTAGTTTAGTTACACACGACCCCACAAGCTGTACAGCTTTAACTATTACTAACATTTATTCCTTTCGCTTATAAACGCCATTTCTAGCTTGTATTCACCTTGCCACCTTTTTATTAATATTATTTTGCTTTTAGAGCGGTCTAAAATGTTCAACCGATTGAGCGATATAATAGACCTATAACTACTTATCGTATTTAAATAAAGGTTTACATTACATTACATCATAATATAACTACAGGCTCATTAAACAGCTTCAAGTGAGAGCAGATATATCGATATCATGAATATTAGACAGTCAAGTCGGCGACGATAACCTAACGTGGGACCAAAAGAGAAGCCGCTACTCGGAGCAGTAAGCTCATCGATGCTGTGTGTTTCTCTATGACTTCAAAATGCAATTTGTCTTCTTTTCCAGTTGGCTTTCTTTGGAACTGAAAAAGGATAGGGCCAGTCAATAGGAAATGTTGTAGTGTCTGTTAAATATAGCGTTGTCTGTTTTCCATGTAAATGCATCATATAATTTACTGTTTGAGTTACAAATGCCACCGTCTAATGAAAGTGCTTTACTCTCATTAAGATCAACAATTCGGGGAGTTTTGGGACCAGTTATGGTCTTCAGAAGAGATCAGAAGACATTTAGCAGAGCAAAAATCTTAATGGTGTTCTACGTCACACTGAGAGAAACAAAAACGAAAACATGTTAACAAAACTGGTGCGTTTTAAACCTTATAACCCTATATATAACCATGTCCAAGTTTCCAATCAAACCTGCACAAAACATTTTAGAAAATTCAGTATCTCTCAAAACCCTATTATAAAGAAGCTGAGCAAGTTATTTATTCTAGTTTCAAGTATTGGCTTCAAAAAAATTGGCAAAACAACAATTGTTTATAAATGGTCTATGGTCAGACAGAATGTTCTGTTTCATTACAATCCGTATACACTTTACTATGTATAGCTCCCTTGGCTTTGGCATTCTAATTTGCATTTCAAGTGAGGCCCACTTGTTTTTGCAATAACTGAAGATAAAAGCGCTTATTGCTAAGACAAACAAAACACAACGAGAAATGTTTGAATTCTTTAAAATATAGATAGATAAATAAATAAATAAACAAATAAATAAATAAATAAATGCAAAAATTTGAGTTGCATGAGTAAATGTGTTTTCCCAGTGAGCGTAAACTGCTAAAATAATGCAGTGAAATTCGATTATTCGAACCAAAACTCGTTTCCCTAGGATTCCCAGAAACATCGGCGGGCAGTAGCAAAACTTAGGGCAGGTAATCATAACCTAAGAATTGAAACTGGAAGACATTCCATCCCTAAACTCCCTGAGCATCGGAGAATCTGTCAATACATTGCAGCTCAAATGAAGTTGAAAACGAAGCACACTTCATCTTATTTTGCAATAAATATGACACAATTAGAAATTCTCTGGTGGAAGATATCATTAGCAAATATCCCGAATTTGATTATTTAAATGCTAATAACAAAATTGTTTTTCTCTTTAATAGCACCGATGCTTTCATTTGTAAATTTCAGTACGAAAAACGTCATGACGGAAACGACAACTTCTTGAGTCGCTTCCTTTTCTTTGCAATGTAACTAAAGTCAAGTTTCCATATGACTGCTTTTTTTATCGCTGTGAACGCAACGATCTGTGCGAAATTTAAAGTTGGGCGACCGTTGAGTCGACCAATTACCATACGATCGCTAGCCAATCGCTACGATCGCTGAGAAACAAAAATGTTTGTGGTATGTTTTTTGAATTTTTTTTTTCTCTGAGCGTCCTTTTTGGTACTTTTACGCGATGGCTTTTCATTCTTTTTATATTTTTATTTTTCCAAAAAATTTCAACAAACAGTCTAATTTTGAGCTTTGAGCTTCCTTCATAAAAAAAACTGAATAGACTAGAATTGCAAGCGACCTGAAAAATCGCAGTGAATTATGGTATTCTTTGAACGCAGCGATCTCTGCAATCACAACAAGTTAAGGCAGCGTGGTCGAGTGGTCAGAGCACCGGACTTGAGACCCTAAAGTCCCGACTTCAAGTCCCGCTTTGATCACTAGCTGAAGTTGTTTCATGGTAGACCCCAGTTCAACTCCTCTGCCACGCTTGTAAAATAGCCACTGAACTGGTCTGCGCCAGCTGGGATTTTTAACATGTTATGTTCAATTTGAAGTATTCAGTGTTTCTGTTATTTAAATGCTCGGCCCTACCAGCACTTGTGCTATATAATTAAACACTTACCGAGGCTAAATACAGGTCATTTATTTATTTATTTATTTATTTAGTTATTTACAATCACTGGAGCATTACTGGACAGTAGTTCCTTATGATCGCAACGATTTCTGCAACCGCTGAGATTGTTAAACTTTATTGCGCGCAACAAGATTTTTTTGGGGGTGTCACGCGATGCAACGTCGCAACGCAACCTTGACAACCTTGTGAGAAAAGTTGGACCGTGTGTCCGGGCCTTAACGATCAATGGAGAGTGCTTTCCACAGCGATTACTGCGACTGAAGCTGCGCAAAGCCATTGTAGGGATTATACTATACTGTATTGCAATATATCTAAAAAAAAAAACATTTTTGGAGTCTGATTGCCACAAAAATGCGAACATGATCCTCAAAAAGCAAAGTGCGTTTTAGGGATGGTGTCCCACAAAAAAAAACACGTAAAAATACCGGTTTCCTTATTTCCGTGTTATTTGAATTGGATAAAAAGATTCTATAGAGCAATACAGAACATTAAAGTAAATTCTTAACCTTCATTTTGTCTCTTTAGTTTAAATTCCTGGCTTTCACCACTTGTGGCGTTTTTCCTTATTTTAAGATAATAAAGCAATTAATGCATAAGGCAACCTATACCCGATTTATCACCAGGAACACTGTCCCTTAACACCATGTATTTCCACAATGGCGACAATTGTCATAATTAAATTACATAATATTGCACGGGGGTAGTCTAAAAAGACCGGATTTTGTGGTTCTTATTAATTGTCAATTTCGTGAGGTCATAGTGGGATTATGTTATTCTGATTGGTTTAAACCGTGTCCATGGCAACTTGTGACGCAGCCGTGAGGGTTAAAATTTGTATGATACACAACCAAGAGATTGACACGGTTTACAACATGTCAAATTTTGTCGAGCAAAAATTTTGTAATTGACTGTTCTATGTTGTTTTTCTGGGAGCAAAATGTAACTTGCTGGACAGAAATAAATGGCCTTTTTCAACTGGCCCATTTAAATGACCCATTTGAATGCTCAATAAGCATGCGGACCCGATATTTGTTCATTTACAAACTGTGCTGGTATCAAAACCTTCCCACTCGTGAAATCAAGCCTTTAATTAAGTAACTGGTCACTTCGTCTGTGGACGTCGACGAAATTCAAAATTCTGACTATGATGTTGTCTGTTTTTTTTTTTAAATGATATTTAGCTTTTTTACTTTTTTATTATTTTTGGTACTCTTTGGCGGTTAACCTTAAAACCATGGCGCGGTTATAATGAGCAGAGGTCGTTTTCCGGGTTTTTGTTTTTCACGAATCTATTAACACGTTGGAAATTGAGGGAGAGATTGCAATCAGGTTTTAAATATTAAGTGATTTGTATAGTACTCATAGTAGTTTCACAGCTTTCAGCTAATCTTTGGCTCCGAAACTTGAACTATACCCATCTACAAGAAACCAGTCTCCACTTTTAGCTAGCCTATTAATTTTCGTCTACAAGCGACTGTTATTTGATGTTTGTACGCAAATATAGATTACTTGTAAATACGACTGCCCAGAACTGAATGATAAAGTCACTAAACACCATTACAAATTACAGTAAAAGTTGGTTTGCATGCGTAGTGGACGGTACTGGCCGGGATAGTGGTGTACAAATTACAAAGAATTTTCGTTTGTGTTTTTACGTTGTATTGCTGATTTTGTCATGTCTAAGTTATTGCTGGTCCGGTTATCTACGACATTTACATTATAACGGAGCCTGCATGTACTGCAACATGGATAGTGAATATGATATAAGGACAATAACCACACAAAAATCAGGATTATAAGTAGTTTAAAAAATACCCGCTACATTTTTTTGTAATAAAACTAGTAAACTATAATTCATCCTCGTCGTTTAAAGCATGAAAAAAAAAAAGAGGGAGAGAGAGAGATGTTCACAACTGAATCAGTATTGGACAACCAACCTCTGGTCGGTCGCCATATATATACATCGCCAGACATCATGTGATATTCTATTGAAAGCTTACCTTTTTATGCGCCAATCAGCGAGTTTGCGAGCACGATTGAGAAACGTGCGACATTTTGACATGCTTCAAACTGAATAAAAAAGTTAACAGAGTGGAAAGCATTCAAGTAATTGTATAAGTACTTAGTAATTAACCTCCGCTCATTTTACTGATCCACATGGGAATTTACAATTCAGTGTATCGTCGAAAACAAATACCGACTGAGAGCGTTTAACCTGGAGCTTTCAAAAAAGAAATAAAAACTACCCAAATTCGAATAGAGAAAAGTAATTTATGCACGATAGCGTAAGTGAAGTTAGCGGGAAACGAGTTTGCTATTTTAGTTGTTCTAAATTTGAACTCATTAGCATTGTGGCGAAGATTGTGCGATTACAACCACAATGACAATATCACCCAAGCGTTGATTCTCGGTCCTTTCAAATGCCCTGAAAGGCTATTTGATTAAGGCCTTTGTTCATTGGCTATAGGAGTAACAATTGAGAATGGTAGCTTCTAAACAAAAGGCCTCCCTTGTATATTAGCACTGAAATCTAAAATGTTTGGTGTCCACATTAGGGGAGGAGAACTTTGATTTTGTGTGGTTATTAGAAGATTAATATGATCTTGTTCATCGCAGATGTCTTTGAAACGCTTGGAAAACCCACAAGAGGTAACCTATACCTTAATACGCAAACACTTAAAGTTATTCCTGAACAACTTCACTGCTATATCCTACACGCTGGGAAAACTTGTTTACGTTCTCCTGATATTGTTGTAGTCAACTAACATAGATCTTGAAAGGCTTGTGTGTTTTGAAACCACCTTCGCATATATGTTGTGATGTTTTTATCTACGACCCAGATAGACTAATTTGAAAGCAATCAACTAAGGCCTTATGTTTTCGACGCTTGAATATATGGCGCCCGTATTCGATCACCACTAAAATCTTCGATTGTAATCGATTGTCCTACCGGCTTGAAATGTTAATTTATATTTAAAGAACACTCAGATTTTACCACAACACGGCCGCTTAAAGGCAGTTCTTGCGCCGGGCTAAATGTATCTCAAAGGGCAAGTTGATTTGCTATGCGAAGGCAACGTTGACGCTTCAGTCAATGTGAACAAAGACACATTTCCTGTTCGCATATTTATAAGGGACTTGTTGGTTTCCTAGTTCATGTCGAATAGAATGACAGTGAAGCAACTTTTACGTATTCTACAGGTTGTGTACAAGCTTGCTTTAATCTGCGACAACTTTTATTGCGCCTTTCGCGTTAATTTCCCGCCTACCACCTTGCCGAACACCGGTGAATTGTACTGAATAGTGGCTACAGTACAATGTATTCAAAACCGGCTAAGGTTAAAACAACAGTTGTAAGGACGCGGTATGATTTAACGTACTATAATATTCAGTAGCTAAGTACACGAAACCAAAATCTTCTTTCGGTAGAATTCAACAATACAACATCCGCTTATTCATTTTCTGGTAAGAAACACTAGGGAAAAGTCGAAGCAACGTGGCTGAATACATACTAATACCTGATTAAGTTTTGGCGTCAACATGGAGTAATTAATTTTCATCTGTTTTTTAGGACCCTTAAAACGCATTTCATCTTTTTGAAAAAAAAAATTAAACTTTTAAAAACAATATTGTTTCGAAAAAACTCTCAAAAATCTCATATAAAGTTGTTATTTGAAAAGATCAGGAGACCAGAACGGGCAGTGAAAATACTAATTGGGCTCATTATAAACGAGCACAAATCAGCCAGTTTGTGGTAAATATTTAATGATAAAATAAGAGAAACTAGGTGACGTTTCGATGTCATTCAGACATCATTTCAAGTACAAGAATAAAAAAAATAACAGTTAACCTGTTTATTCATATATTAACTGTAATTTTTTTTCATTCTTGTACGACTTGTAAATTGTGTCAGGATGACATCGAAACATCGTCAAGTTTCGCTTATTTTGTTATTAAATATAAACATTATAAAGGCGTTCTGTTTTGCTGAAAACTCTGGATAAATTTCCATGCAAATAATAATTAATACATGATAATGTTTAAATCAAAATGCGGTTAGACTTCATATAAGTTGTCGTCATGATTTGCTATAATCTTAAAACGAGTGTCGATGATGACTTGCCAAGTGAATTTGACGGGAAAAAAGCCAATTTCTTTCAGGCCAGAACCCCCACACAACAGAACGCGAGTTTCAGTCTACGGTATAGTTTAGGAAGTAGTGAACTGAGCCATATCTCCGGGGTAAAAAGCACGCCGCGGAGTGAATAAAACTGGGGCACAGAGAGATACCACCAACAAACGACTTCCTTTAAAACCTTTTTTTCAGTTCTTATTTTATTAGTACCCAATGAAGAATTGAACAGGGCTTTGTTAGCTGTTGGTATTAATAAAATGAAGACAAGGGAAATGTCAATATATTTTTTTTTCGGCCAACTTTTTAAGAATTCGATTGGTTTGTTTTTAGTATTTTTGTAATATTCCTGTTTTCAAGTTTGTTTCCAGCACAGAACATTTAATGTTTCCACTTCCTCTCCCCATGCACTCTTTAATTTAGCTACCTTCCATACCAGCTGCACAGAATGATTCCGGTATACCACGGTCGGTTTTATTCAGTCGCTCCCTCTTGTTGCAGAACCCTCCCCCCCGGAAAAAAAAATTAACAGCAACGTAAGATAGTATCTTAAGAAACATTAATATAAATAGCTACAAAACGATTTCATCCATAGTTCTCACAAATAAAAACCACAGTGGTGCTACTACTACTACTACTACTACTACTACTACTACTACTACTACTACTACTACTACTGCTGCTGCTACTACTATTACTACTACTACTACTACTACTACTACTACTAACTACTACTGCTGCTGCTACTACTACCTACTGCTTCTACTTCTACTTTGATTAAGAATGAAAGGGTTAACTTTCAGTCACAGCAAACGGGAAAAATGTGCGGTTTCTCTTATTTAGCAATCGGAAACTGAGGGAGTCCGGTTTTCAGATCCTCCTCCCAACAACGAAGGAACGCGGGCGCACAAAACGGCTGGTAATCGAGCCTATCGGAAACTAAAACCAACCATTACTTGTCACACGAGCGTTTTCCCGTGTTAAGACCCTGCTGCGATCTTTTGCACTGATCAGGGCTTCTCATTGGCTCATGATTGTGAATGAGTTATTTTTTTTATTTGATTGGCCATGGTAAGATGCGACTACTTTTTGATTTAATTCAGTAAGATAATCTTGTATTAGAAAGCCTGTCATGTAACTTTCTATTTTAAGATCGACAGACGTAAAAGAGAATTATTGCACATTTTATAAGTATTCTGCATCTGAAGGACTGGTACTAAATGTCTAAAACACTGAAATGTCAATCATTCAACCAACCAATCAGCTAGTTGCCAAAACCTAAAAGAAAGTGTGAATGGGTTTAACTGTAAGGCAAGAAACGGCCAAAATTTTAACTGGCTGCTAAGAGCGGTTCATAATTGATTGTCGAATACAATTTCGTTCAGTATTGCTTTGGTTTTGCATTGCTCCCGATTGTTACGCTTTGTGATTGGCTAAAAAATCTCGTGCCACTTTATCAACCAATCAGAAGTAAAACCAAAGCCAAACGTCATGAATCGTGACTTGCTCGTTTTCCCGCTCTTTCTTGGCGCCTGCGACATGTATTTGCTTCGAGTTCTGATTGGTTCATCGGATTGTCTACCTCTGTTAATTACTTTGGCTTTGGTTTTACCACACTCAAGTAAAATGAATTTGATTGGTAAATGATAGCCGAACTATAGTAACTAAGAACCGCTTTTAACAAATTTCAATCCCTTCATTCACGGCATTGCGCTTATTTTGAACCCCTCTCCTCGCTTCGTTTTTCTCTCCCCTCGTTCGATTGCTCTTCTTTACACCGCCTGTAAGTTCATTTCTCTTATTTGTTGTCTAGCCTGCTGCCTTGTCAAGTGCGGGGCGCGTGCAAGTGTTGGAAGCCCCGCCACGCTCCCTGTTTAAAGGATAAGTGGTTACCGGTTCTCGCAGCCACAGCAACGTTCCTACAGCTATAGGCCTGTGTCTTGCAACATTTTGCGCCTCTAGTGGTCGTCTTAGACCTATCCAGTCCAAACAGCTCTGTCAGATTTGACCTTTGCTAGACTTTTTTATTTGCTGTCTCTTATTTTCTATCGGTTTCACAAGCCTTCCTTGAACTAAGTTATTGTTTCCTCGTAACCTCGGGCCTTTATTAAAGAAAAGGGTCCTATGGCGCTTTATAAAAACAGATTAAAAATTTAAAATCAATATAAAACAACACCGATTACTAATTAGCAAGATCACGTATTAGAACGATCAACAGATCAACAAAAATACCAATTTTACTTTTTTACTCTCAATGCTAGGAACAACGAAAATGTAATATTGCTATTCACTAGAACAATAGTAGTTTTGAAAAGAAAATTTGTAAACGTGGCTTGGATAAAATCATTATTCTATAGTTCCTTGTGAAATTCAGCAGATCTGTCAACAATGAGTGACATCGATGAAGACTTGGTGTTTGCAATTTTGCCAAAATAAAGCCCTTGCTGTTTTTTATACTAATTACGTAATAATGCAAAATATGAAATTATTATCACATTTGTATACAGGGGAGCGTATTAAGTCAATTTTTTTCAAAAATCCAAACATAAAGTTTTGAAATTTTGGGTTTCTTTACATAAAACCAAAACAGATTATGAATCTAAATGATCCTCTCGGGAGAATGATCATCGAACGACGTCTAGTACCGGATATTTTTAAAATCGTGGATTCATTATTCAAGCGTTTCTTTACTACGAATGAAAAAATAATACGCATAGCCTACAGCGACTGTAAACAATATGAATAATGTTATTTCTTACAAGTCATACTGGCTTACTTATTTTTTGTTCGCCATTTTAATTCTCTTTTCGATCAAATGAATACTTCTTTTGCAAACGAAAAATCCATTTGATCCGAATTTTTTAACTGATTCAGTTGGACTTTGCAAATGAAATAGGAAAAGAAAAATTAAGTCGTTAAATTGCGTACTACGCGTCCGCGAAGCTTTGCACGATCGCCGTGTCACTTACATCAAACAACGCATATCCCTCCCACTTTACTTTAACAAAAGAAAACGTCCTCTTCAGTAATGCATAAAACATTAAAGACGTCTTGAAGTTAAGCTGCCATTGGCTGCTTGCAGCAACTGTCCACTTCTTATGTAAATAGGTGGTGTGGATTGAGTAATAAAAATTAAACGTTGCCAACATCAGATCTTCTGGTTCAAGAGCGCTAAGCAGATGCTATAGAGTGAAAATTGTCGGGACCACACCACCAGCTATCCTAATATCATAACACGAAAGCGCCAAGGTGAAGACAGAGAGGGTGTCGTTACAGGCTTTTGAAACTGTGAAATTCGACAAATATTGCACGGCCTGCTGGCCGTGCCCCGAGCTGAAGACTTCTCCGCCTCGAGGCTGGTTGATCAAACATAAACCAAGTTTGTCATTTTTTATTTTTATTTAGGATGATAGTCTCTTAATGTTCAAATTATATATTAATGTCGAGGAGATTTCGGATTTCGATTTTATGGCGCCAAAAGTTAAGACTGGTGAGAAATTTATGATCACCTTTAGTGATCTGTAACTAAGCTACGTTTCGTGGGCAAAGGAATAACATCTATTTATTCGCTATTGTCGTTATGTGTATGGTCTCTATTGTTGAAACAAAAATACGACGTCGCTTTTTTCAGTGCGAGCACTTTGTTAATTCTTACTATTTCCCGTCCTGAATATTGTATCCGAGATGATACTGTAGTATTTGCTTTCCGACCTGTTTGCCTCTTGATAAAAAGATATCATTGATTTTTCCCAAAAAGTAAATCGATCGCCGCTATTAATGAGAGAGGCTTCTATGAAAATGATATAATGGTATTTTTTAAATATTCAAGTAAATTGCAAAATGAAATTTGTAGAACGAGCAAAAACCTTCAACCTGTTTGTATTAAAACTGCACCGCACAGCCGTTATCAGTCTAGTCGGAATTGAGCCGCTTTTATTTTTGTACTCAAGGAAAACAAAAATTGTGTTCAGTTGTATAAAATGTGTATTTTCGTCCCAAGCCGGAAAATTTTATGCTCTACAAAAAATAAGCTACGGGCGTTTCCTTACTACAAAGCTACATAAAGACGCTTTTTACGTAAAAAATTCTCAATTTAAACTTTTAGATTTGATCAAAACATTCAAGAAACCTTTTGTCGCGTTACTTTGTCAATCAAGCACGCGTTTACAACAGAGCGAGTTTTTATTGGCTAATGCGATAGAATTAAGCCCACCTACTTCATAAGCATACACGATCAGGATAAACGGCATAGAAAAAAAAAGCTACAAATGAATTCATTTCTCTGACTTAAAATAAGTGTGTCATTCATTAACTTAATAATATATTTTTCCTTCTCTTGTGGGCAACGCAGAGAAATACAAATTGTTTATGTATGCGTTTCGTGCAAACTTATTAGAAAATATGCATTTTTTTTGTGTTTAATAAAACTGGGGGCTTACTGTTAAATATAGTTTTTGGTGGAAAAAATATTGCGAGATTTTGCAGATGCTTCAGGTGCGAAAATTTGTTTATATTACTTAAACAATTAGCTGAAGGATTTTAAATGCGGAACCTTCGAAGAATTTATCTTTTCATCATTTTCTACTTTCAAATGTGCCTAAATCCAAACACGCTTTTAAAGCAAGATCTCACTGCTTTAGGCAGGGGTGACAATAGCCTTATCTGCGTACAAACATTGAAATGAGACCGTAATTCAGATAGACAGATCAGAAAAAATTCCTCGGAGTACATGGCGATTCCAAGAACGGATCTACCTTTATATTCCTCCTTCGTTGTTTTGAATTTCTGCTGTGGGCAGCTGACTTTTTCTTTGTTTGATCCTAGAGCTACTGCTAAAAGAACAATAACTTTCCGCCGGCAAAGTTTTTTTGCAGTGAATGCGCGGGCAATGTGGTTTTGTGATGGCGAAAATCAGATATTTGTACCTGACTAGTGAAACTCAAATCCGTACAGACCGAAGCTTTACAGGTTTAATTTTTCACTGTTCTTTGATCGCTTGTTTCTATTAATCTCACTATGAGTATCATTTTATTCTCAAAAAATAGCTACAATTGAACAGTTCCTTTTCTTGGATTATGTCAAGAGCGCGCCCTTTAACTAGCAACAACAGTGTCAAAGAACTTCTGTTTACCCATATAAGCGACCCAGCCAACCTTTTAATATTAAATTTTGAGGGGTTTAATTTTGCAGTTTAAAGCCTACAGTAGCTTTTGGAAAAACGATAGATAATTTGGTACTGCGTTATACATTTGGTGGAGTTTCTCTTCTGCTCATTTCACCGAACAATTTAACTCTAATAATAATAATTTGTTGCGAGCGTTATTTTTCCTCAGTAGCTGGGGAAAACCATATTAATTTTATAGTGTGCGAATAGAACTTTCGAATCACGGCGCATAACAAATTTCACGTCAGAAAGCCACGCTGCATTTGATGCATTTTGTGAATCAAAAAACTTTTCATCTGACGAACTTTTGAAATTAGCATGTCAGAAACGAAAACTTGTCTTTTCAACGACAAATTTAAGAAATTCCTTTCTTATTCCCAGGAACAACGCGAAAAGCGAATTTTCAGCTGTTTTCTGTCGAAGGCTAAATGATGACATGTAGGCATGAAAATTTTATGCTCTACCTGACAGCCTAATCTATTTTTGAATTAATTAACATTAAAGATAAATTTTCGAATTTACTTTTGTTTTTAGGTTGGTGAATTTCCTTGCGAATGGAGCTTGAGTATATAGATTTGGAAACCACAGGCATCGCCAGCTCTGCCGGTAAGTTGCCAAAAAAAAATAATAAACGGAGGAATAAGTTTGGAAAATATCAACTTTCCGCTCCCGCCACAAAACCAAAAAAAGGTAATTTAAATATTCGACTTATGTGCGAAGTCCGGGTATAGAAATAATCCTTATTGACTCGTTCGTGAGGCGCTGCATGGGTGTGCTCAACAATGATCGTATTTTGCAAGCAGAGTTAATTTGGCTGGAAATGGATTCATTTTTGACTTAAGAAAAATCATGCTAAGCAATACTTTAATATTAGGGTTTTGGAAAGGGTTGTAACCCTGACCAATTGTTTTTCATTCGATAGAAGCAAAGTTTGTCTGCAAATGAAATTCGTCACAATTAAGTCCAAGATGGGTATTGTATATGTTGTGTGCGGTGTTTTCTCGTCGTGTGAAAGACCACATCTTTCGCAACCGGCTAAACGATCAATTTGCCTTGGCATCGGTTTCAAATTGCTTCGCCTGTAACATTGTTAAATGTTGTGCAGTTCGAATGAAAACCAGGTAATAATAGTCGTCGTTTGCGATTCGCGGGCTTATTACAATTTAAAAACAAGACCAAAGTTTTGAGTTTACCTTCCTTGTTAGCGGGAAATTAGATTTGACTGCTCGTAATCTAAGTCACGGCCGAAGTTGACTCGGCCGGGCACAGTCGACCTGCACAATTTATCGAGGCTTCGAGTGAAATCTAGGAAAACAGGTAGCGAACAAACTTGCAATCGTTAATTATAAGGTTGCATATATTTTCTTGGCGAATGACAGTGCCAAAGTTTACAAATGAAAGAGACTGAAATGTAACATCACAACTGAAAGAAAAATAATGCATGCAAAACAATATTATCAATTGAATGTGCTTCGGCCTCAAATATCCCAAATAAACGATATAGCCAGATATATTAAACAGTACGGGTTTTCTTTCAAACCAGTGTTTAAATATTTAAATTTGCAAGAGTCGGTTTTCAAATCCGTTGATTGACATTAACGATAAAAATGTTTTGTGTCGAACTGTTTTCATCTTATAACCTGATCTCGATTTCATTACCTGTTGCGATTTAAATGGCGAGAAACTGTAGGAACTTTAGAGTTTGAATTTACATTACTTGCCTCATGTATACATTTTTTAGTCTTTTTAGTTTATAAATAAATGTTCGGGGTTTTGGTTTTTGCTTCCCTCGTCAGTAACCGCAAAAAACTTATTTTCTCATAGCATATTAATTTTTGAGACATCATTTTCCGTAGTTTTGCAAGGCGTTGAAACCCTACTTCCTCCCCCCTCCCCTCTTCAAAAAAGAAAAAAATATACATATATATACCACATATTCAGGCGTTTAATCCAGCGAATGAATCATGAAGTCCATAAAGTCATTGAAATCATGATCGTTTTATCGATAACAAAAGTGATGAACATTTTGTAGCTAAAGAATAAAGGTTTATTTTCTCATGGCGTGTGCGGATTCTGACCATGTAACTTTTCCACCGCAGGTTTTATGATTCAGTTATTTACCGACCTTTTAAAGACTGGATAATAAATCTCGGTGGACTTTTCACACCATGATATTGCATAACAACATTCTTTTTCTTATGGACCGAAAGCCATAAGAACGATTAATTAAATTTTCTGAACGCTACCAAAAACTGAGACCGAACTGTGTCAGTAATATAAATGCGAATGGGAAGCCATTTCACGTTTATTAATGTTCTATAGTTTTTTACTGTCAGTTATGGACAATTATCATTCGTGTCGGATTTTACAACGGCGAGCCCAAGAAAACAACAAACTTCAAAAGAATAAATGGATAATTTTCGAGAAACAGTGAACTTTGTGGAAAACACAAAAAAGTGTTACGGGGGATTACAGAGATCGGCTTTGGACTGATGCATTTCGTTGACGTTTCAAACAATCCACAATTGCTTTCACTTAGCCTGTAGATCAATGTTAGGCGAATTTTAGTGAATTTTTGGTTTATTGTAGTGTGAGAGGAACAAAGAGAGGCCGGGATTTTTAAAAGTTAGAAAAATAAGAACTGTTGGAATATGAAGTTAATAAAAAGGGGATTGAACCGAAATAGTCCGAAAAATTAACCTGGGGTGCTCTTGATTAGCATAAAACGAGCATCATCCAAAATTTTCATCCAAGCCTAATATCTGGTATGAAATTCAGATTTATTGAGCTAAAGTAAGATTATGTATAAGCGTATTCAAAAAGGGAAGTGTGACCTCAAAAAAACTACTTCGAGCCACCTTAAGTCTCATGTGTAACTTGTCTGTATAACTGATGAAGGTCGAGAGACCGAACGTTTTTAAACTAAATTTTTATATTTTTTATACCAAAAGTTGTCCCTTTTCGGTCTTTTTAACTAGTTTATATATATATATATATATATATATATATATATATATATATATATATGTAGATGTATATTAAATTAAAAGCGAAACATGTTGCAGAACAGGAAGATATGATTGAAATTATCGGTAATAACGAAAATTTCTTCATTGTTACGTGTGCTGAAAAAGAAACTGTATCAAAAACATTCAAAACTGTTTTTGAAACAATTTTGTACAGCACTCGTAACGAACAATCTAGTTTCATTTAATTGTCCCTTAACCTGAGTACAGTGGCCCAGAGTGGCCAGCAAAATCGAAAGTCGCTTCAGCCGAATGTTAAAGTAGAATGTCAAAAGGTCAAAATCGAAACTCGATTTAGGAAAGTGGAAAGTGAAGTCCAATTTACAGTTTTTTAAAAACACACTTTTCACTTGCGAATATACGAGTTTTCACTTCTCACTTGACTTTTTTACATTCATTCCTACACCTAGTTCAGTTTAGTTATTCAGTTGTTGATATTCTTATACTCAGTGTAAAAGTGTTATTCTCGCGCCTTTTCCTGTTTTGATACAACTCATTATAATCTTGAACTATTTAATTGAAGTGACAGTTTTTCCGGCAATAAAGCGGAAAGTTATAATGCGGCAAACAAATTATCAAGAGCAAAGTGTGAAGACAAAGAAAGAACAGATTATCAAGAAACAAAATTAAAAGCCAACACCGTAAATTTATTTCGCGTTCTACGTGTATAAAAAGGTGCTTCACAGCGTTTCAGTTCCATCACTTGAAATTACATTTCATCATTCCAGTACATAAGTCATCCAAACATATACTCACTAAATGAAAACTAAATGCGAAAATTAATGCCCTTGTATTTTCATAATTAATCAATAAAATAGAAAAATAAGAGTACAACTTGCCCATTGTGGGCGAGATCTTCCATGAAAACTACACAAATCTCACTGGGTGTTGGACTTTTTTACGAGGACGTAGACACCATAGGGACCGTCTATTTCTATGAGAGAGCGGGTGTTCGTAGAATTTTTTGGACTGATCGTCTGTATGAAATGAATTTTTTATCACCCACCCCTCCCCCCTACAAGGAACTAAAAAGTTTTTTTTTTCGAAAATCATAACCAAATGATCATCTCATGCACTACATTTAGATGTATTGCATTCGCAGGACTGTCTTAAATTCTGCCAGCCCCCACCCACTATCTGATGAATAATGAACGTTCCCCAAGGTGGACTTTTTGTTTAAACCCCTTCAATCTTAAAACTGACATATTTACAGGATTTAAAATCAATAAACACAAAATCGCTGTTTTTAGAAATGCTAAAAAGAACCAATATACTGCAGAGAGTTCTTCTTCATACAAGGAACTTTAAACGCAGCAATGCCACAATACACATCTCCCCGTTTTAACCAGAATAGCTAAATTACCTATGGAGTAGCGGGCAGCCATGAACATCTGTTTTGGCCTTTGTTTGAAATGATTTGCAATGTTGTTGTTTTTCATTATTGATTCGTCCTGATCAAAGCAGACAGCTTTCCATATAGTTGCTCATAAACCTTATTCACAAATGGCCGCCGGCCATAAAGGGTCATTAACTTCTTGGGTAATTAACTCGTGCGCTATGCGTAAAGTTTTGGTCAAAACGAGAATGTGGATTGTGGATTTACTGCATAAAGGTGCTTGTAAGTTTCCCAACAGCTTAGATATCTGAGTCAAAATGTAAGTGTGTTCACACTAACATTTACTAGACATGTGATTCTGGGAGACAAAGTTTAAAGGGCCGCTTCTTGTCAAAATCTACAATCTACTTTCTACACACTGACTGTTACCAGCATATTAGCAAGCAAAGCAAAGCTGTTCTATGTCTTCACTTTTAACATCGACTTTAGCAAGAAGGGTCATTCTGGCTGTTTATGATGTTGTAAACACCAGGAGAAACCTGTTTTATAACCAGTTTAACAACATTCCAGAATCCCTGCAGATTTTTGACTCTGAAAATGAACTGCTGCGGAGGATAGGAGGCCACCTTCACCAACTCGTCAATACCAGAAATGTAAGTTCCAACTGCAACCACGTAAATCTGGACTCCGATGTTTTTCAGTGCCTGTGCATTGGGTATGGTCAGTTGTGATTCGACATTTGAATGGCCATCAGTGACAAGGAAAACCATCTTTCTTGCGAAAACACGTCGACCTTTGGAAAAGGAACATTTTCGCTTAATTAACTTAACATTAACAGGAGGTAAATCTAGAAAGAGTACATGCTCTGCAGTTGCCCCGGATTTATTATATTTTTCGAGAAAGAAGGGCAGAGCATACGTTTCCATATTGTCGACTTAGCCGCCTGTGAAGTACGGCAAGAAATGGAAAATAAACAAGCTCGACCTAATCTTGGTAACGTGAACATATATCAACATGGATTATTTTCTTTTATCAATTATTACACAGGATGAGGGTAACATTTTCTTATAAATTAAAGCTGGATTTCGACTGTCGCGTCATTTTTACGTGCGTAAATAATATTAGAGACGATGTATGGACAGGTTACCTAAACGTAAAAAGTTAAACCGTGCTCAACTTCTTACTTTTACGCAAGCTATTCATACATCGTCTTTTATTCTATTTACGCGCGTAAAACGCACGTAAAAATTACGCGACAGTGTAAATCCAGCTTAAAGATACTATGATCATCGTTAGGGTCTTAATAGAAGTTAGTTATTTGCTCAAGAAAAAAAACGAAAACCACTGAGCAACTTTAACGCAAACTGATCAGTTTAGGAGACGGCAACTACAACGTATTAGTAAACAAAACAGCAGTCTTGCACGTGCGTTAAAACGTACAGTTAGCAAAAACAACAGCTAGTTCTCTAAATGCGTTACAACTGTTTTGTGCATGCATTAAAATTAAATGAGTAAAATTTAAATAGTGCAACAACCTTTAGTGCTTGCGTTAAAAACTTTTCGTTCAACATAACGCAGAGATAAATTGGAGACAAACTGATCACGGTACAAATGATCACGTGGGTGTCGAGATTTCAAGCTGTGGCTGTCCTAAGGCGTTTTTAAATAATTAAAATTATTTAAATGTATTACACGTGACATGGGGGGTTGGATTTGTAAGGTACACCAAAGTAGATATAAAATAATGTAAATAATGAATTTTCCTTTTACAAGTGGGCTAGCCAA
Source organism: Cladopsammia gracilis (assembly GCA_022457155.1). NCBI lineage: Eukaryota > Metazoa > Cnidaria > Anthozoa > Scleractinia > Dendrophylliidae > Cladopsammia > Cladopsammia gracilis. Next base: position 309,718 of record JAJGOT010000653.1, read on the forward strand.
GAACTGTTCAAGCCTACTCTTACTTAATTATCGGCCGTATAAGCTTTATTTTGGCCGTTTCACCAATACAGGTCGCTCGTGCACCCCTTTTCTTGTCCACGCTTTTCAGTCTCTTTTTAAACTTCACAAATTAAGTGCTAGAGCTAGAACCTACCCTCACAATGCCGTTGAAAGAATTACATCTTATGTCAAATTCAGTGAAAGGAAGTCGACCCTAAAACGATGAGATAAAGCGCGGAAAAAACCTGCCTTTCGTTACAACGTACCACCCGGCTATGTCTAATCTTATGAATAGCCTCATGAGCAAATGGCATTAATAATTCGTGTTTAGCCTGTCAACACTTTCTTCGCACTGCATGCAATTTCGTTCTAAGCAAAATTATTTCTAAATATATACCTGATGAAGAATCGTCAAACAGCCCTTTTGCCTCTGCCAACCCGGCCTGAGTGTTGGTCCAGCTACCGGGATAAGAAATCTTCATTATCTCATTTGCTGCTGTAGAGTATGGTAAAAACTTGAAGTTGACGATGGCTGAGTCAGCAAAGGTAACTGCAGCGTACTTCGCATCGCTTCCTGATACACTAGCTAGACTCATCATGTGTTTGAGTGCTTTTTTTCCTTTCTCAAATTCGCACTGAGAAATTGACCCGGAACCATCCATTACAACCACGATATCTTCAATGTAGGAAGCAGACCGTTTCTCAACGCGATCGGATATTTTCGGATGTAAGTGCAGGAAATTGGTCATGAGCTTACTTGCGGTGACATTCGGGGAAGAAACATTTTGAAAAGCTGCAAACAAAGAGGAAAGAAAACGTTTATAAATTGAGGACCATGTAATGGTGCTGTTTGTTTTCCATTCATTTGTAAAATGACTTTCAGCAGGCTCCAAAGTTAGACTCTGTTAGTGAAATAATTGACTATTTTTATATGACAATTTAACTCATATAATATAAATAGAATGATAAGTGTGGAGAGAAAGAAACTAAGAAAACATTTTTCTGAGATCCAGATGGGATTCGAATCCACGACCTTCCGTAGGCACTAGTCGAATGCTCTAACCACTGAGCCAGTGAGAACTCAAGTGATGAGCAACGGTCAATTGTGGGCGGCTGACACATTGTGTGAAACAAAAATCCATTAATGCACTCTAAAAAACTTACACTCGTAGTACTTATCTGTTGGATCTGACGGCAAACTGACGGGACGCCAAAAGTTGGCTGAGCTCTGCCCATTTAACAACACAACCAGGAAAAACGCGGCGGCAAATCGAACAACAAGTTCTGTCATCTTCAAGCTGACCCTTTTCTTATCTCTTCGCTTGCTTTTTGCTTTAGGAATGATAAAAGCAGCCGAGATGGGCTATTTTTATAATGAAATTAACTTCCTCGAATGCTAGGGTCCGATAGTTTTGGTTTGAAATCGTTACGTTCAGCATGTATTTATAGCGCATGGGACGGTTGTTTAGGTAAGAACGTGTTTCAACAGAGAAGGAACATCTAGGTTGAAGGCCTACGTTTGAGTCCGTGCTGAAATGTACTGAGCTAACTTTGATCTTGGCAAATAGTGTTTTGACGCAGCGTTTCTCATGAAGCATATGACTTCCACCCTTGCTTTCCGGTCGAACTGTTTTGATAGCATAACTGTAACTGAACTGTAAACTGTAATAGCTATTTTCTGAGGATCACGCCACATGCGTGTTCTCCCCTGGACGCTATCCAGATTCTGTTTAAGCATTATTTTCGTTCCCTTTCGCTGGAAAGCATACTGTTATCCTTTCCCCGTCAATCCTTAGGCTGTCACCGACTAAACTCCAACATCGATGGTGATCGTTTTCATACGTGGCTTCTTTCGGATCTATCGCTTTTGTTATTGTAGATTTCTTAGTATATATGTTCATTTCCAAAGCAACAGATGCGCTGTTAATTTTTATTTGAGACGTCGAGTCGAACCAAATTTAAAAGAACTGAACGAATTACAATGACTCATGCAATGTCTTGTAAAAGCTACAATTAGATAACATAACATAAGTTAACATATAAGATGCCATGACATGAGATAACATATCATGAGTTTAGATTATAGATATCATGAGATAAGATAAAGGATAAGATAATATAAGAAACATGGTCATAAAATATGGCTTAAAATTTTAATTGATCGATCTTTGCTGGCGTCTTAGTCATTTACGTCAAGATCATAGTTGAGGGGCGACATGAAAAGTATTACAAAGGCGGGAAGTATTGTTGAGTTGGGAAGTTTTGTCAATACAGCTCTCAGTCAAGTATCAATTTAGCTGAAACAAAGGCATGCATGCACTATTTATGCCTATCTAACGCAAACTGGATATTGTTTCGGCCTGTGACCTTAATATCATGATGTAACGTTACCGCCACTTTTAAAATAACTCAGAATGCAAGGTATATTACAATAGAAATTAGCCGGTCTTCCCAAGGCCAGATTAAAAGTAAACAAATATACCACGGCTCTTATAATTTTAAAATAGACTACAGTCAAGTGTCATTCAATATTATTACATATTATTATATAAACTTCAGGGAATACAAAGATTTCTCCCACTGCGGAAAAATCATATCTCGACACATGGGAAGATATCAATTTTATCTTCACTGTGAAGGGCTGGTCACGCATTTAACTTCCTTAAGGTGGCTCCCTATAGTTTTATAGCCACGCGCGCGCTGATGGCGCGAACGTTAGTAAATATGCGCGCGCTCATACGAAAAAGTAGATTTTTCCCGATTTTATGACGTCAGCAAAGCCAAAAAAGGCAATATTAAGAGCGGATTTTCTCGCGTTTCCTTTGGTGAATCTTATTAAAAGTTCGCATAGTTTGAGATAAAAACTCAGTCTTCATATATTCTTTTTAGGAAAAAATCTGTCGGAGCTATTTAGTTTAATAGGTAAATATACGAAATTGCGTGATATTGCGAAAACCGTCTGAAGGACCCCATGTTTTTATCTTTCCAAAATGTTGCCCGTGATCATTTCCACAATATATCAAAGTTTAAAAAAATTCACTGAAGGAAACTCTAAATATTAAAGAATAAAAGTCAATTTTTGCAAAATATTTGCCTTTCTTTAGATGCTGCGTTGCCAGGGCAATGACCTCTACCAAACAATTGACAACAAATAAACATGCATAAATATGTTGGAATCCTTACTGGTAAATCTCATGAACCGAAATTGCAAGATACGAAAATTGGGCCTTAATTTGTAACTCATGATAGGTAATGTAGGTGCTTTTGTTAATACTCCTGGGAGCCACCTTGGCTCCCAGGAGGACCTTGGATTCCAATATGAATACTAGGTATATGTATCCCAGTTTAAGTTAAACGGGCAGAAAATAGAATAGCATGCTTCTGTTGCAGCTAAATTGATATTTTTGTGCTGTAGTAACAAAACGACGTCCGGTATTAATGACACGTTCCATTAAAAACTTCCGAGCTCGTTACACGTTCCATTAAAAACTTCCCGAGTTCGTTGCACGTTCCATTAAAAACTTCCCGAGTTCGTTACACGTTCCATTAAAAACTTCCCGAGTTCGTTACACGTTCCATTAAATACTTCCCGAGTTCGTTACACGTTCCATTAAAAACTTCCCGAGTTCGTTACACGTTCCATTAGAAACTTCCCGAGTTCGTTACACGTTCCATTAGAAACTTCCCGAGTTCGTTACACGTTCCATTACAAACTTCCCGAGTTCGTTACACGTTCCATTACAAACTTCACGAGTTCGTTACACGTTCCATTAGAAACTTCCCGAGTTCGTTGCACGTTCCATTACAAACTTCCCGGGTTCGTTACATATTCTATTACAAACTTCCCCAGTTCGTTCCACGTCCATTTAAAACTTCCCGAGTTCGTTAAACGTTCCCTGATTAAAAACTTTCTGTGTTCGTTAAACGTTCCATTAAAAACTCCCGTTCTTTTTTTCTCGTGACATTTCCTTATTTTATATACGCAGACATCTTATATGTGGAATCTGATGATGCTGTGATTGAAAAGAGAGCTAGGATTGGGGCAGTTGTAAAATTTGTTTCTTCTCTAAGCTCAAACTGTATTAGCTTTCACATAGTCTCCTTAAAGAACTAAAATGACAGATATCGATCGAAAAACAATAGATTGCGCTCCCTGTGTATTCAAATTTGCAGGTTAGGGAACAAAGAGATTGTCAACAGTTTAGACGCTTGTTTTGTCCCAGTTTACTAGGAGTATTTCCGTATATTTGTTTTTGTGCATTTCTTTTTTTTTCTCCAATTAGTTAGCCTCCGCCATCATGAACAGTATTATTAATTTATAGAAATGTATTTTCATCGACGAAGCCCAATAGCCCTAAACCTGATTATTTCTTTTGGGCTTTCTCCCCAGTTCCTTTTTCCGTATCAGTAAAACTCGTTGAAATGGCAAACTTCTCCTAACGCCACTGAGAGAAGGGAATGTCAGCACTCTTTAATTAGGGGAGGGGAGAAGGGGAGGGGAGCAGGGGAGGGGAGCAGGGGTGGCGCACTTGTGAGAGCACTCGCCTCCTACCAATGTGACCCGGGTTCGATTCCCGCCCCGGCGTCATATGTGGGTTGAGTTTGTTGTTGGTTCTCTCCTTGCTCCGAGAGGTTTTTCTCCGGGTACAGTATGTTGCCCAGTTTTCGGTCACTTAAGATTATAACATTCAAAACTTTTTTCCCTTAAGCATTTGAGTCTTGTGTTCTTCAGTAGAGACAGCTAGTTGACTTGACTATACGCTGTAAAAATATCTTACAAATCTGTTGAATACGCTTTGAAAAAATATCGATCTAGTAGACCACGGTAGGGTGCCCAGTTTTCGGTCAGCTTGTCCAGTTTTCGGTCACTAGATGAAAGTAAAAAAATGAATAGGAATTCATGCGCAATCCAGGTTCTTTGTTGTATTTTAAGCTTAACCATCCAAATAAGTGCTCTTTACGTAAAACCTGATTCACTGAAAGCTCCTTATTTGGAAGTAATGCGCCAATGTTTTCGCTAACATGCTTTTATTCATTTATCACGCCTTCAGGCGCTTTGCATAATAAAGTGTTTGCATCATATGTTCATAACACTGTTTTATTTCATGAATTAACGATTACATTTAAAACAGTTTTCTCTGGCATGGCAGTGACTGCCTCGTTTACTCTTCCTAGCGCTGGTTCTAGGTTTCCTGTCACACAAATTTTGTACCGACAAGGAATGACGGCTCCACCACCTGGAGAATGCTGGTTTGGCCATGGCGGGAAACTTTTACATGGTACGCCCGTCTGCTCACTAAGATAAAATGCATTAAAAATATTAGTGCTGCGATTGTAATTAGCACTCACGGCCCTGAATGGCTCATTACATACCATGTTATCTCGCTTACGTCTGGGGCGCCTAAAAGTCCCCAAAAGCAAGATGAGAGTCCTTGAGGTACTCGGCCGATTGGAAGCCCTGCTATCGTTCGAACTCTTTCTCCTCGTTTCTCGTCCGTTACTTTGTTCCACATATCTCTGGGGATGTGGTCAATCTCTGGAACCCACACTAAACAAGCGTTGTTGTCGTGTTTATTCCCATATTCTTTAGTAACAGGCAGCATCATTTCTTGTGGTGGCCTAATTTGAAACTCATGGTACCCTTTTATTACTGCGTTGTTGACGATTATGAAACCTAATAAACACAAACAATACATTATAGATAATCAATTTAAATTTTATTTGGGATTTCTGTAAAGGTTTACTTATTTCGTCCATCCATTATCAAGCTTCTGACCTGAAATCCTGCCTAAAAAATCAATATAGTTATTGTATTAGCTTTAATTTACTTGAACAAAACACATTTTCACTGAAACAAACGCAATCGAAGCAAAACGTAAAGTCTAAGTCTTTAAGGATAAGCTAGGCTTATAACCGGGGAGTGGGTGATACAGCTGTTTTCACGATTTTACAGTATCATGGAAGCACTGTTTTGAAATGATATTAGTGATGATTCATAACAAATTCAATGTCTGTGTCCATCACTTGACAAATTTGATTTCCCTTGTTACGCTCGCAAGACGGCCGCAACTTCTTCGGGGTGTCTTGTTTCCGACCAGTTCTAGCATGATCCCTTTTCCTCTTCTTCGCTTGCTTTTCTTCCAGCAATATCTGTCTTTTCTCTTCCCTATCTCGTTGCTTTTGCTCCTTCTTTGCTTTCTCTTCCAACTTCTTTTTCTCGCGCTCTGATTTCAACTGTTCAGCCTTCTTCATCCTGTCTTGTTTATCTTTCAACTCCCTTGCCTTCTTCAATTTCTCATTTAGTAAAAGCTGCATCGATTCAGGCCCATTCAAAAAGTTTGGTATATTTCTCGTGTAGTTCTTCGATTTCGATGGGTCTTTTGGCTTGATTGTGGGGTGTACCAGAATTTCTCGGAGAACAGACGACGATGCTTGCTCTTGAAGTGTTACTTCTGGTGTTGGCACTGATGGCGGTGTTGTGTGACGCGCTGCGCTGGAAGCCGATAAGGGCGTGGCGCTCTGTGACTGTTTGGTATCCAGGTCTTGTAGTTCGTTGCTTGACTTATACAAGGCTTTCCATGTCTTGTACGTTGGACTGCCCTCTAAGCTGTAGCCATTTTCGATCCTTCGATGATATTTCGTTCTTACGGGAGAATCCAGAACAGCCTCAAATGCATTTAAAGCTTCCTTTGCTGGGGAAACGATCTGGCCCTGCTCGGTGGTTGGCTTGTCTCCTGGCTCTGAACTTGGTGATGATGCAATTAAACTGTGTGCGACTTGAGATCTATCAATCGGATATATCCCAGACTTACGGAATGCATTCACAAGAGTAGCTGGGCTCATAACTTGCTCCCATGTTGGCTTAAGTACTGAACAGAAATTCTTTTTGTTGACCTCGCTGTTTGGATTTTTCTGGGTGTACTCTCTAACAGATTTGTACCAACTTTGTTTCATGGGGCCAAAAAGACCAACATCAGCTGGCTGTACCAGGTGGGTTGCGTTCTTCAGTAGAGCGTAGAGGAGGATTCCGTTGTCTTCTGCCAGTTTGAAAGTGTCATAGTCTATGTGAGAGTCGTGAGAATCGACCAACAATAGCACAGGTCTTGCTGGCGTTAGGTTGGGGATAAAGTGGTTAGCGAGCCACTTATAAAAAATTCGTGTGTATCCATCCACTCTGATTCCGTCACAGAGAACACGCTCCCTTGTACTCCGCCTTCAAGTGGGTTATACGTAACGGGCACTCTTTTTCCGGGAAACAAGAAATAGGGTGGAAGCCATTGCCCGCACGCGTTGAAGCAGGAGAGCACGGTGATATGCTCTTTGCTACCTGATAGGACTCGATAAGGTGCCATTTTCACTTTAGAAGGCCCGATTACATTTCCTGCACGACCTTGTAGCTCAAATCCAGTTTCATCACAATTCCAAATTTGTGATGGAGAATTGCTCAACCCCTTTTCTTCAACAAATGACTCGTACTCTGTAAACCAGTTGTCTACTTCCTGTTTCGTTGTAGCAGCCCTCTTCTTCTCTAGCGGCCTTGCCTTTCGGTTCTTGACTTCAGGATTGCGCTTGCAAAAGCTTCTATACCATTTCTCCCCTGGCTTATTTTTGGGAAAGGGCGTGCTTCGGCCATCTTTATCTAAGAACTTCTTCACTGACTCCTTAAAGGCATCCTTATTTAATCCAAAGCCTCGGTTTGACATTTCAATTAACCATTGGGCGAATTGGGATTCTTCCGACTTCGACAAGATTGGACGGGGGCCCGCTCGTTGGTCAAATTCCACTATTCCATTCAATCGATCGAGTAAAGCACTTCTTTTCAGTCCATGTTTGATGGCAGCAGCTCTTGCACTGAGCCCTCCCTCATTCACATCCCTCATGGCAAGAAGATATCGTTCACTCGCCATACTATTACTTGGAGCTGACAAAAGAGGGATTTTATTCACTTATGAAGAAATTGGTAGATTTACTATTTTTTATATTTTGTAAATTTTATACGAATACTGAGGCTTAGATTTGGCCAAATAATTAAGAGCAACTCAACCCAAAATTTAATGGTTATTACTCCAAAAATGCTAATTTCATCCCATCAATAAATTCCGCATAACGTTAACGTGAAAACATAGAGCCGCATCGCACGGTTTTGTTTTTATAATTTTGATCCGTATTTACACGTCTTACAAAATCAGTATTTATATCAAAGACTTTTAATAACAGCTTACTATATTAGATAAAGGTATACATAAGGTCTAGGCCGTTCAATTTGAATAAGAAACAAGTCGAAGATATTGTAAACAGCTCGGCGTGTAATAAAATTTCACGAAATCAGTTCTAGGCTTTGTTTTGTCGCAACGTGTTCAGAGTATTGAAGTATAATTATCAGTAATATTAGCATTTTAACACCATTTATTTGTTTTTCAAACTGATAATTCCCTGAACTCAACGACAAATATTGCAGGTTTTCAATGTTAAAGAATTGTCATAATGGGTGACCGGAAACTAGACAACAGGGTGAAAAACTTACAATATTTTTTAGTCGCTGTGGTTTATCAACAAAGAAAATCCAAAACCATTGTTATACATATTTGAGAAATTTGATATCTAATCTGCTATTTCCTCGAATATCCTGGCATAATTTTTAAAATACGGTGCTCTAGGAGCTGAATTACAACGAGTGGTTGGTTTACTGCGCAGTGAAACACGCGAAATTTAGCAAATTTTATCACACCTACCTGTTCGAATCCGCCTTCCTCGCCTCCACAATAAATAACAGCTTTCCGACAAAAGAACTGTTCGGAAACTGGAATGTCTGGCTACACTTCGGCACACTTCGTTCGTCGTAAAACAGCGATCGCGATCTGAAAATCCGAGTTTAGTTTTTACTGACCGAAAAGTGGTACTGACCGAAAACTGGTCAACATACTGTGCTCCGGTTTTCCCCTCTCCTCAAAAACCAACACTTCCAAATTCCAATTAGATCTGGAAAGTGTCCACAATTAGTACTCGCGTACTAAATACTTTGACACTTTAATAAATTGATTTGATTTGTTCGGAGAAGTAACAGTATCTTGTTCGAGATATTTCGTGATGTATGTTTTTATTTCCCCTCTTAATTGTGATTCGGTTTGAATCCTGAACACAATTCATAAATTTCTTAGATAGAAATTTAAATTGAAAGCGAAAGATGTTCCAGAACAGGAAGATATGATTGAAATTAACAGTAATAATGAAAATTTGTTCATTGTTTATACGAGTGCTGAAAAAAAAAATTATCAAAAAACATTTAAAACTGGTTTTGAAACAATTTTGTACAACACTCGTAAAAAACAATTTTCATTATTGTCGTTTAACGTGAGCACGGTGGCCGAGAATGGCCAGCAAAATCGAAAGTCGCTTTAGCCGAATGTTAAAATAGAATGTCAAAATCGAAATGCAATTTAGCAAAGTGGAAAGTGAAGTCCAATTTACAGTCTTTTTTTTCACTTGCGAATATACGAGTTCTCACTTCTTACTCTATTGATATAAATATTAAATATGCATAAATGCATGTTCTGAGCTTTGTCCAAAAGTGAAGTTATGTTGCTTTAACGAAGCCGATAGATTCCTTTTGCTGCTTGTGTGAAAACAGCTATTGTTATCATTGTGCGGCAATTTAACATAACCGTTGCATATCTCTGCTGAAGCTCAGGCGAACTTAGTTCCTCCCAATAAAGGAAAGGGAAAAGCGCTGGAAACGAGTTTGCTCGTGTTAATGAATAAAACAAGAAGACGCTCACACTTGATACAAGCTATATTTTATTACGTTCAGGTAAAGGGGAGGGAGCGTGGTCGAGTGGTTAGGGCGTCGTACTTGTAATCCGGAGGTCCCGGGTTCAAGTCCCGCTCTGACCACTTGCTGGAGTTGTTTCACGGCAGACCCGAGTTCAACTCCTCGACCACGCTTGTAAAATAGCCAACTGGTTTGCCTCCTGCCAGTTGGGATTTTTAAAATGTTATGTTCTATTTGAATATTTGTTTCTTTATTTAGTGTCCCCAATTAGTGCTCGCGCGCTAAATACCTTGACACTTAAATAAAGTGATTATTTATTATTATTTAAAAAAGAGTTGTCTCAGCAGCCGTTGCACGTTCCATTTAAAACTTCCCGAGTTTATTACACGTTCCATTAATAACTTCCCGTGTTCGTTACACGTTTCATAATGACCGTTCTTTTTTTCTCGTAATAGTTCCTTATATTATATATGCAGACATCTTATGTATGGAATCTGGCACCTTTAAAGGTATGCCTTACAAATGTATAATCCCTCTGTCTGCCTTTGTGTCCTTCAACAAGAAATATTTCTCTACACTATCCCCGCTCGGCTCGGGTCGATTATCATCATGCCGTGATTGAAAAGAAAACTAGGATGAGGCAGTTGTAAAATTTGTTCCTTCTTTAAGCTCAAACTGTATCAGCTTTCACCTACAACCAAAGACAAAAGTGTTGGGAAGGTTCCTTGTTTTCCTCACCCCTCCCCCCTCGTCCCCCCTCTTTCAAAGTTGCTGTTAACACAAATACTTAACTTACACTGTCTTTTGTATAGACGTCTTCAACATTGGATTTGGGGGAGAGGGGGGCTATAGAAAGCGTTTTGCGCGCCTTTAATTGAGCTGAAACCCAAAGGTGGTGTCATTTGTTAGCGTTTTACAAGCCTTCCCAACTAATTTTGTCTTGGGTTGTAGTCTAAAATGATATGGAAAAACAATAGATTGACATTCCAGGCGTTGTCTTAAACATCTCTCGTTGGATTCCTTGTATATTCCAATTCGCAGGTTCATGAGAGATTGTTAACAGTTTAGATGCTTGTTTTGTCCTTTTACTTATTAGGAGTATTTCCGTGTATTTGTATAGTGCATTTCTTTAATTTTTTATCCAATTAAATAGCCTCTGCCATCATGAACAGTGGCCCGCGCGGAGCCCCATACTCATAGAACCTAGAACCTATGCCCGTCAGCTTTCATGGTCATGGCCAGCGGAATGTTTCGCTTGTTTGTGTGCCGCCCGCCCGCGTTGGGCACGGCTAGCTCGCGGGCGCGTATGACGCCACGCAACATCCGAGATGTTTGTTTTCATTACGGATTTCACAAACAAAGTGGCCTGCGAAGCTGGCGGTTTTTTTGTTGACGCGCGCGATAATTCACGAGCGGCGAATCATCGCGCTCGTCAACAAAAAAACCACCTGTACGCAGGCTACAACCAAAGAAGCGGAGATTTATTAAGTAATGATCCGCATAAGAAGGATCAAAGTGGTAACGGCAATGCACGATGGAATGTCAACTTTTTTTCAGACAACTAGTGATGTCATTGGCCTGTCTGATTTTTTAAAGGTTTCAAGTAATTTGAGACCCAGTCGCACAACATGCAATTTTTAAAAGAAATTGTTTTTGAGGAAGTTCATCAAAGAAGCAAAATTATTAGCTGTTGTCTTCTGCTATTCTGATTGGTTAAGCACGAACATTTCCTAAAATTTATTTGACGCAAATGGATTTTCTTTATTTTTACACTGAAATATAATTATGAACCATCAGCCCCTCCTATATTCTTGAACTCAAAGAAATTCTATGTGAGAAAGAGCCAATGCCGCAGAACAATGAAGTTTACTGTAGTTCTTATGTGGAGCATTACTTAAAGAATTTCCAAGCAAGCGAGGGACTTAAAGGTAAAACAGATTACATTTTTCGATGGGAATTTATGTTGATATCAATCTGTGATTGACTTGTTCTTTGTGTTCTTGTGTAGGTTTGGAGAATTGTTTTTAAAACGTGCTTAAATTCAGTTGTATCGATTTCTTGAATTTCATCCAAGGCAGCTCGGCGAACTCGATGCGCTATAAATGATACGCGTTTTGCTTTTAAACATAAACTAATGGATATTTGAATACAATTTTTCGAAAGAAGATTGTGTTGTCAATTTTTATGTGTTTGTTCATTCATTACATACTAGATTGAAAAGCGATTTTATAGTTCTATCTTCACACGCGTAGCCTTATGCAAATATGTTTGCGTATTTTTGCAATTTTGATTTCCAAATCAGATTCTCGAGCAATTTTTGACAAGCAATAACTGTATTTTATTCGGAAAGTAGTCGTACTAGTTATTGTAGACGGAGAAAAAGTTGTTTTTGTGAACTTTTGTACGGTCTAAATGAACTGTGCAGACGGTCGCCGCGTAATACTGTTTTTGAGAATTGCTAAAATTGAAAAATAGCCCGGTCCTCAATCTTAATTCTTGTGTTTCCGACCTTTCACCTCAGTTAAGTTTCACCTTAGTTAAGTTTGTTCAGGGAGCGACGCTGTCAGGCTCAGCCTATCTATATATATTAGCAATGTATTTTCATCGACGAAGTCCAATTGCCCTAATTCTGATTATCTCTTTTGGGCTTTCTCGCCACTCCCTTTTTAAGTCGTGAATACGACTTATCGCGGTTACTGGAGAAACGTCACTCGCTCATCGTAAACTTTATATTAAATTTATATTAAATTGTTGATATGTTACACTTCGGTAATAGCATACACGGAGTACATCAGAGTCCGCCATTATGGTTGTTGTGTTTACGAATGTTCGATGAGATGAAACGTCGGTTTGGGAAAACGTTGGGGTTCTTTTACTTGTTATTATTGTTTGGCAAGGATATCTGACATTAATAATGAAGGAAAAGGTAAGTTTGTCCCGTAATTTTCATTTTCGCTAGTAAACACATTCCTTCGTGTGAGGCTGACAAACATTGCCGAGCTGAGATTGCACAGTGCGGACTGTAATTTATCTTTAAAGCATTGTTGATAAAAATCACAGTGGATTTTACCTGCCACGTGTTTGCTATACGCTCTGGAGAATAACCCAGGACTCCCTCAGCTACACATTAAGCCCGGCATAGTAAATCGAACGTTCGGAAATCGAACTCAATCGAACTCAATCGAACTCAATCCGTGGATTGAGTTCGATTGAGTTCGGCAATCGAACGAAATCGAACACCGGACTTTCAGTGAGTTCGATTTCCGAACAAATCGAATTCAATCGAACAAATCGAACTCAATCGAACTCAATCCATGTGATTGTGTTCGACTGAGTTCGGAAACCGAACTCAATCGAACACAATTAAATGGATTGCGTTCGATTGGCCCTGGTAAATCTATACAAAGCAAGCCCAAAGCAAGCCCATCAAAGCAGGTTTTACTTGTGCTTTTTTACAATTTATTAACAGAAACCCCATTTGTAAACTGTCCACGGCAGTTAAGAGAACAGAACAGAACAGAGCAAATTCCCGCGGGCGTTTTCCGAAATTGTTGTACCCTTTCCTTTTTCAGCTAACTTAAAATTGCGGCAAGACAACTCGAAGGGTTACTTTTATGCAAAAATACAATGACGTCAAAGCGGCATTCCTGGTAAACTTTTACTACGCATTTGAAGCTTACAATCCACAGCGCATCTGAAGCCATTTCTGCGGAATTTCTTCGTTTACGAAAAACACGTGCGCTACACTCCGGGCTGAAGTAACTCGAGCTTCCAAGATCTGGTTATGGATTTTCAACGCCTGTTTTACACAAATCACGAGTTCGAAATTGAAATCGAACGTTCGATTGGGTTCGATTGATTTTTTTTCTTTTCGGTGAGTTCGATTTGGTTCGATTGCCGAACTCAATCGAACTCAATTCATGGATTGAGTTCGATTGAGTTCGATTGAGTTCGATTGAAATTTAGTTCGATTCGGTTCGATTTACTATGCCGGGATTAAGGTTTTAGAAGTCCTTCTTTGGGAAAAGACATATGCTGCCCGATTTAGGGACGAAAATTCTAGACCTTTTCCATGTAACACTGTTACACGTGTTACACGGCGAATGGACCAAAGTTGTGCGGTAGCGACAAGATGGCCAGCAAACAAGCTGTAACACCCTGTAACACCGTGTAACACTTGTAACACCGTGTAACACCTTGTTACAGAATGTTACAGTGTTATAGGGTGTTACACAGTGTTAAATGGTGTTAAAGGGTGTTACACGGAGTTACACGGTTTTACAGGGTGTTACACAGTGTTACACAGTGTTACACGGTGTTACAGGGTGTTACACAGTTTTACACAGTGTTACACGGTGTAACACAGTGTAACACGGTGTTACACGAACACCGTGTACCACAAACACCGTGTAACACCCTGTAACACTGTGTAACACTGTGTGACACTCTATAACATTCTTTAACAAGGGGTTACACGGTGTTACAAGTGTTACACGGTGATACAGGGTGTTACACGGTGGTACATGGTGTTAAAGGGTGTTACACAGTGTTACACGGTGTTACGGTGTTACACAGTGTTACACGATGTTACACAGTGTTACAGGGTGTTACACGGTGTTACAGGGTGTTACACGGTGTTACACAGTGTTACAGGGTGTTACACGGTGTTACGGTGTTACACAGTGTTACACAGTGTTACAGGGTGTTACACAGTGTTACAGGGTGTTACACGGTGTTACACAGTGTTACACAGTATTACACAGTGTTACACGGTGTTGCACAGTGTTACACGGTGTTACACAGTGTTACAGGGTGTTACACGGTGTTACACAGTGTTACACTAACCTTCATCGGGGGCTAGTAGACTACGAGCAGTCTCTCTTTCCCAGCTTAGTCCGTCGAACGAGAAACGCGCGCGGCCATTATCCCTTCGCTAATATTTTTTTTGTTTCTCGCTCGACGGACTAAGCTGGGAAAGAGAGACTGCTCGTAGTCTAGGGGCTAGGAAAGCTAAGTGAAGATGGAAACAAACGGTTACAATATTTAAAAAGGGCTAAGATAAAATGCTGACACACGATAGGCTAATAAACAAGTAACGGTTGAAAACTAGAAACGGCTAGTACTGAAAATAACAATAAATATGTGGAAGATTAAATTTCGTCGCGTCTGTTCATTCCATTAGGTTCAAGTGTATTTGGCTATGGTGATTAAATATGATTCTCTCGCTTTACGGATCATGTCTCTTTTAGAACTAATGAGTTCTTAACTAATGGGATGATTTGGAGGACGGTAATGGAGTGTCCGGTGAGAGCAAAATGATCTGACACGGCAGTAGGTTGATCCTGATGTTCTTTCTTCAAGGCTTTCTCAACTGCACGTCTGTGTTTCCCAAATCGGTCGCTCACTTGTCGTTTTGTCTCACCGATGTATTGTGTATGGCATTTGGCGCATTGGATCATATAGATGACGTTAGTGCAGGGGCGTAGCCAACTGTACGTATGTACGCACGTGCGTACCTGAAAAAGTCGAAAAAAAGAAAGATTTGGGACTTTAGGGTTGTTGGGGGGGGGGTGGGGGTGGGGGAGAAGGTAGGGGGTGTTTGAAATTAGTGATTGTGCGTACGTCTGAAAAAGTCTTGACTACGCCCCTGTATGTAGTGGATGTGCAGCAGATGCGATGTATTGTGATGATGCGTATTGGTCGTTTTTCACCTGTAGAGAAGAAGGTGTAAAACGTGGTTCCTTCTTTGATAAAAGGACATGTTTTACACCGATTTCTGTTACAACGGAAAATTCCATGTGTTTGAGGGGGTGGTCTGCGATGTACAGCTCTGACAAGAATGTCACGCAAGTTCTTGGATCAGCGGTAGGAAATCAAAGGAGGGAAAGGGAATACTTCTTTGCATCTTTAAGAAGAATGAAGGATGTTGAGATTTCTTTGAATCACTTTAGGTATGTTAGGGAGGGCTGGATTGAATGTTACTACAAATGGTATCCTGTTTGTTACTTTCGTGTCAGTTGATGTTTCCAGGGCTGTACTATACGTGGGATAGAATTTACTTTCTGGATTTGTTCTTTTACAAAGTGATAATTATGCCCTCTCTTGACCAAATGTCTTGTAAGAGCTTTTGTTCTTTTGCTGAAAAGGGCGTCTGTTGAGCAGCTTCTGCGTAGTCGAAGAGCCATGCTGTATGAGATAGACTGCTTGGTGTGGGAGGGGTGGCAGGACGATTTTAGGAGGTACTGTTTCTTGTCTATAGGTTTGGCGTAAAGATCTGTTTCTAATTTCCCATTGATAAGGAGAACGCGAACATCTAAGAAGAGGATTTCAGTGTCTGTGAAGGAGCTGGTAAACTTGATTGTAGGATGCAAGCTATTTAAATATTTGATGAAATCATGAAGTTTCTCTTCGCCGTGGGTCCAGAGAAGGAATATGTCATCAAGTAAATTCTAGACCGATTTGGGGAACACAGACGTGCAGTTGAGAAAGCCTTGAAGAAAGAACATCAAGATCAACCTACTGCCGTGTCAGATCACTTTGCCCTCACCGGACACTCCATTACCGACCTACAAATCATCCCATTAGAACTCATTAATTCTAAAATAGACATGATCCGTAAAGCGAGAGAATCATATTTAATCACTATAGCCAATAGAGCTGAACGAAATGGAATGAACAGACGCGACGAAATTTAATCTTCCACGTATTTATTGTTATTTTCATTACTAGCCGTTTCTAGTTTTCAATCGTTACATGTTTATTAGCCTATCGTGTGTCAGCATTTTATCTTAGCCCGTTCTTAGCCCGTTTCCATCTTCACTTAGCTTTCCTAGCCCCCGATGAAGGTTAGTTTTGTCTAACCGAAATATCAGGCATATATTATTAAAAGAAATCGAACGAATTTGCTGTCTAATCAGCCTTGCATTAACACGGTAACACTAGTAACACTTTGTAACACCCTGTAACACTGTGTAACACCCTGTAACACTGTGTAGCACTGTGTAACACCGTTTAACACCCTGTAACACTGTGTAACACCGTGTAACACCCTGTAACACTGTGTAACACCGTGTAACACCCTGTAACACTGTGTAACACCGTGTAACACCCTGTAACACTGTGTAACACCGTGTAACACCCTGTAACACTGTGTAACATCGTGTAACACTGTGTAACACTGTGTAACACTGTGTAACACCGTGTAACACCCAGTAACACTGTGTAACACCGTGTAACACACTGTATAACATCGTGTAACACTGTGTAACATCGTGTAACACTGTGTAACACCGTGTAACACTGTGTAACATCGTGTAACACTGTGTAACATCGTGTAACACCCTGTAACACAGTGTAACACCGTGTAACACACTGTATAACATCGTGTAACACTGTGTAACACCGTGTAACATCGTGTAACACCGTGTAACACCCAGTAACACTGTGTAACATCGTGTAACACACTGTATAACATCGTTTAACACTGTGTAACATCGTGTAACACTGTGTAACATCGTGTAACACTGTATAACATCGTGTAACACTGTGTAACACCGTGTAACACCCTGTAACACAGTGTAACACCGTGTAACACACTATGTAACATCGTATAACACTGTGTAACACTCTGTAACACTGTGTAACACCGTGTAACACTGTGTAACATCGTGTAACACTGTGTAACACTGTGTAACACCCTGTAATACTGTGTAACATCGTGTAACACTGTGTAACACTGTGTAACACCGTGTAACACCGTGTAACACCCTGTAACACTGTGTAACATCGTTTAACACTGTGTAACACTGTGTAACACCCTGTAATACTGTGTAACATCGTGTAACACTGTGTAACACTGTGTAACACCGTGTAACACCCTGTAACACAGTGTAACACCGTGTAACACACTGTGTAACATCGTATAACACTGTGTAACACTGTGTAACACTGTGTAACACCGTGTAACACTGTGTAACATCGTGTAACACTGTGTAACACTGTGTAACACCGTGTAACACCGTGTAACACCCTGTAACACCCTGTAACATCGTGTAACACTGTGTAACACTGTGTACCACCCTGTAATACTGTGTAACATCGTGTAACACTGTGTAACACTGTGTAACACCGTGTAACACCCTGTAACACAGTGTAACACCGTGTAACACACTGTGTAACATCGTATAACACTGTGTAACACTCTGTAACACTGTGTAACACCGTGTAACACTGTGTAACATCGTGTAACACTGTGTAACACTGTGTAACACCATGTAACACCCTGTAACACTGTGTAACAGCGTGTAACACTGATTAACATCGTGTAACACCCTGTAACACTGTGTAACACCGTGTAATACCCTGTAACACCGTGTAACACACTGTAACACTGTGTAACACCGTGTAACACAGTGTAACACCGTGTAACACCCTGTAACACTGTGTAACACCGTGTAATACCCTGTAACACCGTGTAACACCCTGTAACACTGTGTAACACCGTGTAACACAGTGTAACACCGTGTAACACCCTGTAACACTGTGTAACACCGTGTAATACCCTGTAACACCGTGTAACACCCTGTAACACTGTGTAACACCGTGTAACACCCTGTAACACTGTGTAATACCGTGTGACACTGTGTAATACCGTGTGACATTGTGTAACACCCAGTAACACTGTGTAAGACCGCGTAACACTCTGTAACACCGTATTACACGTATGTAACACCGTGTATTATAAACACTGTTACACGCTGTAACACACAGTAACATGTTCTAGCGCAAATTGCATCGTGAATCGTATGACATATGTGCGCTTGTATGTGTTTCATTTGCAGCCACGGAACGCACATTCCGGCGCACCCTCACCCACATCACACAACCACTTTCTATTACGGACTGCAGACTGTTTTAGATGTTCATTTTGTGTAACACGTAACACTGTTACACGAAAAGTCCTCAAAATTTTGGTCCCTAAATCGTGCATGGTATAATGTATCATACTCGTTGGAATGGCAAACTTTAGTAAATAAGAAATCTCTAGTGATCTTTCATCGTTTAACCTCAATATCCTAACTTCACTGTGCATGTAATTTATTTATACTTTACCATTTCAAAATTCTTTCCATATGTTAATTTTAAGCTGAAGTCTATAGCGAAGCGCACAATTACTATTTATAGAACTAAAACTCAGACAAACAAACCAAAAGTGACTCTCAGGGGATTCCTAATAAGGAATTTCTATTGTCAGAAATGCAAGAATAAACAAGAATAAATTATAAACTCAGACAAACATGAGTACTGACGTCATTTGTGCGCTTTGCTATTGAATATCCCTATGTGGTCAAGCCTCGATACCATTCAAAGATGGCTGCAGCTTCAGACATTGGAACTAACTCTTGCAACGACGTTTATTTCGGTAAGAAAGCTGCTATTTGGTAGCTAAACTGATCGTAGCTAACTCATGCAATCGAGTTAACCTCCATGAGAACTGTAAAACCTTTTGCCCGGAATATGGAGATGAAATCCATGTAAACAATTTTTGCATTACTCGAATTTGATCAAAGCGACGTACATTTACAAAACACAGCTCGGCGAAATATGATTTAAAAGTACCGCAGCTCTCAAAAATCGGCCGTCAATGATTGCAAGAGAAACCCGTTTGATAATATGATTAGGTCTTAGTGTGAGTGTCACGTTAATGCTGTTTCGAGTTATTATCTTTAGCAGGAATTCAGCCAAAAATATTTGTTGATTCTATGCGTTGAATATTTAATTGTACGACGATTCAAAGGTACTTTCACATGCTTATGAGACGACATAGAATTTTCGAGTGCGAATACGCACTAAAAGGAGTGCAAATTTTTTCGTTGCGAGTTTTTGATTCAGCTTCAAGACACTGGCAACGCAAAAACAAGAATTTTGCTCAAATTGTTTCGTGTAACATACCTGCCGTTAATTTTGTTGCGCTAAAAATCGTCGTTGCGAATCGTCCCGTGTAACATCACCTTTAGATTTTAGGAGAAGAATGACTACTATGTGATAATACAAATAATTTATTCAGCGAAAGGCTGCGTAGTACGTTTGGGCATTTTTACGCGTCAGTTTGTATTTTTTCTCCCTTAAACGGCTCGACACTTGTAAAAATCTCAGCCGTATTAGACAACTTTTCGCTGAATTTGAACCTCGTATATGTATTGCCTTCTTATAATCTCAATTAGGTTATAATTACTGATAATGGTTCCATTTAACTCATGCCCTTGTCTATCCAACCTGTACTGGGCTATTTTTCACAAAAATAAGGAAAACAATGTAAAACCTTAATTTTTAAGGTACTGAAATATTCTGGTAGTACTCAGTCTGGGAACAAAAAAAGTCCTTCTGCGGATGATTAATCAAGAAAATGCAAAAAAGTAATTACATATAACTACCAGTCCGTATCGGGCAGCAAATCTAATCAAGAGAAATGCATGGGGTGATCTTGCTCGAATACACCACTCATATAATTTATGTTGTAACTAAGGCTGTCCTATCCCGGGGGAGGGGGGGGGGGAGGGGGCTCTGCAAATTCTAAGGTGAAAACAACCATAGAACCATTCTAGCTGCATTTTGCAACCCTATTCTAGACTAAACACCGAAAAACCGTACCCTATCCTAGATCTATTCCAGACTCGCTATTTTTCAAGACTTTAAAAACGGCAAGACCACAGCGACAAGACGTTAGGGGGAGCCGTATCTCAGTTGTAGACCTGGATCAGTAAAAAAACTTCAAATGACAAAATATAGACGGCAAGACTGATCCTAACGGCAAGAAGAAAACGATAAGAAACAAATATATATATTAATTAACTATTATAGCGCGAAAGCGCGCGTGATATCGCCTAATACTTAGCCGACGAGGCCGTAGGCCGAGTCGGCTAAAATTAGGGGTAGTTTCTTGGTGTTGCGGATGGTGTGATCACCAAATGACGTAAAACAAAAGATTCAAAAGACACTGAACAATTCCCACACCACAACACAAAAGCTAACCAACAATGGCTTCCGCAACACCAAGAAACACCCAAATTAGGCGATATCACGCAAGCTTGAGCGCTATAATAGTTTTATATCGATAACTTTTTGACCATATTTGGGCAGTGTATCAATGTGTTGAATTATAATTAATGTATATATATATATATATATATATATATATATATATATATATATATATATATATATATATATATATATAATGAGTTGTAATCATCAAGCTTCCAACTTCATGTCTTGACTTGATTGTGCTTTATCGACCCTACGTTTCGGCACGGCCTTTTGTAACTCCCCTGAAGAAGGCCGTGAAGTCAATAAAGCACAATCAAGTCAAGACATGGAGTTGGAAGCTTGGTGATTACAACTCATTCTACATTAACCTTTTCAAGCTACAAGATCGCACTTTACTAGAGTGATCCTTTGTCTTCGACAAGGCATACAGCATTGTTTGAGATATTTCGGTTTGACAAACAAACCTTCTTCGGGGGCAGAAAAACAAAATATGAGTAAATACGTTACAAAGCCGTTAAGGTGTTTCCCTCCAGTTTCCATGTAGCTGCACCGAACATTTTTGAGCGGCCGTTTAACTAACTTTCCTTTATTGAATTAGTATGAAACTTATACAAAATATTGTGCTTAGTTTGAAGTTTATAAGAGTGTAACAATTTTGTAAATCACTTTTAAAATTGCGGAGATAAACGAGAAACATTAAAATCACTTGAGTCTAAGTTTCGAGCAATTGCGATGGCATCTAGAGAAATCAAAACTATTACGATAAACTATGACACATGGCAAACAAAATATCTTAAAATTAGAAACTTTTGTCAAGGCGATTTTGAGTAAATCAGAAAAACATTTCGAGCTTGTGATTTTGCATGTGTATGAGCACATCCATACGTTCCTCATTTAAGCTTATAAAAGTTTGATTTCTCAAGCTCAAATTTACGCCAAAATGTGTGTTTAGTGTATGAGATGAAACTATGAAAGTTTGAAAGCGTTTCTTGTTTTAGTTTTGAAGATTCGATTTTCTATAGGAAACCAGTCCTTGATATTGTAGTTTTAGCACTTCATACTACATATTTCAAAAACCGCGAGATAGATTTTTTTAAAACTTTTATGGTCGTTTCTTTATAATATGAACAACATTGTCTCGAAGTTTCATCTTGATTGAAGCATTTTAACATGGTCAAATAAAATAATAAAGTTAACCTAAAACGCGATTGAGACTTCGTGTTTTGATTGCACGGTTGAAGGCGCACAAAGACGCGTTAATTAATTCAGGTGAAGTGTAACGCATTTCTGCGTGTTGAGAATTATGCAAATCGTGTTGACTTCTTTCTTTTCCCTACAATTCAAAATGCCGAGAGTGTCCAGTGCACGTCAAATGCGAATAAAAAACCTGCTTTCAAATACACGTCCTACTGAAATTCGTGAGAATGATAAAAATATTAAACGTGGAACACAGCCCCTAACGTCAGCTCCGCACAAACATGATGGTCACGCAGCGCTTCACCTGAATTAATAAAAGCGTCTTTGTGCTCCTTCAACCATGCAATCAAAACACAGTCTCAATCGCGTTTTAGGTGAACTTTATTACTTTATTTGACCATGTTAAAATGTTTCAATCAAGATGAAACTTTGAGACAATGTTGTTCATATTATAAAGAAACGGCCATAAAAGTTTAAAAAAATCTATCTCGCGGTTTTTAAAATATGTTATTGTAGAAAAGTGCTAAAACTACAATATCAAGGACTCAGTCAAAAAACTATGGTTTCCTATAGAAAATCGAATCTCCAAAACTAAAACGAGAAACGCTCCGAAGGTGCGGAGAATTCTCCATTTCTTTAATGGTTAGCGTTTACTTTATAGAAGTAAACCGTTTCCAAATGCCCTAAGAGTAGATACAGTGTAGATAGTTGTCATAAAAAGTAAAACACCGTTTGAATTAGAAGTAAGAACCCTGCTTCATATGGGTGGAAAAAAACTGTCACTTATAAAGTTGTAATTGAAGTGATTATTATTGGTGAAATGCACCGTTTTAATGTTGTAGGAATGTGAATCAAGTGAAATCGTTAGAGAAAATGGAAGGCTTTAGCATTGATCTGATACAAGCGGCCGTCGAACAACGCCAGTTCCTAAGGCTTGTTGATAATCACCCAAGTCTGTATGCTGGTCCACATGTTGAAAACGCTATCAGGAGGTATCAATGATTATAGTTGTATTTTAAAACTAGCAGTAATCACAGATTAACAGAGTGCGTTCGATATGTTTGTTACAACAGCTGAAAGAAGAAATGATGTTTGTCGGAAATCGGTTCATTTCAATATTTTCATTCATTGATCTTATCAAGTGATTTAAAACATTTAGTTTGACAAGTAGGAAATTAAGTATATCTGATTCCGTTAGGCTTTTAAATATGCAAAGTTAAGATAAGGTCACTTTATAGGCCATGTGTATAACTAGAGTGAACGCGTTTTTGGGATCGGTGATGACTAAGGATCTAGGGACTTTGGTATTAAATCATTCTTACTTTAAAAAAAAACACTGCGAAAAACAGCAAAGGCAGAAGAAAGCACGAAGGACGGCACGAACAAAACCAGAGAAACGTGGTCTCAAGTGTCGTCTCAAGTAATTTCACTCCAGTTGTAGCCCGCGCTCTTGATAAAAAGAAATAGATGCGTGCGCATAGTTCTTATTATTCAAAATGACGCAGATTTTGCACATCGCCCACCCAAAAAATCTCGATTCTTCACGCCGGCGAAATCACGTGATAGGTGACCACAGGAACCCCAAGATTAGGACTGCGTTCTCCTATCGTCGAACGCAATAAATCCATGCTTGCAGATTTCAAGCATACTAATGACTTAAAGAATTAATTATTGCTTTAGTTTATTCCCCTTGAAGAACAAATATAATAGCAGAAAAAATACTTTTCAATGCTTACTCACTTCCCTTATGAATGACTGCTAACAGATTGGTTGTCTGCCTACCTGGAGTGCATTACTGTCTGTCTGTCTGTCTGTCTGTCTGTCTGTGTTTATCACTGTCTTGTAATTGTAGCTACTTACTGGCCGACCGACCGACTGACCGACCGACCGACTGACTGCTGACTGACTGACTGACTGAACAAATGAACGGACGGATGAAAGGATAGATGGATGAATGGACGGACGGACTGACTGACGGACGGACGTACGAATGGATGGATGGATGGATGGATGGATGGAAAGCATAGCTGGCTTTGTAGAAATCTTATTGTGGTTGTAAAGATGGCAAATACAAAAATAGACACTGCCCTAAGAATTTGCCGTTCTAGTTTTTGACATTGTACGACGATTAAAATGATACTCGTTGAGTGATACATTCATTACATGGAGTGCTGTTTGATTTTCCTTTCATGTGTCAAAATGAAAGTTACTACTTTTGCTCAATCTTGAACTTGAGAGTTGGGGAAATAGTTCAAGGACAATCTTATTTTCATGTTTCTATTACCTTCAGATACGAGCTGTTCTGGCTGCCACTGCTCGCTCAGTTTCCCACTGTGGACATCGCAGCGCCCCTGGACATTGCTTGGGTCTGGCATGTGCACATGCTGTCACCCCTCAACTATGAAAGGGATTGCAATGAAATTGTTTCCATTCTAGTAGACCATAGGATCCTAGTGGGCAAAAAGCGCGAGGAAGGGCTCAAAAAGGCGAGGACATTATGGAACCAGACATACCCTGGGGAGCCTTTTGAAATTGACTTGAATGCTCCTGTTACCGACCTGCCAGATTTCAAGTCAAGAATCCATTATGATATCAAGGAGGCTTGCAGTCGACAGAGAGTGTTTTATTATCAGGTTTCCTTGCCTCATTACGTGGATAGGAGGTTCCTGCGAGAAGCACTTCAGAGATACAAACAGCATCTGTTACTCAAGAAAAAACACCGAGATGTGTTCCTCGTTCCATGTTACGACTTTGACCTCATCTGGCATGCTCATCAGGTCCACCCGCTAATCTACAGAAACGACACCATCAAATTACTCGGGAGGGTGTTAAAGCATGACGACTCTGTAAATGATCGCCGACCAGGCTCAAGACTTGTAATATCAGATCACAGAACGCGGGAGATGTGGACAGCCGCTGGTACAACATTTGAGGTGAATGGCGCGATGTTTCGTGGGAAACCTCCGATTGGCCCAAGTACAGATCCAGAGCTCGTTGATTACTCCTCGCTGGTAGCGCTTCAATATCCCGTGGACTTGATTCGTGTAGAAGTTGAAGGCCTTCCAAAGCCGAAATCGTACACAGTCCAAATAAATGTGGTCAACGGAAAACCAGTTATTAAGAAGCAAGTGAAAGGGCCGGTTGCGAAGATTAATGACCCACCCAAGGCTCTGTCTACATTCACGTTTAGCACGAAGAACAGCCAGGCTCTCAAGGTAAGCTTCTTTTAAAATCTAAGAATGTGAGGGGCTATTATTTAAAACGGAGTGTAAGGTAGACCTGACTTTACGCCACTGACGGCACCATGCAGGATAATCTGGTTTTGAATATGGCTTACTTTTGTGAACTTGTTGCTCAGATTTCGAAATGGGTTTTGCCAGTTCCAGGCGTTCAGATAGTGGAGAGCAAGGAAAGGCGATGCGCAGAAGGAAAAATATCGCGAGTGCTGACGGAGGGGATAGGCGAAGAGAGCGAGGCGAGGGAACCGCACCCCCTCTCCCCTTGTTTTCCCCACTCGTTCGCGCACCGGGTTTTAGCTACTCCCCAACCCCATAACCTTAACGCCTGGAACAGGCTAAATGGTTTTAAGCTGTGACTTTCCTAAACTTTGTGTCGTAGTCAGTCAGTACGTCATGATAAAAACTCAGTACTGAAAATGAAGCCTGAGAGTGATACTTCAGGAAAGTATTGCCGAGTTCTTTCACTTGAACGGAAAGAATTTCACCAGATGGCTGTGGCGGAAGTTCAACACGTCTGACGGAAGCAATTATCAAATTTTTTAAAAGGTGTTGTTTTATAGGGAAGGGGAAGTAAAGAGAGATCTAACAGAAATATATTTTCACCACTGCACGTGGATTGAAGCAAAGGTGTCCACTATACGTCTCGATGATACAAACAATGTTTAAACAACAATCTATACCTGACTAACCACTCTATTATTTTTATTAAACCAGGTTCGCATTTACCGGAAAGAACTTTGCTCTTGCTTCACTCAGTCATTTGACGAGGCCAGCGAATATTGGTTTTTGGACTACCTCGATAACGTCCCTTTCAAGAGCAGCGAAGCCCTTAAACCAGTCACTCACGAATTGCAGATGGCTGGTCATCAGTGCGTTCGATTTATCACTGTGGCTCATCCGCCAACACTGGATAGTTACTTCTTCACTGTGATACCAGAGAAGATTTTCAGCCCTGTGGAACACCCCGCTCAAATATTAAGCTGGCCGACGTTAATTCTCTCGCCATCTTCTTTAGCTCAATCAGCGACGGTACCTTGTGAAATGTCAGTGCATTGGTTGTGCGACTACCGCCACCGGAAAGCGTTTGCCTGTCGAGTTATGCACTCCGCTTTACTGCAGTTCTCGTCTGTGGAGGTTATCAACAATGCTGGATTCGTTGTGAGTATAGCCTATCTTATTCGCGGAGACGTACTTCCCAAGCGTGGGCAGGTCGGCGAGCCAAACAGATGCTGCATCCTGGAAGAGCAGGCTGGAGAAAGAGCAATGCTTATTAGAGGAAGCAAAGACTGGGGCATTTGCATTGGCAAATGGGAGGGATTGGTCAAAGGTGTTCCTGGTGTAGCCGGTGTAAAAGGAACCGTTGAAACACCAGGTATTAAGGGTACTCCGGGCACAAAGGGCCAGCCTGGTAGTTTGTCAATCAAGTTCTTCTCATTGTTTGAAACGCAGGAGTGGAAACAAGTAGAGAAACGTGGAGATCACTTTTCGATAGGTCTTCTGGGCATGAAGTTAAAGCTTGACGTTGACCTGAAGACAGGTGTGATTTCATTTCCACCAGAGGTTAAAGATGTCCCGGAGGCAATTGCACTTGGGTTTTCAATTGCCATTCTTCATCTTCTCTGTCAGCCTTACAACTCGCCAGAGAAGAACAATTATATGGCACCAGCCGGTGCAACTGCACAGATGTACAAACCACGTAGAGTGCACAACGAAGACCTAATGCTTGTAGTAGCAGCTGGTTACTATGCCAACACTGTACCAACTAACTCATATCTAAAGTACAGCGTTGGAGGTGGGGCTTGCGGTGGCTGTGGAGGCTGTGGTGGTTGTGGTGGCTGTGGCGGTTGTGGTGGCTGTGGTGGTTGTGGCGGTTGTGGTGGTTGCGTGAATTGTGGCAGTTGTGGTGGAGATTGAATTTATCATCACCTTATTCTTGTTAAGGAAACTTACTTACTTAGGCCTTTAGCTCTTCTCAGAGCATAGGTCATCAACAAAACATCTCGATCCAAATGCAGTGGTCTGGGTTTGGAGACAGCCTATGGCTATACAACCATGGGGTATCGTATATAAATCAAAGCCGCCCAGATGCTTTCTGGTAGTGGACATAGGTCAATTCCCATCCCTTAATTTGAACCCAGGAATTTCACTTTCCTTTCGCTCAATACTAATAAGGCTGACAGCTTAATTGTCTTATAATCTGAAAGTTTCATGGCATTTCGTACTTTTGAAAAGGGTATATTTGGCGCTACCAAATCTTTGCGATTTTGTATAACACTTTTTGTAACGTTTTTGACTGAACACGAATTAATTATTACTGAAATTTAGAGTACATACAAATTTTTATGGCATGATCCATCTTTTATCTGTGTCATTAAATCTTAGCCGGCTTTTAAAAAAAAATTACAGAGAATTGAGGACAATCCGTGGATTATAAGCTAGATAGGTCAATTACTATAACAATAGGAATATTTATGTCGAAAGGTACACCTTTATGATTTC
This sequence comes from Cladopsammia gracilis, assembly GCA_022457155.1. Taxonomy (NCBI): domain Eukaryota; kingdom Metazoa; phylum Cnidaria; class Anthozoa; order Scleractinia; family Dendrophylliidae; genus Cladopsammia; species Cladopsammia gracilis. Next base: position 337,468 of record JAJGOT010000653.1, read on the forward strand.
TTACTTTTACCATTTACTTTGCAGCTAGTGAAAACGTAACAAAGAGAACCATTAGATTGGATTTGCTTAAATCCTGCTTGGTTCGTATGAGTGGGATTAAAGTTGGCATTTCTGCAAGAGTAGTTTGTGTCGCAAGCTAGAAACTTGATTCCCGTAGAATTCGCCAAGTGCAATACCGGGGTCAAATCCGTCTGGGACGCAGGTTATTTAATTAAGCGGTCATAAGCTCACTACCGACGCGACATGTTTCAAGAAGGTCGGGTCGTCTGTACGAGCTTACAATCGCTCATGTAGCCGTGACTCTGTATTGACAGAAATAAAGACCATGGTTATACATCTCCGGGGGAGGTATTTATTGGGTGGGGGTGGAGAGGAGTAGGCCTAGATAGATTCTGCTCGGCAACTTTTGAGTAACTTTTTCGATTTTGAGCAACTTTTTCGATTCTGAGCAACTTTTTGGAGAGTGAGCAACTTCCCAGCATCTTTTCTAAAAGTTCGCATATTTTTGGCATATTTTCACTATCTTTTAATCAAATTCATAAGTAATTGATATTTTAACACGTTTTCTTTGGAATTTCACAAGAATTTCACAAGAACATCTCTGCTTTTTTGATCGGTTGGGTGTCAAGTGTTGATAGATTTCAAATATGGATGTGACTCCATTTTCAGAATACGTATCCTAGGTATCCTGTGATTAGATCGGCTACCTTTTCCATATTATTATTATTATAACTTCATATTATCATTTATTTGCTTACATTGAAATAATAGAACGGATGAATTTGAAGGAAGGTCAAATACTCAAATTTGACCGCAACATGTATTATTTGCTATGTTAGCAGCATGCCTCTTGTTTACTAGGCCGTTTTTTTTTTTTAATTCATTGAGGTCACTTTACGATTTAGAAATTAATAAACAAGGAAGGAGTTACACTATATAATTAGAGTGATTATGTCAGCAAGCAACTTTTAAATTTTTAAAGCAACTTGCTCGATTTTAAGCAACTTTTGAGCAACTTTTTAAGAATTTTTGAGCAGAATCTAACCCTAGAGAGGGGGGGGGGGGGGGTTGTGGGGGATTGTGGTCCACTTGGAAAAATGTGTGATTTTCTGTACCATTTTTAGACCTAGCCCTTCACGTTTCTCCCCTTTTTAAAGCAAAAACATCTGAAGTGAAATTCCAGTTTTTCGAACCTCTTAGGGAAACGGAAATTGGTTCGAAAAATCGAAGGTGGAATCCTGACATTGAAATCAAATCTAAGGGAAAGAGTCTTCGTTCGAAAAATTTAGGATTCCACTGTATATCATTCTAAACTAGAAGGAAAAACATATAAAGTATAAAAGCATGGCATAACATACGTGAAAATATGGATCACCAGCGAGGAATCGATCCCTGCCTTCCGCCTACAAGGCAGACACGTGATCACTACCACTACACCATTGGCGAACCATATTTTCACATAGTATGTTATATCGTGCTTTGACTGATACGTTTACTTGCTTTGTTGCTTTTATATAACAGGTCTTTACAGATATCCTATGTGAAAATATGGCTTATAAACTTAGTGAGAATATTCCTTGCAGTCCGCAGTTTCAAAGGCAAATTAACATTACGTAACATACCCATTTTATATAGCTTGTACTTACTACATTCCCTCAGTCCCCCACCCTCCCCCTTCCGATATCGCGGATACATCCCTTTCCGAGTGAGTGTAATCCGAGTGCATACCATAGCAAATTTAGCTAATCACAATTTCATCGTGATGAAGGAAACTGTTGAAAACAACTCCAGGAGTGTCTTCTGTCACTTCACCGGCTGAAGTTTCATATTTCGAAAGATCGCAAGAGCTGAGAGACGTTTGTTTCGTACTACTAAGCTCCCCTCCCACAGTAAAACCTTGAATGGTTAGTAACGTTGTTCTATTGGTAAAATTCAAGTTCAGCCAATTCAAATAGAGGTAATCAAGGGTTTCTCAGGACGCGAGTTCCAGTCTCTGCATGTAACAAACTTAAACAACAGACTACTACCGGCACTAGATGATAGAAAATTGAACATTGCAACAGTTCTGTAGATGCTTAATCAGAGAAATCTTCCAATATAATTTGCCTCTTATTTTTGGCTTGCATCGCGTTTACATTATATACCAATATCTGTTACACCTTATACAACATAAAGCGAGAGGCGCAGTGATCTAGTGGTCAGGAAGTGGTTTATTCAGTGGGACTTCCAAACTGGAGGTCCTTTTATTTCTCTTTTAGCTCGTTAATACGCGAAGCGTTGAACGATAATAATAACAATAATCATGTTTGCCACTGCAGTTTGTGTGCTATTTTTTAATAATAATAATATTTTTTAAATAATAATCCTTTATTTCTAATAAATAAATAATAATAATAATCAATTTATATGGCGCTTTTGAATATTCAATGTAAAACAAAAGTGCAGTTAATAGAATAATAAAAAAAATAAAAATGAATATTTAATGAGATAACGACTTGTAGCATTTGGGTAGAAATTTTATTCGATCCCTCGACACATCTGAGAGGATAATTGATTTGCTGTAGTTCTTGCAATTCCCTGGGTACCAGAAGCTTTCGAGCTCTGATTGGATCATTGGATTGTTTACGACTGCTGTGATTGGTCAGAGTAATTACTGTGGTTTTGGTTTTACGACACTCAATTGAAAACTGCTCTAAGGTGTAATTAATTTTTTTTTTCAAGAGCTTAGTTGCGAAACTGTAAACGGAAATGGATTCCTTTTAACATTTGTTATGACGAGTCAAACTGTCAAGATTCTTCGTTAAATTAACATGAATGAAAAGTCAATAAATCAACTTGCTTTTTGGAAACAAATTCTACCATATACACCAAATTGAAGAAACGTTGTCGGGTGAAAAGCATAAACCATGAACGATGCGACCCAAAGGCTTACTGGGAAATTGCGTAACTTAAACTACGTCTGTAACAGAATACACATAATATTAACATACGATGCATAAATCATGCTCTAAAATGACTCAAACAAAAAAAAATTCTTGATTATCAAGAAATGGAATATTACTATGCTTACCAATGCTTCCTACCCAGAATCCCATTCGGTTTCATTGTTCATGGTTTATGCTTTTCAAGTGTCAACGTTTCTTCAATTTGGTGTAATTACCAAAAAAGGTACACAGAGCTATACACTATTGAGTTACATATGCACAGAAGTTTGCTTTGCACTCAACCAAGACACTCGAGTTATGTTGAGAGTTACTCTCCGCTATTGCATCGAGGAACTCTTATTCTTCTTTAATGCATATTATAACATAGCTAGGAAATTCGCCCAATCTAATTCAATGGCGCGAGCGTGCATCCATTTAAGGACGTTCGCGCCCAAAATGTTCCCACGTACAGATTTTTTTAAAACTTGCCATGCAGTAAGGTGAAGATCAACTATTGCCAAAATGACCAAAAAAGTGGGGGGTCACCGTGCTCGTTTTCGAGATAATGCGCATTGAAGTCCATGCGTTTTAAGAAGCTTTCGTTATTTAAAGACGATCTTAGCTAACAACTATAAGCAATAAAAGAAGCTGCTTTAGTGAAATTTAGATCAGGTAAACGTACTTAATTCAACACAACTAAGTCTATTACGTAAACTTTTGCATCTGATGTCGTTCATTGAGGAAGAATAGCCCTTGAAAAAGAAAACATATTAGTCTTGCCCGTCCACATTCGAAGAAAACTTTGGTCGCACGAGAGCAGAAAAGGCGAAATATTTGTAACTTCTCACGTACAGATTTTTTCTGTTTTTCTTTTTTTGTTAAAATGGAGAAAATTAGGAAAGGAAGTGATCTACGGAAAGAAAAATGGGGGTCACCGGGCATCCAAGAGAGTAAAATGGCTGCAAAGTCTATTCGCACTGTCACGTCATTGCGTGACATTTCCGAGAAGGCCTGGTTCCACAGCTATCCCATGAAACTACACGCTCTTTACGGTCCATTCTATAAAATGGAAAAAAGTTTGCGTTGGGTACGTTCCTGTTGATATTTCATGGGCTTTTAACGTTTGCGTGACATGCGCGAAAGAATGCGCAGTAGCAATGGGCGCGAACGTCCTTAACTATTATAGCGCGAAAGCGCGCGTGATATCGCCTAATTCTTAGCCGACGAGGCCGTAGGCCGAGTCGGCTAAAATTAGGCGATATCACGCAAGCTTGAGCGCAATATTAATAGTTTTATAATTCAACACAATGATAACAAAGCACAGTTTAAAGAAAAAATATCGAGGCCGGTCCGTCATTTTTGCATTCTCTTGTCAAAATGCGAAATTTACATCCATCGTTGGATATACGTCATGTAGACATAGCGTATATCGATAACTTTTTGACCATATTTGGGCAGTGTATCAATGTGTTAAAGAAATAAAAAACGCGCCGAGTGCATTATTGAGTTATATAAGCACGCGGGAATTTTTAAGGGCACGAGAGAAGTGGCGAGTGCTTCTGGCACTTCTCGAGTGTTCTTAAAAATTCCCAAGTTCTTATATAACTCAACAATGCACGAGGAACAAGTTTTTTTTATTTCTTTTATAAAATAAAAACGGTTATAATGAACCTTACGTCACACGAACCTTACGTCATGCTCTCTCGTCAGTTAAATTTAATTTACAATCAGCTAAACTTGCCTGGAATTAAGTGCGAAGCAAAAAGGACAAACAACTTGTCATAGTTTCACGGGAAAATCCACGGAATCATTCGCCGGCGCCCGAAAGAACTAAAACTGAGCCGAAAACAACTTGGAGCAAAGATTCATCTGATTATTCGAAGATATTTCAAATTTGAAAAAGGTTAGCTTTGTAAACTGTGCCTAGTAATTTTATATTTGACTTTGTGTGAGGTTATTGTGCTCTATTTTGCGATTATCGCTGAGCGCGGTTCTCTAAACTTTGCCGAATAACGGCTCTTTGTTTTGCTGTGTTAAAATTTATATTAAAAGATTCTAGCGATGATTTAAGCTGAAGAGAATTTTTGTGTGAGCCTTTTTCGTTACATAATTTATTCACATAAAAAGTTAAGGTTTTAATTTTTTCCCTACGCAAAAAACATTTTGCAGCAGTTTGTCAGTGTTAGGTTGTTTATCTTGATTTTCTAAAATGATTCCCGCAAACTCGTTCGCTCGGCGCTCGCAGTTATTCAAGTTTGTTATTGTAAAAAACAAATCGACCGCATTTTTCCATGGTCTATACTCTCATCGACCATAGAAATGACGCCATAAAATGTTCAAAACTTGGCAGTGAAACCACTCGCCTAACGGCTCGTGGTTCCACTTGAGTTTTGAACATTTTATGACGTCATTTCTATGGTCGATGAGAGTATAGACCATGGAAAAATGCGGTCGATTTGTTAAATGAATTATAAAACTCGATAGACGCACGCCCGTGTGTATATAAAAATTTTTATCATAGAAATGACATGTGTAAATGCCACTGAGCATAATTTTTCTCACTCACTCCTTTACAACGCGTTTTAAATGGAGAACAACATCGTAAATATCCGGGTGGAAGCAAAAGTCTACACAAATCAAACCTCAATTATTAATTTATTGCCATGGACTGTATGAAAATGCCAAAAAACTCATCTTATTTATGTTAGTTTTTTATCTTGGCGGCGCGATGTTTACAAGTTTACTCGTGACCACGCAACGCTAAAATTTCACAAACCGAGGTTTTCTACAGAAATTATACCTACTATAAAACAACAGACAACATGAAATACAGCAGTAAAATTGCAGAGAATGTTGCATGTGTCTGTAAAGACTTCAATTCAGAATTGAAAAACAAACGGAACAAGCATGCGACCGAACAAAGCGAAAAGCTATCAGATTTGAAAAAAAAAACTACATTTAAGGCCGTCTTACAAAAATTAATACATTTGGACACAAATTAACGTTAAAAAAACGTTACCTGCACTCGATGTAGCGTTTTAGTCCCTTCCTTTAGCACCCAGCTTTCCAGAAAATTGATTTTACAAGTTTAAGCGAGTTGAATTGTTCTTGTTGTTGTTTTGACACGGACCCGATTCGCTAAAGAACCCGCATCTTTAGTCCACACATTTCAAGTCCGAAGTCAATCCATACTGAAAGCATAAGTTGTTCTCTCTTCAATTAACAACGGCTTTTGGACTGCACAGCGAGTCTCCGTTTCAGTTCATGAACCATTTCTCCATTGAGCAGACTGAGTTCGACAAAACTTGCACACAACAACCCGTGATGCGAAAAAATACAAACTTGCTCGTTTTAGTTTCTACTGCCGCGGAAGCAAGGAAGCATAAAGCATATACCATATTTCAAAGCCAATTATTAGAAGACATTTTCAGAAAATTGTGCGTGTTCGTTTTTTCCAGATCAAGCGCGGGTTTGAACAGCTTTGCCAAGGTGAACTTTCATTCAGCTTCGCCAAGGTGAACTGCGATACGCGGCAATGATTTTCGCGCCTTTTTTCGTTCAGTCATGTGATCAATATTTTTTTTCTTTTCCTTTCGCCATGTTATAAAAGAATTGGTTCATGCTTTTAGCTGTGAATCTATCGAGTTATGGATGCACTTGGGAAGTTTGGAGAGCACTCGAGAAGCTAGAGTTGCTCTCCGCTATCGCCTCGAGCAACTCTTACGCTTATCTCGTGCTCTCCAAACTTCCCGCGTGCATCCATAGCTCGATAGACGCACGCTAAGCATGAACCAATTCTTAAGTATACCCGCTCCAGTATTCAGAGGGGATAAATATAGCCTCCTCGACAGTCGAAACATTTTAACAGTCGAAACGCCCAAGCAAAGAAGGCGTCAGAATAGGCCTGGAACGAGCATGCATTCGGAGAGGTAAATGGGTGACAAGCTCTTGTCAGGAGCTAAAACGAGCAGGGAAAACGAGGGGAGACTGGGGAGAGTGGGCGAGGAAACAGCGCTCGCGATACTTTCCTTCTGCGCGCCGCTTATACTTCGCTCCCCCGTTCACTCCCCACTATGTGAACGACAGGAAGAGGCTAAAGCTCTCGAAAACGGCCAGCTTGGAGACTTGGAAAACGTGGTCGTATCTGCATGCTTTCAATTACAGAGATTTATTGTGGATCCAGTAAAACGGGGTGTTATGAGGTTTATTAATAGCGAATAGCTTCGTCCAAACCTGATAGACGTCTATTGAGTGCCTTTGCATCCGTTTTGTATAATTTTGAGGGCTCCTGTTAAAGTCTCATTTCAGAAATTCATTTGTTGATATCGATATCGTGATCACCTATTCAATAAAAAGGTCCCATTTCGCATGTCTGTATGAGCAATTAAATAATTTAAAACCATTTCGAACAAAGACACTTTCATAATGATACTTCCTCGACAAGACTTGCGTACATATTTTCCGGGGGGACATCTATTGTAAAAGTGAGTGGGTGCTGATCGATACTCTTTTGAAATTTTGAAAAGAACCACCCTAAAAAGTACCAATTTTTTGTATTCTTCCTTTTATATTTACCCGTAAGAGGTAAGCATTTTATAGGCAACAAAGTCGGTGTTGATCAAACAAGCTTCAATTGCACGCAAATGGGTCCAATTGCACTACGATTTTGAAAGCAATAACATAGATTTCTATTTTTTAGGTGCATAAATGGCTTAAATCGAGGTCAGTTTGTAACTGAGCTCCCTAACAACGAAAGGTATAACGAAAATTCTCGTCTCTTTATGGTCGATCGAAAGATGCGACTCCCCCCGGGATTTTGTTGCCGCGATCCAAAAACCAGTTGCTTGCATTTTCTCGAAATGTAAACAACATTAGTTTATGTAATTTTGATTTGTCAATTCCGGTAACACTATAGCGTATTACAACCCAACAACAATAAAACAACCTGCCCTCTCGAGTGTTAAATTCAAACCAGCAAGGCGAAATCATATCAAGAAGACCAAAGTTAGGTTTGCGCGCATTTCATTGGCTTTCGAAGACAGTCCGCGGCTCACTGGTCCCCCGGGAGTCACGCGAACAACAGCACAGGAAATGATGTCGATATTCATTTGATGTTGCTCAAAACATTCTGTCGCCGCTGCGCGCTGAGCCATGGCTTGCGTTCAACGCTAAATCATTTCGGCTGCTGTACGTTTTTTATGGATCTCGTTTTCTCGTGCGAATGCATCTAACACCGAACAGCAAATTCCAACTGACCACGTGGTCTTTAAGCGGTGAACGGCATTAGCCCGAAGTCAGTGGAAAAAAACCTCCAGTGACGATAGGTGAGCAAGTTACGGATTTTATTTACACTTCTATATGTACTTTGCATGTACGGTAACACCCCCAATGAAATGAACGCGTGCCTCATACGGGAGTTTATTTCATTGGCTCTTTAATGCCGCTAATTTTGTCATATATCTTTTTATTTGACTATATGCAATGATATCGTAGTCATGAGGTGATTCGACCAAACGCTGTCGAGTCAAATTCACGCGCACCTCTTTAGTTGAAATATTCCCGCCTTAATGAGTCGGCGAGCCATTTGTCCACAAGTGGGCAGATTTATTGTCAAAACACACCGTACTAGCAGTGTGAAGCTACTCTTTCAAGAACTTGTTGTATTTATTTCTATGCAACAGTGACGCTAGCGAACGCTGCCGGAGCTTGAAAGAGGAGTTTCAATTTTTCACTGCTTTTCCTTCGACGTTAGTTATGTTTGTATTTAAGATTAGTGAGGTAAGCAACTAATTAATTAACGAAGTTACAACGCACTTTAAAAGACCTAAAAGGCCACTACTTGTATTTTATTTGCATATTTCGTAGCTTATTAGTCTAAATATGTTTGAATTTCAAATAGTAAGTGGAACCGCCAGTGAAATTGGTTTATCGGTAAATTAGAACGAAATTTAAGAAGGAGAAAATTGTTATCCAATGGGATCTGCATGACAGCTTTTTATGTGGATAAACTCAATTGAAGACGTTTCGATCTCTCTTTCAAAGTTTAAGAACCTTTGGACGAAATAACTTGGTAAATGTCGTTCCTTCCTGTTGAAAAGGATATTTTAGTGTCCTTGCATAGACTCGTGAATCCCGCATGAATCCCCCCTTGTATCACTGAACATTACAATCTTTATATCTTTCTACCGGAAACGAGCTTTCATTTTGTCCATCACAACGTGCCAGTTTAGGATTAACTCCCCTTCTCTTCAAAGTTCGTTTTACATTTTTTCCCTCGAATCACCTCTAAAGCGCAAAAGTTACAAATGAAAGCTGAGTTGATGACTTAATTAGTTTTCTGTCGTAAACAATTAGCAGGCCTTAAATATTGAGTTTTGTCTATTGCATGTTTCATAAAACCAGACATCTCTGTTTTATTACTGAATTTCGTCTACTTCCTGAGAGCTTCCTGAAAGGAAATGCCAAGAAAGCCTTCAAACAATACAAATAACCTGCTCTACACGTGATGTTTGACGTCATATCGCCGGGTCTCCATGGCCACCAGGAGTATTTTTGACTGAACCGGAAGTTAGGCTTGACCCAAGTGCACTTTGTGTCTTCTCGAAAAATAAACCTGCTATGACTCTGCTGTGCCAGAGTTCATTAGTCTTGGTTAAATTGTGTTGCTTTTTAGCATGTTTCGTTATAACATTTTCTATTTTATACCGTGGGATTTCGTCCACAGACTGAAAAGTTAGAGCCGACATTAAATATCTTCACAATAGTGACTCTAGGAGTAATTTAGCCTGTTCCAGGCTCTCAGATAGTGGGGGCGAGTGAAAAAGTTGCAGCGAGCGAAGAAAAAACAAGTGGGGACTGAGGGACTGAGGCCCCCCTCCCACCCTCGTTTTTTCTTCGCTCGCTCTGACATTTTTCGCTCGCCCCCACTATCTGAGAGTCTGGAACAGGCTAGGAGTAATTCTGGTTCTTGGTGGTAAAATCTGTGACCGATTTATATAAAAGCTGTGTGAAATTCCGGTTACTTTGGCTTTCCCATGGCACTGATAATTATGCTGTGCAATGTGGCTCTGACGTTTTCAGCCTGTGAATGAAATCCTAGTCACCATTCAAATAAGAAGCTATGGAGCAGTACTTTCCTGTGGCACTGATAATAATGCTGCGCGGTGTGGCTCTAACGTTTTAGCCTGTGAATGAAAGTGCGACCATTCATATCAGTGAAAGAAATTAAATTTCCAGTATTTAACTCTCAGATATAATTTATCCAATCGACTGAATGGCCCAGCTGAATGGAATTGAAAAAATACAGTCTCGTCACCGAGTGGCGTCCAAAGGACGAAGGATAACTGCGACAAGACAGATTCATGACAAGACAAGGCAAATAAAGTGCACAATGTTTTTCTTTTGTTATATAAGAACCTATTTATATGAATGTTGAGGCTGGGATTGGCCAGAATCAGTTTAAGAACGTGTTAAAAATATACCCTAGCTTACCAAGAATAAAAATTAATATAGTGTAACAATTTGGAAAGAGAAAATTTGGAGTCCAACTCAGCACAAAATGCTTAAATAGTTAATTTGCAAGGTTGCAGGTCATTTTCCATTTAACAATTAGATTATGAACTCTTCGCCCTCATCAACTATCACGCGATAGAAATCAAGAAAGAATAATCTAATTGTTTTAGTATCTACTAGACGTCCAAAACTTAAGCCGAACAAATACCCTTCACAGACACTTCAAAAACACAAAGAAGCGGCCGCCATTAGGCTACTCACTCTACTCACTTTCTATAGCAGAACGATAGTGAGTACAGCCTAGCCAATAAGAGAACAGCATTCGCGATAGAACGCTAGTAGATTTATACTAATTTGTACGGTAGCACTTGGGCCATTTTTTCCTTTTTTTTTAGAGCTACCTTATGATTTACCGGAAATACTGTACAATTTATCTTAAGAACATCATAAAAACGTTTTCAGTCTCAAAACTCACCCCCAAAAAATACGCCGAGCAATCCCTCCCAGCTCAGCCTCAAGTAAAAAAAGTCAGTTGACCTTCTTATAAAAAAATATGAGTGTATTCTACTGTCCTATACATACTCATTACATAAAAGAATACATTGTAGTACAGAGAAATGAAATCTAAATTTTACGAGAACAAAAAAATTGTGATTACATGGAGTTTTCCCTAATCCAAATGTGAATGTGGACTCAACATGCACAAGACAACGGCACGACCGTGAACTTCCTACATATGTTTACTTTACATATTTATCTTTTTGTTACATTTTCATTAGTTTAGTTACACACGACCCCACAAGCTGTACAGCTTTAACTATTACTAACATTTATTCCTTTCGCGTATAAACGCCATTTCTAGCTTCTATTCACCTTGCCACCTTTTTATTAATATTCTTTTGCTTTTAGAGCGGTCTAAAATGTTCAACCGATTGAGCGAAAAATCTATGCGGTAAATAAAAAAACTACTTATCGTGTTTAAATAAAGGTTTACATTACATTACATCATAATATAACTACAGGCTCATTAAACAGCTACAAGTGAGAGCAGATATATCGATATCATGAATATTAGACAGTCAAGTCGGCGACGATAACCTAACGTGGGACCAAAAGAGAAGCCGCTACTCGGAGCAGTAAGCTCATCAATACTGTGTGTTTCTCTATGACTTCAAAATGCAATTTGTCTTCTTTTCCAGTTCTTCTATCGATCCTCAGTTGGCTTTCTTTGGAACTGAAAAAGGATAGGGCCAGTCAGTAGGAAATGTTGTAGTGTCTGTTAAATATAGCGTTGTCTGTTTTCCATGTAAATGCATCATATAATTTACTGTTTGAGTTACAAATGCCACCGTCTAATGAAAGTGCTTTACTCTCATTAAGATCAACCATTCGGGGAGTTTATGGGACCAGTTATGGTCTTCAGAAGAGATCTGAAGACATTTAGCAGAGCAAAAATCTTAATGGTGTCGTACGTCACACTGAGAGAAACAAAAACGAAAACATGTTAACAAAACTGGTGCGTTTTAAACTTTATAACCCTATATATAACCATGTCCAAGTTTCCAATGAAACCTGCACAAAACATTTTAGAAAATTCAGTATCTCTCAAAACCCTATTATAAAGAAGCTGAGCAAGTTATCTATATATTCTAGTTTCAAGTATTGGCTTCAAAAAAATTGGCAAAACAACAATTGTTTATAAGTGGTCTATGGTCAGACAGAATGTTCTGTTTCATTACAATCCATATACACTTTACTATGTATAGCTGATTTTATGCCAACTTATATTTAATACATACTTAAAACCCTTGGCATTTCCTTTCCCTTTTTGGCATTCTAATTTGCATTTCAAGTGAAGCCCACTTGTTTTTGCAATAACTGAAGATAAAAGCGCTTATTGCTAAGACAAACAAAACACAACGAGAAATGTTTGAATTCTTTAAAATATAGATAGATAAATAAATAAATAAATAAATGCAAAAATTTGAGTTGCATGAGTAAATTCCATCCCTAAACTCCCTGAGCATCTGAGAATCTGTCAATACTGCAGCTCAAATGAAATTGAAAACGAAGCACACTTCATCTTATTTGGCAATAAATATGACACAATTAGAAATTCTCTGGTAGAAGATATCATTAGCAAATATCCCGAATTCGATTATTTAAATGCTAATAACAAAATTGTTTTTCTCTTTAATAGCACCGATGCTTTCATTTGTAAAAGATTAGGTCACTTCATTTACGAAGCTTTTTCATTAAGAAATGAACCATTAGTTACAAGAATTGTAAATTAACCGATTTTGCTACTTTAATTTTAATTTTATACTTTTTTTTTTTGTTTTTGTTTTTATATGCAATACCATTTGTAATTGGGAATCGGCAAATAAACTGTTGTTGTTGCCGGTCGTTTTGTTGGATTCGATTCAGTCGATGCCACTTTCGATTTTTCGACTCCCAATTTTCCCAGGTTTGCCAATCGGGACTTCACTGTAGTAACCGATGTAAATGTAATTATCTAAATTTTACAAGCGTCATTGCAATGAATACTGTAGAACCAAGTCTGTTTAACGGTAAATGGGTATTTTAAAATTTCAGTACAAAAACGTCATGACGGAAACAACAACTTATTGAGTCGCTTCCTTTTCTTTGCAATGTAACTAAAGTCAAATTTCCATATGACCGCTTTTTTTTATCGCTGTGAACGCAACGATCTGTGCAAATTTAAAGTTGGGCGACCGTTGAGTCGACCAATTACCATACGATCGCTAGCCAATCGCTACGATCGCTGAGAAAGAAAAATGTTTGTGGTATGTTTATAAGAAACACCTCTAGTTTAAGGAAGTGTCATAATAATTTATGGCTACGCTTCATCTTGTTATCCTTTTTGAATTTTTTTTTTCTCTGAGCGTCCTTTTTGGTACTTTTACCCGATGGCTTTTCATTCTTTTTATATTTTTATTTTACCAAAAAATTTCAACAAACAGTCTAATCTTGAGCTTTGAGCTTCCTTCATAAAAAAAAAAACTGAATAGACTAGAATTCCAAGTGACCTGAAAATTCGCAGTGAATTATGGTATTCTTTGAACGCAGCGATCTCTGCAATCGCAACAAGTTAAGGCAGCGTGGTCGAGTGGTTAGAGCACCGGACTTGAGACCCTAAGGTCCGGTTCAAACGTCGAACTTCACATGTGCCGAATCTAATGCAAATGAGCAAGAACAATAGATTTTGCTCATTTGCATTAGATTCGGCACATGTGAAGTTCGACGTTTGAACCGGGCCTAAAGTCCCGACTTCAAGTCCCGCTTTGATCACTAGCTGAAGTTGTTTCATGGTAGACCCCAGTTCAACTCCTCTGCCACGCTTGTAAAATAGCCACTGAACTGCTCTGCGCCAGCTGGGATTTTTAACATGTTATGTTCAATAAGCCATTTTCGTATTTAAAATTACCGCTGAATTCAAACACCAATGACACATTGATACAGGGTTAGACTCGACCTGATGTAAAATATTCACAAATACCGGTAGAATTAAGGTGCGTGAAATTTGAAAATTAAACAATAGACAGAGCTCTAAACAGGTCATCCTCTCGCCTGAATTTGTGAATTTATCACTTCAGATTGAGGCTAACCCTGTAAAAATGCGTCTTCAGTGCTTTCGTTCAGCGACCATAGCGAATTCGAAACTGGACTACTTGAAGTATTTGTTTCTGTTTTTAAATGCTCGGCCCTACTAGCACTTGTGCTATATCTTTAAACACTTACCGAGGCTAAATACAGGTCATTTATTTATTTATTTATTTATTTATTTATTTATTTACAATCACTGGAGCATTACTGGAGAGTAGTTCCTTATGATCGCAACGATTTCTGCAACCGCTGAGATTGTTAAACTTTCATGATTGCGTGCAACAAGATTTTTTGGGGGGGTTCACGCGATGCAACGTCGCACGCAAACTTGACAACCTTGTGAGAAAAGTTGGACCGTGTGTCCGGGCCTTAACGATCAATGGAGAGTGCTTTCCACAGCGATTACTGCGACTGAAGCTGCGCAAAGCCATTGTAGGGATTATACTATACTGTACTGCAATATATCTAAAAAAAAAACATTTTTGGAGTCTGATTGCCACAAAAATGCGAACATGATCCTCAAAAAGCAAAGTGCGTTTTAGGGATGGTGTCCCACAAAAAAAACACGTAAAAATACCGGTTTCCTTATTTCCATGTTAATTGAATTGGATAAAAAGATTCTATAGAGCAATACAGAACATTAAAGTAAATTCTTAACCTTCATTTTGTCTCTTTAGTTTAAATTCCTGGCTTTCACCACTTGTGGCGTTTTTCCTTATTTTAAGATAATAAAGCAATTAATGCATAAGGCAACCTATACCCGATTTATCACCAGGAACACTGCCCCTTAACACCATGTATTTCCACAATGGCGACAATTGTCATAATTAAATTACATAATATTGCACGGGGGTAGTCTAAAAAGACCGGATTTTGTGGTTCTTATTAATTGTCAATTTCGTGAGAAGGTCATAGTGGGATTATGTTATTCTGATTGGTTTAAACCGTGTCCATGGCAACTTGTGACGCAGCCGTGAGGGTTAAAATTTGGATACACAACCAAGAGATTGACACGGTTTACAACATGTCAAATTTTGTCGAGCAAAAATTTTGTAATTGACTGTTCTATGTTGTTTTTCTGGGAGCAAAATGTAACTTGCTGGACAGAAATAAATGGCCTTTTTCAACTGGCCCATTTAAATGACCCATTTGAATGCTCAATAAGCATGCGGACCCGATATTTGTTCATTTACAAACTGTGCTGGTATCAAAACCTTCCCACTCGTGAAATCAAGCCTTTAATTAAGTAACTGGTCACTTCGTCTGTGGACGTCGACGAAATTCAAAATTCTGACTATGATGTTGTCTGTTTTTTTTTTTTAAATAATATTTAGCGTTTTTACTTTTTTACCGTTTTTGGTTCTCTTTGGCGGTTAACCTTAAAACCATGGCGCGGTTATAATGAGCAGAGGTCGTTTTCCGGGTTTTTGTTT
The DNA here is from genome assembly GCA_022457155.1 of Cladopsammia gracilis. Classification (NCBI taxonomy): domain Eukaryota; kingdom Metazoa; phylum Cnidaria; class Anthozoa; order Scleractinia; family Dendrophylliidae; genus Cladopsammia; species Cladopsammia gracilis. Next base: position 352,964 of record JAJGOT010000653.1, read on the forward strand.
TTCACGAATCTATTGACACGTTGGAAATTGAGGGAGGGATTGCAATCAGGTTTAAATATTAAGTGATTTGTATAGTACTCATAGTAGTTTTTTGGCTCCGAAACTATACCCATCTACATAAAACCAGTCTCCACTTTTAGCTAGCCTATTAATTTTCGTCCACAAGCGACAGTTATTTGATGTTTGTACGCAAATCATGATTAGATTACTTGTAAATACGACTGCCCAGAACTGAATGATAAAGTCACTAAACACCATTACAAATTAGAGTAAAAGTTGGTTTGCATGCGTAGTGGACGGTACTGAGATAGTGGTGTACAAATTACAACGAATTTTCGTTTGTGTTTTTACGTTGTATTGCTGATTTTATCATGTCTAAGTTATTGCTGGTCCGGTTATCTACGACATTTACATTATAACAGAGCCTGTACTGCAACATGGATAGTGAATATGATATAAGGACAATAACCACACAGAAATGATTATAAGTAGTTTAAAAAATACCCGCTACAATTTTTTATAATAAAACTAGTAAACTATAATTCATACTCGTGGTTTAAAGCATGAAAAAAAGAGGGAGAGAGAGAGAGATGTTCACAACTGAATCAGTATTGGACAACCAACCTCTGGTCGGTCGCCATATATATACATCGCCAGACATCATGTGATATTCTATTGAAAGCTTACCTTTTTATGCGCCAATCAGCGAGTTTGCGAGCACGATTGAGAAACGTGTGACATTTTGACATGCTTCAAACTGAATAAAAAAGTTAACAGAGTGGAAAGCATTCAAGTAATTGTATAAGTACTTAGTAATTAACCTCCGCTCATTTTACTGATCCACATGGGAATTTACAATTCAGTGTATCGTCGAAAACAAATACCGACTGAGAGCGTTTAACCTGGAGCTTTCAAAAAAGAAATAAAAACTACCCAAATCGAATAGAGAAAAGTAATTTATGCACGATAGCGTAAGTGAAGTTAGCGGGAAACGAGTTTGCTATTTTAGTTGTTCTAAATTTGAACTCATTAGCATTGTGGCGAAGATTGTGCGATTACAACCACAATGACAATATCACCCAAGCGTTGATTCTCGGTCCTTTCAAATGCCCTGAAAGGCTATTTGATTAAGGCCTTTGTTCATTGGCTATAGGAGTAACAATTGAGAATGGTAGCTTCTAAACAAAAGGCCTCCCTTGTATATTAGCACTGAAATCTAAAATGTTTGGTGTCCACATTAGGGGAGGAGAACTTTGATTTTGTGTGGTTATTAGAAGATTAATATGATCTTGTTCATCGCAGATGTCTTTGAAACGCTTGGAAAACCCACAAGAGGTAACCTATACCTTAATACGCAAACACTTAAAGTTATTCCTGAACAACTTCACTGCTATATCCTACACGCTGGGAAAACTTGTTTACGTTCTCCTAATATTGTTGTAGTCAACTAACATAGATCTTGAAAGGCTTGTGTGTTTTGAAACCACCTTCGCATACATGTTGTGATGTTACGACCCAGATAGACTAATTTGAAAGCAATCAACTAAGGCCTTATGTTTTCGACGCTTGAATATATGGCGCCCGTATTCGATCACCACTAAAATCTTCGATTGTAATCGATTGTCCTACCGGCTTGAAATGTTAATTTATATTTAAAGAACACTCAGATTTTACCACAACACGGCCGCTTAAAGGCAGTTCTTGCGCCGGGCTAAATGTATCTCAAAGGGCAAGTTGATTTGCTATGCGAAGGCAACGTTGACGCTTCAGTCAATGTGAACAAAGACACATTTCCTGTTCGCATATTTATAAGCGACTTGTTGGTTTCCTAGTTCATGTCGAATAGAATGACAGTGAAGCAACTTTTACGTATTCTAAAGGTTGTGTACAAGCTTGCTTTAATCTGCGACAACTTTTATTGCGCCTTTCGCGTTAATTTCCCGCCTACCACCTTGCCGAACACCGGTGAATTGTACTGAATAGTGGCTACAGTACAATGTATTCAAAACCGGCTGAGGTTAAAACAACATTTGTAAGGACGCAGTATGATTTAACGTACTATAATATTCAGTAGCTAAGTACACGAAACCAAAATCTTCTTTCGGTAGAATTCAACAATACAACATCCGCTTATTCATTTTCTGGTAAGAAACACTAGGGAAAAGTCGAAGCAACGTGGCTGAATACATACTAATACCTGATTAAGTTTTGGCGTCAACATGGAGTAATTAATTTTCATCTGTTTTTTAGGACCCTTAAAACGCATTTCATCTTTTGAAAAAAAAAAATTAAACTTTTAAAAACAATATTGTTTCGAAAAAACTCTCAAAAATCTCATATAAAGTTGTTATTTGAAAAGATCAGGAGACCAGAACGGGCAGTGAAAATACTAATTGGGCTCATTATAAACGAGCACAAATCAGCCAGTTTGTGGTAAATATTTAATGATAAAAATAAGCGAAACTAGGTGACGTTTCGATGTCATTCAGACATCATTTCAAGTACAAGAATAAAAAAAATAACAGTTAACCTGTTTATTCATATATTAACTGTAATTTTTTTTCATTCTTGTACGACTTGTAAATTGTGTCAGGATGACATCGAAACATCGTCAAGTTTCGCTTATTTTGTTATTAAATATAAACATTATAAAGGCGTTCTGTTTTGCTGAAAACGCTGGATAAATTTCCATGCAAATAATAATTAATACATGATAATGTTTAAATCAATATGCGGTTAGACTTGATATAAAACGAGTGTCGATGATGACTTGCCAAGTGAATTTGACGGGAAAAAAGCCGATTTCTTTCAGGCCAGAACCCCCACCGCTGACAACAGAACGCGAGTTTCAGTCTACGGTATAGTTTAGGAAGTAGTGAACTGAGCCATATCTCCGGGGTAAAAAGCACGAGTGAATAAAACTGGGGCGCAGAGAGATACCACCAACAAACGACTTCCTTTAAAACTTTTTTTTCAGTTCTTATTTTATTAGTACCCAATGAAGAATTGAACAGGGCTTTGTTAGCTGTTGGTATTAATAAAATGAAGACAAGGGAAATGTCAATATGTTTTTTTTTCGGCCAACTTTTTAAGAATTCGATTGGTTTGTTTTTAGTATTTTTGTAATATTCCTGTTTTCAAGTTTGTTTCCAGCACGGAACATTTAATGTTTCCACTTCCTCTCCCCATGCACTCTTTAATTTAGTTACCTTCCATACCAGCTGCACAGAATGATTCCGGTATATAACGGTCGTTTTTATTCAGTCGCTCCCTCTTGTTGCAGAACCCTCCCCCCCCCCCCCCCCCCGGAAAAAAAATTAACAGCAACGTAAGATAGTATCTTAAGAAACATTAATATAAATAGCTACAAAACGATTTAATCCATAGTTCTCACAAATAAGAACCACAGTGGTGCTACTACTACTACTACTACTACTACTACTACTACTACTACTACTACTACTACTACTACTACTACTGCTACTACTACTACTACTACTACTACTACTACTACTACTACTACTACTGCTACTACTACTACTACTACTACTACTACTACTACTACTACTACTATTACTACTACTACTACTACGACTACTACTACTACTACTACTACTACTGCTGCTGCTGCTGCTACTACTACTGCTACTACTACCTACTGCTTCTACTTCTACTTTGATTACGAATGAAAAGGTTAACTTTCAGTCACAGCAAACGGGAAAAATGTGCGGTTTCTCTTATTTAGCAATCGGAAACTTAGGCTCGATTTTCAGCCGTTTGAGGGAGTCCGGTTTTCAGATCCTCCGCCCAACAACGAAGGAACGCGGGCGCACAAAACGGCTGGTAATCGAGCCTATCGGAAACTAAAACCAACCATTACTTGTCACACGAGCGTTTTCCCGTGTTTAGACCCTGCTGCGATCTTTTGCACTGATCAGGGCTTCTCATTGGCTCATCATTGTGAATGAGTTATTTATTATTTTTTTTTATGTGATTGGCCATGGTAAGATGGGACTACTTTTTGATTTAATTCAGTAAGATAATCTTGTATTAGAAAGCCTGTCATGTAACTTTCTATTTTAAGATCGACAGGCGTAAAAGAGAATTATTGCGCATTTTATAAGTATTCTGCATCTGAAGGACTGGTACTAAATGTCTAAAACACTGAAATGTCAATCATTCAACCAACCAATCAGCTAGTTGCCAAAACCTAAAAGAAAGTGTGAATGGGTTTAACTGTAAGGCAAGAAACGGCCAAAATTTTAACTGGCTGCTAAGAGCGGTTCATAATTGATTGTCGAATACAATTTCGTTCAGTATTGCTTTGGTTTTGCATTGCTCCCGATTGCTACGCTTTGTGATTGGCTAAAAAATCTCGTGCCACTTTATCAACCAATCAGAAGTAAAACCAAAGCCAAACGTCATGAATCGTGACTTGCTCGTTTTCCCGCTCTTTCTTGGCGCCTGCGACATGTATTTACTTCGAGTTCTGATTGGTTCATCGGATTGTCTGCCTCTGTTAATTACTTTGGCTTTGGTTTTACCACACTCAAGTGAAATGAATTTGATTGGTAAATGATAGCCGAACTATAGTAACTAAGAACCGCTTTTAACAAATTTCAATCCTTTCATTCACGGCATTGCGCTTATTTTGAACCCCTCTCCTCGCTTCGTTTTTCTCTCTCCTCGTTCGATTGCTCTTCTTTACACCGCCTGTAAGTTCATTTCTATTATTTGTTGTCTAGCCTGCTGCCTTGTCAAGTGCGGGGCGGGTGCAAGTGTTGGAAGCCCCGCCACGCTCCCTGTTTAAAGGATAAGTGGTTACCGGTTCTCGCAGCCACAGCAACGTTCCTACATCTATAGGCCTGTGTCTTGCAACGTTTTGCGCCTCTAGTGGTCGTCTTAGACCAATCCAGTCCAAAGCAGCTCCGTCAGATTTGACCTTTGCTAGACTTTTTTATTTGCTGTCTCTTATTTTCTATCGGTTTCACAAGCCTTCCTTGAACTAAGTTATTGTTTCCTCGTAACCTCGGGCCTTTATTAAAGAAAAGGGTCCTATGGCGCTTTATAAAAACAGATTAAAAATTTAAAATCAATATAAAACAACACCAATTACTAAATAGCAAGATCACGTATTAGAACGATCAACAGATCAACAAAAATACCAATTTTACTTTTTTACTCTCAATGCTAGGAACAACGAAAATATAATATTGCTATTCACTAGAACAATAGTAGTTTTGAAAAGAAAATTTGTAAACGTGGCTTGGATAAAATCATTATTCTATAGTTTCTTGTGAAATTCAGCAGATCTGTCAACAATGAGTGACATCGATGAAGACTTGGTGTTTGCAATTTTGCCAAAATAAAGCCCTTGCTGTTTTTTATACTGATTACATAATAATGCAAAATATGAAATTATTATCACATTTGTATACAGGGGAGCGTATTAAGTCAATTTCTTTTCAAAAATCCAAACATAAAGTTTTGAAATTTTGGGTTTCTTTACGTAAAACGAAAACAGATTATGAATCTAAATGATCCTCTCGGGAGAATGATCATCGAATGACGTCTAGTACCGGATATTTTTAAAATCGTGGATTCATTATTCAAGCGTTTCTTTACTACGAATGAAAAAATAATACGCATAGCCTACAGCGACTGTAAACAATATGAATAATGTTATTTCTTACAAGTCATACTGGCTTACTTATTTTTTGTTCGCCATTTTAATTCTCTTTTCGATCAATACTTCTTTTGCAAACGAAAAATCCATTTGATCCGAATTTTTTAACTGATTCAGTTGGACTTTGCAAATGAAATAGGAAAAGAAAAATTGAGTCGTTAAATTGTGTACTACGCGTCCGCGAAGCTTTGAGCGATCGCCGTGTCACTTACATCAAACAACGCATATCCCTCCCACTTTACTTTAACAAAAGAAAACGTCCTCTTCAGTAATGCATAAAACATTAAAGACGTCTTGAAGTTAAGCTGCCATTGGCTGCTTGCAGCAACTGTCCACTTCTTATGTAAATAGGTGGTGTGGATTGAGTAATAAAAATTAAACGTTGCCAACATCAGATCTTCTGGTTCAAGAGCGCTAAGCAGATGCTATAGAGTGAAAATTGTCGGGACCACACCACCAGCTATCCTAATATCAGAACACGAAAGCGCCAAGGTGAAGACAGAGAGGGTGTCGTTACAGGCTTTTGAAACTGTGAAATTCGACAAATATTGCACGGCCTGCTGGCCGTGCCCCGAGCTGAAGACTTCTCCGCCTCGAGGCTGGTTGATCAAACATAAACCAAGTTTGTCATTTTTTATTTTTATTTACGATGATAGTCTCTTAATGTTCAAATTATATATTAATGTCGAGGAGATTTCGGATTTCGATTTTATGGCGCCAAAAGTTAAGACTGGTGAGAAATTTATGATCACCTTTAGTGATCTGTAACTAAGCTACGTTTCGTGGGCAAAGGAATAACATCTATTTATTCGCTATTGTCGTTATGTGTATGGTCTCTATTGTTGAAACAAAAATACGACGTCGCTTTTTTCAGTGCGAGCACTTTGTTAATTCTTACTATTTCCCGTCCTGAATATTGTATCCGAGATGATACTGTAGTATTTGCTTTCCGACCTGTTTGCCTCTTGATAAAAAGATTTCATTGATTTTTCCCAAAAAGTAAATCGATCGCCGCTATTAATGAGAGAGGCTTCTATGAAAATGATATAATGGTATTTTTTAAATATTCAAGTAAATTGCAAAATGAAATTTGTAGAACGAGCAAAAACCTTCAACCTGTTTGTATTAAAACTGCACCGCACAGCCGTTATCAGTCTAGTCGGAATTGAGCCGCTTTTTATTTTTGTACTCAAGGAAAACAAAAATTGTGTTCAGTTGTATAAAATGTGTATTTTCGTCCCAAGCCGGAAAATTTTATGCTCTACAAAAAATAAGCTACGGGCGTTTCCTTACTACAAAGCTACATAAAGACACTTTTTACGTAAAAAATTCTCAATTTAAACTTTTAGATTTGATCAAAACATTCAAGAAACCTTTTGTCGCGTTACTTTGTCAATCAAGCACGCGTTTACAACAGAGCGAGTTTTTATTGGCTAATGCGATAGAATTAAGCCCACCTACTTCATAAGCATACACGATCAGGATAAACGGCATAGAAAAAAAAAGCTACAAATGAATTCATTTCTCTGACTTAAAATAAGTGTGTCATTCATTAACTTAATAATATATTTTTCCTTTTCTTGTGGGCAACGCAGAGAAATACAAATTGTTTATGTATGCGTTTCGTGCAAACTTATTAGAAAATATGCATTTTTTTGTGTTTAATAAAACTGGGGGCTTACTGTTAAATATAGTTTTTGGTGGAAAAAATATTGCGAGATTTTGCAGATGCTTCAGGTGCGAAAATTTGTTTATATTACTTAAACAATTAGCTGAAGGATTTTAAATGCGGAACCTTCGAAGAATTTATCTTTTCATCATTTTCTACTTTCAAATGTGCCTAAATCCAAACACGCTTTTAAAGCAAGATCTCACTGCTTTAGGCAGGGGTGACAATAGCCTTATCTGCGTACAAACATTGAAATGAGACCGTAATTCAGATAGACAGATCAGAAAAAATTCCTCGGAGTACATGGCGATTCCAAGAACGGATCTACCTTTATATTCCTCCTTCGTTGTTTTGAATTTCTGCTGTGGGCAGCTGACTTTTTCTTTGTTTGATCCTAGAGCTACTGCTAAAAGAACAATAACTTTCCGCCGGCAAAGTTTTTTTGCAGTGAATGCGCGGGCAATGTGGTTTTGTGATGGCGAAAATCAGATATTTGTACCTGACTAGTGAAACTCAAATCCGTACAGACCGAAGCTTTACAGGTTTAATTTTTCACTGTTCTTTGATCGCTTGTTTCTATTAATCTCACTATGAGTATCATTTTATTCTCAAAAAATAGCTACAATTGAACAGTTCCTTTTCTTGGATTATGTCAAGAGCGCGCCCTTTAACTAGCAACAACAGTGTCAAAGAACTTCTGTTTACCCATATGAGCGACCCAGCCAACCTTTTAATATTAAATTTTGAGGGGTTTAATTTTGCAGTTTAAAGCCTACAGTAGCTTTTGGAAAAACGATAGATAATTTGGTACTGCGTTATACATTTGGTGGAGTTTCTCTTCTGCTCATTTCACCGAACAATTTAACTCTAATAATAATAATTTGTTGCGAGCGTTATTTTTCCTCAGTAGCTGGGGAAAACCATATTAATTTTATAGTGTGCGAATAGAACTTTCGAATCACGGCGCATAACAAATTTCACGTCAGAAAGCCACGCTGCATTTGATGCATTTTGTGAATCAAAAAACTTTTCATCTGACGAACTTTTGAAATTAGCATGTCAGAAACGAAAAGCTGTCTTTTCAACGACAAATTTAAGAAATTCCTTTCTTATTCCCAGGAACAACGCGAAAAGCGAATTTTCAGCTGTTTTCTGTCGAAGGCTAAATGATGACATGTAGGCATGAAAATTTTATGCTCTACCTGACAGCCTAATCTATTTTTGAATTAATTAACATTAAAGATAAATTTTCGAATTTACTTTTGTTTTTAGGTTGGTGAATTTCCTTGCGAATGGAGCTTGAGTATATAGATTTGGAAACCACAGGCATCGCCAGCTCTGCCGGTAAGTTGCCAAAAAAAAATAATAAACGGAGGAATAAGTTTGGAAAATATCAACTTTCCGCTCCCGCCACAAAACCAAAAAAAGGTAATTTAAATATTCGACTTATGTGCGAAGTCCGGGTATAGAAATAATCCTTATTGACTCGTTCGTGAGGCGCTGCATGGGTGTGCTCAACAATGATCGTATTTTGCAAGCAGAGTTAATTTGGCTGGAAATGGATTCATTTTTGACTTAAGAAAAATCATGCTAAGCAATACTTTAATATTAGGGTTTTGGAAAGGGTTGTAACCCTGACCAATTGTTTTTCATTCGATAGAAGCAAAGTTTGTCTGCAAATGAAATTCGTCACAATTAAGTCCAAGATGGGTATTGTATATGTTGTGTGCGGTGTTTTCTCGTCGTGTGAAAGACCACATCTTTCGCAACCGGCTAAACGATCAATTTGCCTTGGCATCGGTTTCAAATTGCTTCGCCTGTAACATTGTTAAATGTTGTGCAGTTCGAATGAAAACCAGGTAATAATAGTCGTCGTTTGCGATTCGCGGGCTTATTACAATTTAAAAACAAGACCAAAGTTTTGAGTTTACCTTCCTTATTAGCGGGAAATTAGATTTGACTGCTCGTAATCTAAGTCACGGCCGAAGTTGACTCGGCCGGGCACAGTCGACCTGCACAATTTATCGAGGCTTCGAGTGAAATCTAGGAAAACAGGTAGCGAACAAACTTGCAATCGCTAATTATAAGGTTGCATATATTTTCTTGGCGAATGACAGTGCCAAAGTTTACAAATGAAAGAGACTGAAATGTAACATCACAACTGAAAGAAAAATAATGCATGCAAAACAATATTATCATTTGAATGTGTTTCGGCCTCAAATATCTCAAATAAACGATATAGCCAGATATATTAAACAGTACGGGTTTTCTTTCAAACCAGTGTTTAAATATTTAAATTTGCAAGAGTCGGTTTTCAAATCCGTTGATTGACATTAACGATAAAAATGTTTTGTGTCGAACTGTTTTCATCTTATAACCTGATCTCGATTTCATTACCTGTTGCGATTTAAATGGCGAGAAACTGTAGGAACTTTGGAGTTTGAATTTACATTACTTGCTTCATGTATACATTTTTTAGTCTTTTTAGTTTATAAATAAATGTTCGGGGTTTTGGTTTTTGCTTCCCTCGTCAGTAACCGCAAAAATCTTATTTTCTCATAGCATATTAATTTTTGAGGCATCATTTTCCGTAGTTTTGCAAGGCGTTGAAACCCTACTTCCTCCCCCCTCCCCTCTTCAAAAAAGAAACAAATATACATATATATACCACATATTCAGGCGTTTAATCCAGCGAATGAATCATGAAGTCCATAAAGTCATTGAAATCATGATCGTTTTATCGATAACAAAAGTGATGAACATTTTGTAGCTAAAGAATAAAGGTTTATTTTCTCATGGCGTGTGCGGATTCTGACCATGTAACTTTTCCACCGCAGGTTTTATGATTCAGTTATTTACCGACCTTTTAAAGACTGGATAATAAATCTCGGTGGACTTTTCACACCATGATATTGAATAACAACATTCTTTTTCTTATGGACCGAAAGCCATAAGAACGATTAATTAAATTTTCTGAACGCTACCAAAAACTGAGACCGAACTGTGTTAATATAAATGCGAATGGGAAGCCATTTCACGTTTATTAATGTTCTATAGTTTTTTACTGTCAGTTATGGACAATTATCATTCGTGTCGATTTTTACAACGGCGAGCCCAAGAAAACAACAAACTTCAAAAGAATAAATGGATAATTTTCGAGAAACAATGAACTTTGTGGAAAACACAAAAAAGTGTTTCGGGGGATTACAGAGATCGGCTTTGGACTGATGCATTTCGTTAACGTTTCAAACAATCCACAATTGCTTTCACTTAGCCTGTAGATCAATGTTAGGCGAATTTGAGTGAATTTTTGGTTTATTGTAATGTGAGAGGAACAAAGAGGGGCCGGGATTTTTAAAATTTAGAAAAATAAGAACTGTTGGAATATGAAGTTAATAAATAGGGGATTGAACCGAAATAGTCCGAAAAATTAACCTGGGGTGCTCTTGCGTGGGCATCAACCGTGTTTGTGGTGTTTTCGTTTTTTTATCCTTTCTTTCAAATTCTTACTATTTTATTCGAATTTACTGTAATCCCATCCCCTCTTAAGTTCGCGTGTTCAAAATGTGCAGCCAAGACAAGGTTTAGATCAGGGGAAATAACTATGATTAAAAAAAAATGAGTTTGAACATTTTATTCAAGTCTCGCTTATTGCCGCTTACCCTCGTATTTCACTCCCGTTGTCAAGCGGCAACAATGCTCACTGATCGGGGAGTCGAACTTATTTTGTAAAATGAAGTGTATATGGCATGTTTTAATAGTCACGTTTCGAATTAGTGAATAATGAACTAATAACAAAATCTAAATACCGTGTAACGGTGAGGCCAAACAATCCGTGAAACTGAGAGCTATCTGAGGGGAAGTTTTAGTCAAATTTATAACTCTGGTATAAAATTCCAAAATTAAATCAGAAAAAAATATATACGCTGTTCATTTTAAAACACCTCTCGATCTCGACTTTCATATTTCCTGAAATTAACAAAAATATAAACCATTTTAAATTTATTTTTTTGTCCTCTTGTTGGGTTGAGGAAATCAGAGCGGGTAAAACAATTTGATATTTCTCTCATGAACAAGATGGGAAGTGTGACTTTGGTCATAAATTATTGCACGAGCGTTCATGATATTTGTCACATATCTATTGCCTTGTTTTCCGAACCCGCTTATTTAAAGACAAAATACTGAGGTATCTTTTACAACCATCGGAATCATTTTACACCCCTTTACGATGAGTGTCTCAAAGGAAGAATTCATGTGTTAAAAAGTATCGCATAGTAGGAGTCACGTAGAATCAGATATAGGCAACCACTACTACTAATGCGAGCGGAGAATAACATCTTTTTTTCGTACGTGTTCCAAGACTACGTAATATCCTGTATGTGGGTTGCGTTAAAAAGGTGGAGGGAGTCACCATATCTTTAATTCCCACGGCCACACTGTCACTTGAGTTGCGTGATCATTTCTATATTTATAACAAAGCTGATCGCCGTACCAGCCGAGCCGTCAGTTAGCTCTAGCTTGAAACTAAATCTCTTTACACTTTGTTTATGGTCTGTCAACCTGGAAGTACAAATAAGTTTTTTTTATGTTTATAACCCTCCTTCTCTTGTATAATAATTGAAATTCAGGTATTTTACTTTTAAATTGTAAAGGATCTCACAAATCTTACTAGTGTTGATTAGCGCTAGCAAGAACTTCCAGAGTGATGAGATTTTTTGCGTGCAGTCTGGTGCGATGTGTAGTCAATTTCATGTCACGCTATCTGGAAAAATTGAAAAAATCAAAAATTCGGATCACGGGCCCCTTTCGCCCGCGGCGATTGGCTGTTACGTTTTCAACCTTTGTTCATGTCAATAGCCCCCTTGTTCGTTTATTGTTTACCAATCTGCATACACCTTGTCCAATAAGGATCCTATCACGTGTGGGCAATAAAAATAATGGCAAAACAACGTCAACTTGTCAGCGCTCAGCCTATTTTTGAGATACGGTGCTCAAAATTCACGTCAGCGACGGCATAGGAATCCGAACGACTTCACGTCGAGAACGTTCGTTCACTTAGACACGTAGTGATTCAGTGTTTATTGCTAGTATTTTGTGTGGTGTTGTACAAGTGTCTTCGGTGATTTGACCGGAAATTCTAAAGCGCGGGTGATTTCGTGTTGGCGGGTGATTGACAATGCGGTACATTTCAGGAGGCGTTTGATTGGCTGAGCGCTGACATCCAATCACTTGGATTGCATGTGTGTCGTTTACAATGAAACTTGGCTTTTTTGTCTGGGAAAGCCTGACCGGGCGAAGCTCTTCGACTTTATATTGAACAATTTTCAAGGTTTCAGACGTAGATTACGATAAGAAGTGTACTCCTCGCTATTCAGGAAACAGCGGACTATAAGCGGAGGACGATTCAAAGAGAATGATGTGAGCGAAAAAGAATTCTTGAGCGAAATAGGAAGTTTGCTTTCGGGAGGATTTTACTCGAAAATTGGATTGAGACTTTCAACCCGTTCAATCTACAACGTGATGGTGAATAACGTAAGTTTGTGTCCGTTCAGTTATATGTTTGATGATGTATAACTTATAGTAGAATTATGGTGAATAATTTATTGTCTGGAGCTTGTTTCGATGGATTCTAGCGCTTTGAATTGGAAGAAGTTAGACCTGCCGTCTTGAGTTGCGGCGAGCGAGTTGAATTGCCGCTTGTCCGCGCCGCGCGCGGCGTTACTTTGAACTTCAAAACTTGTCTATTTAGTTATTTTGAAAATTGTGCTAGAAATTATTATTCCAGGGATTTGCTGTGGCATTGTAATGGGGTATCTGACCCGTGTATACCGTTAGCGAGACATATAAACATAGCGGTGCCTGGCCGTGAAAAGAAAAGAATCAAATCTTAAGTTTGAACTACCGTTCTCGTGCGTTCGTTTTCGTAATCGAATTGTAATTAAGATGATAAATATCTCTTCCTTTTGGACGTCTTTGCCCCTCCATCTGATACCATTCTTTAGCTTATTGCTCACGACTTAACTTCGCTCGTCTCTCCTAAGCCCGTATAAGACGGTGTACACAGAACTTCAATTTGTCTTTGTGTATAGACTAAGACAGAGTTGTAAACAGTCCTATTATAAACGCTGATTCAAAGCTCTGCGTTCGAAATGCTACATAAAAAACTTTCAAGTTCTGAGTTTTGAACTAGTCCGTATTTTCTTTGCACGCGTGAATAGCTTTTTCTGACATAATCAAGTCCGGGCTTTACGGCTGTGTTATTGAAGTTTAATATTATGATCACAGTCGACCTATGGTTAGTAATTTTCAATATGATAGACGTACATATTAAAATAGCCCCATTGTGCCAACTCGCAGTATTATAAAAGAAATTGCAAAAATTCTAAAGCATCGTAGCTGTACCACTTGAGAAGACTGCAGTTAAATAATTTAAAGAATTTGTGGTTTCTAGCAGTTTTATTGCCCTAAAATTAGCTCATTTTTGTTCGAGTTTTGCCTAAGGACACAACCTATCGACATCGGGGTTTTCCACCGATCAAACGCTTCTTATGCAAATATCAAGATTTTCCTTTGCTCTGGTAAGAAATCATTTTAGTATCGACTCGTTTCTAATTCGCTTATCACATCAACGACACTCAAATATACCTTATTACAGCCGAGTTCTCGGTCCCCTCAAGCAGAAAATTACGCTAGATTCCCAGACCGAAAACGAAGTTGTTTGATTTAATTTGCATTTCAGACTTCACTTTTTTATCCGATTTGCATTTTAGACAAGTGTTAGTCGCAATTCGGTGAAGGATTTGTTTTATCTAAGATACAAGGTCACCGATTGCAGTTTTTCCAACTAGACCTTTCCTATGTATTTTGATCCTCCAAGCGTGTGAAGTTTCGAATTTCTCAGAAATTAGCACTGCGAAGTAAACCGATCGCGCTGTTTTTGCTTCCAAAAATCAGCTTCAAGTTTTACTATTTTGAGCGAGGTTTTTGTATTGCGGTAACAAATCGAAGCGGAACAATACCATGTTATTATTTTACTTTTGAATTCCCCCAACCTCTCTAAATTCTAAAAATTCCCAGCATAACGATTGAATATTTGGAAGTTCTCAAAGAAGGCCTTGCTGCAGACACACATTCAGATTTTACACTGTGTTATGGTGATTTCTGTTAATCATGAGTGTTATAAACTTATTAAGTGAGTCTGCAATAAATATATCATGGTTAGAAAACTGGATTCACTTAGGAAGTCACGAGGTAGGCATAATATAGTTCCCTAAAAAGTCTGTTTGTGTTTGTCACACACCCCTATTTTTTGAAATTCCTCATTCATAATTAAATTTCCAAAAAAAAAAAACTACACACAATCGTTTTGTGACAAGTGCAAATATGACTTAAATATGTTCACAAATACTGTCGTTTGCTGTAAATAGAAACATTTTGCAGTAATTAGGATTGGTATTTATTCATGTAACAAAAGTTTCTTATTGTGTGAAAAAATCAATTGCAAAAAACAGTGCTGCATTGGATAAAAAAAGGGGTTTCTAACAAATTTGTTCTGACCAAATATGATGCAACTTTTGCATAATATGTACAGTAATGCTGTGTAAAATTAGTATGTAATACAGCTATACAGTGTATATACTGCATTTACTAGATACATTTGTAAAGTTTCTTGTTTTTCAAATATTTTGTCAGGGCAGTTTGCAGATTTGAAGCAAATCTATATTTTAGCTCTAGGACATTTTATTAGCGATTATATGACATGACACCACATTTTAGAGGAAAATGCTTTGTAATGATGACTTGGCAAATTTTTACATGGCCTCAAATAAAGTTCAAGAAATTAGTCCGAGAAGGGTGGACCAAACTGGTGTTAAACATCGTAAGTGCTTTGTTTTTTAAATGCCAATTTTCAAGTTAGTTGAAATTTAGTTCTTGTGTTGCAAGGTCTAAATTTCTAATGATTTTCTTCATCATTATTTGTTGAACTGTGTTAGTGCAGCATGGAATTGATCTAAGTTGTATGTCAAAATTGATTGTGATCTTCTCAATTATTAAGGATGGGCCGTAATAATAAAGTGTCCAAAAAGAGATTTACATGTGCACTCTGTATTTTTTATAAGAACCTTTTTTAAGCACCTTTTTATAAGAATGTTAAGACTGAGATTGACCAAAATTTTAAGAACATGCTATACATTGTTGTACATGTCAGAACATACTTAGGCTGAGATTTACTGAAGAATGTCTTTATTTTGTCCTTGTTTTATATGTATGTTCCAACAACCTACGATAAAAAAAAATAGAATGCAGTCAAGTCTGATGAAGTTATTAGAATAATTTGGTCTGGGTGAACTTACAGTCTACTGAGCCCAAATTGCTAGTCATAAACTAATGTGTACAGTGTTTAGTGTTTGTTGTTTTTTGAAAGATACATGTAGCAAGCATGTAATTATCAAATTTGTGGAACTAAGCCCTATTCTTTCTTTTCATTCAAAACTATGTGTTACTGAAATAATATCACATTTTAGCTAAGAACAGGCTAAGAAGATTTTCATGCTTATGTGAACAAGCATTTAGTTTTTATACCCAATTGTGCATTGCACAATGGACAAAAATGTAGATGTCTCGGTTTAAATTGTAGACTTTTGAACTTGTTTTGCTAATAACAACTTGGGTGTAATAAAATTATGAAAGTTGTCATGTTTGGATTTTTCTTGTTGAAATGCTTTAAAATCGGTGTACCATTCATGGAAAGTTTTTCTGAATTGAATTCAACTCTAGATAAACCACAAGGAAGTGTTTGCAAGCCATACTTGCACTTGACAGAAGGGTGTGATTGCATGGTAAAAATGGGACAAGATTGGACTTGACCCAAAAACCTGTAATTTGAGCTAACAAAATACAAGTTAGGTCCATTCTGTATGAAACATGTTGTATTCTTTTAAAAAATCCTCTTTTATTGCATTGTGTAAGTGAGATTTTATCAGTGAAATGATAGTTCATCTTAAGTGACATTTAAAGCTTACAATGATATAGAATAAATGCAAACTGGTGTAACATTATAATAAATCCTCTGTAAACCTTATACTCATAGAAAACCTTGCTAGTGTCATGTTACATGTAACAGCGTTTTGGTTGGTGAAATACACTGTACTAAAGTGTAACCATTCAAATTAAAACTACGTACTGAGCAGTACTTTTCAGTTGTGCTCTTGTTTTTATTTATTTAATTTTTTCACAAAACATAACTTTTTTAAATTGGACAAGTGACAAGAATCACTGTTTAGGGTCCAGCTAGCTGAAATATGTGACCTTGTAAAACTTGCACAACACTAAGATAACCTTTATTACAAATAATTATTGTTTTGTTGGAATTTCTGGCTTCTCTTATTGGTTTTAAACAGCAATATCAACTATTTTTAGTATCACTTTGAAAAGCTAAAAAGCAATTATTTGGTTTGTTAACAATTCCACTTTTGCACTGAAACTATAAATAAATGTCATTGGCTATGGATGGCCTTGATGGAAATGAATTACAACTCAAACAAATTGGCCATCATCCATTCGTTTTAGATAAAATGCTTAAATCTGATTATGGTTTGTTTTTGCTCTAAGAAATCACTTGATATTTTCTCTTAGTGCCCTTAGAGCATTATGTGGAAAAGCAAAGATACTTAGTGAATTATTTCAGACAGTTTTGAACAAAAATCGCAAATCCCTGTGACATTCTTCCTTTTAATCCATAGTAAAGGTTAATTTATGAACTTTGCATTGATCATATGAAAAATTCTTACACAATGCATACCCAGGGATGGAAATTAACAGTGGCTCATGCGCCCAGGTGAATATCAAATCTTCTTACATTAAATTTTTTGATGCAGCTCTGAAAGTTAGTCGTCCCAGGATAGTGCACTCAAAATTAAATTTCCAACCCTGCTTATCATATACAGTTTATTTGAAAGATTTACTAGGCAGAGCAGGCTGTTCCCTTTTCTTTTGTTTTGTTCGTGTTACCCCCAGGAAATACATGGAGGACTATAAAGAGAAAAACGTTAGTCCCAGACAAGAATTGAACCGGTGACCTTCCGTGCACTGGTTAAATGCTCCAACCATTGGGCAATAGAGATACATTTTATGGGCTAGATCATTTACCATGTAAAACAGTTTTACTAGTCAGAATTTAATGTTATACTTCTCTTGAAGTATTGATCATCTTATTCTCTTTATGGTGATAATATCTGTAGATGATTTTGGTTTTTATAAGTTTATTTTACCAGACAGTATTATATTACCTACATTTAGTCTAGAATGGTTTTCATTGTTGTAATGAATATGTTGCGTGAAAGGCCACCCACATTTTACCAAAGTGCTCTTATCCTCTGGTTTGGCTATTCCTTAGTGTTTATTGGTTTATGGCATTGTGCAATAACATAGTGTCATTGCATAACCAGATTATGGCATAAGCTAAATATTATTCAAGACATATCAGCTTTCATGCTTGTAACACAAAATGCATTTATTGGTATTGGCAGTTTGTCATGTCTGCATGTCATGTCATGGTTGTCTGACTTGCTTGATTTTTTTTGTTACTTTGTGGGTTTTCTCAATGCCAGAAATTTATTATTTTTGTCTGGCAGTTTGTAAGTATAACTATACCAAAGTTACCATTAGAATTTTAGAAGATTAAAACACTATAAGATTTTTTTTTTTATTAAGAATGATTTTTGGTTTGTTGAAGGCAGAAAACATTTGGAAGCGCCAAGAATAATATAAGAGCCTTAGCTTGTTAGCGCTTTATATAAACCCCTTCCTGTCTAAAGCAACAACAGCATAAGAACAAAACAAATTCAGATTAGAATCACACTGCTCAGCATTTAAGGTCAAGGTTTCTAAAGTTGTCCAGTGTAAGCATCAGACTTGGAAATAAATTCAAAAATCATAAATTGTAGGGTTTTTCTTTTCACATGTTATCTGTAAATGTACAACAAAGTTTGTCATGGAAATGGCTCAAAATTTAAAATAATAGTTCTGAGTTTTTTTAATTCATTTTTCAGTATCCATTACCATGCTACTATTAGTGATTTCTGCATCACAGCATTTTTTATTAATTTTTAATTTAGAAAAGTGGAGAAGATACATTGTATTTGTTGTTGTTCAACAGTTTGATTTGTTTTCCTATATGTCTTAGATTCATTTCCATAATGAAAGACAAAGGAAAACAAAACTCAAACTGGTTTCAAAATTTTTAAACCAAAGAAAAATTTGAACCACAACATATTTTTGTCTTTTTCATTACAATCTCGAAAAATTGTTTCTCCAATGGGGAACAGAGATATTGTCAAAATTTATATCTAATGCTCTAACCACTCTTGTTACAGAACCACATACTTCTTTATAACATTTTGTTACTTTTTATTGTTTATGGAACAAAGTTCCCTAAATTTGTTCCATTTTTTGTCTTACATTGTAACCTGAACCAGTTAATTGTGTATTAGTGTTTTGTGAATGCAAAAAGACCAAGCTGAATGACATTCAATCAGATTATTTTGCTATAAATATAAACATTGTTTGCATTTTATTTTTTTACCTCACACCTGTTGTAGAAAAAACATATTTTAAACTCATTACAGAAAGCCACTTTGTTAGATTTTTAGTTTACTTTCAGTCGTTTTTATTTTGCTGTACAGAGTGTACACTGTACATGTATGTTGTCGTTCAATTTTTTCTTTAGTTTAAAAATTTTTAAACCTGAGTTAATTTTAATTTTTTTTATCCCAGATTCATTATCATTATTATTATTATTATAATGATTATTATTATCAATGGAAAAACAAAATCAAACCAGTTTAAAAAATTTTCAAACCAAAGAGAAATTTGAATCACAGTATATGTATGTACACAGTATATGGTCACGGATACAATGGATATTTTTCCTTGAAGGTAGGTAGTTTTGATTAAGATTCAACCCTCTAGGTACATAATTATGTGATGACTTATTATGAAGTAACACTCGAGGGAAATTAAATTAATAGATTTTAGGCCAAGGTTAGTTTTGAGCCTTTTTTTTAGGGATGCGGCCTTAGTTTAAGAATGATTTTATTGTGTTTGCATCTTTGGGTTTATTAACTTGTAAATCTTTACACTGCACCTGTATATGTGCTATTTGCCTTGTCAATCATTTCATAACCATACAATCATATTGCAGCTGGTAATGATTGAAAACCAATGAAATTCACACCTATTTCACTGGATAACATAAACATGCCATGGGTGCATTGTTTTTATGTAAAAATGTTAAGCAAATGTCCAAACATTTTGACAGTAATTCAAATTTGAATTGAAACTCTCTTTTTGTAAATCAAGAATATCACCAGAGCAGAGATAAAGATTTGTATTTAAGGCTGTCTAAGGGATGCATTCAAAGGTTTTTTCAGGTAACAAAAAAAGGAAATTCAATGGTGTATTGAATATTCATGATGACTTCTTGTCAGCTAGGTACAGGAAACCTCTCGTTGAATTGGACACGAAGGAAAAATAATTTCCTTTTTGAGCGAGCTGATAATAAGGCAGAATTGTTTGTTTCTGATGTTGCTGCATCTCTTTGTTAATTGGTAGTTAAGAGTTGAGCTAACTGTGTTTTACAAATGCTGTACTTGAAGGTAGAATGTTACATTTATTTTTCAACTATAGAGTAGTGTAGCTTGAGTTTATAGTGTCAAAAGCGCATTTTACCGAGGCAGCTGCACTGATATGATACCTGAAGCAGCCAACACCTAGTTGGTCTTGTTTTTGTTTTAATTTGCAGAATGTTTTTTGGAACATAAAACTATTACATGTATTCTCAAAAGCAACCAAAATCAAAAGGAAAACCTGAAATTGAGGAGCAAATAGTGCATAAATTTGAAAAGCACAAATGAAGAGCTTTCATTTGCATGGTTATGCTGTAGGAGTTTATTAACAGACGAAAAGGGTCATGTTACTATGAAAGTAAAACAAGGGTGAACATCTAAGCTACATGTACAATTCACCATCACATTTAATGATAATTGAAAGAGTCGGAGCATAACCATTCTATGTAAAATTTTATTCCTTTGTTTAGTTTTTCTCGCTCAGGTTTGCTTCATTTTTTGGCATGTGACCTACAAATTAACTGCAAAACATTGTTCAGAAATTTGTATGCTGTTTTTTTTCCGTCGTTTTAGAGAAATAACGTATGTAAAAAAAAACTAAACTACATGTAAACTACCTGAAGAAAGAAGAGTTCTGGCCCTCTAGTGCTTTGATTGTACATTCTGAACATAGTTCCTTCCATAACTGTTTGAAATGTACTCCAAAACGATGCCATTATGGAACAGATTGGCCGCGAGAATATGCCACTGCAATACTCCTGACCCGCACCAACAACCTGAACGAAAATACCTTTTTTTATGCACGCTTGGCTTGCTTATCGATCGAGAGCTCGCTACA
This sequence comes from Cladopsammia gracilis, assembly GCA_022457155.1. Lineage (NCBI taxonomy): Eukaryota > Metazoa > Cnidaria > Anthozoa > Scleractinia > Dendrophylliidae > Cladopsammia > Cladopsammia gracilis. The sequence goes on from JAJGOT010000653.1 coordinate 373,783, forward strand.
GCAACACATTGCCTGTAGCGTGCATATACATGTAAGCCAATACGTTTAAGGCCCGTCCAGTGATTGAAGGACATTATCAAGCCCGGAAATCCTTAAGTCTCTGGCACCTCTCAAAGAAACAAGTCGTTCCCTTGTTGTACCTTGCTATTCGGCACTGGCGGTGAAAATGGGCCTTGGTGGACATAAAGAGTCGGCAGGAAAGTCTGGACTCACTTCGGATCAGAAAAGGGGCAGCGTTGTGAGCTGTGGGTCATTTCCCATTCCATGCCGTCATTGAAATGCCCGATATCCGAAGTGTTTTCAGACTTATAATATTTTCTTCATTTTGTTTGGGTGCAATATCGCTTTTTGTTTTCGCCATTGATATCCCAACATGCTTTGCATGACAGACATGCTTTGGCAGATAGGTCGGCTGTGTGTGGTCACCCGGGAGCTTGAAATACAGCTTTGGGCAGCTCAAAGTGAGTTCTTGTGGCCGGGTGAAATTCAGCAAGGCAGGCAAAGACTATGGGCTGGCAGCGGAAGACTGGGAGCCCGTAAGGATAAGGGAGATGGTGCGAATCTAAGTGGCTGACTATTGGTGATAAAAATGAAGCAATTTTGAGGGAACGGTATTGTTTTGCTAAATATACTCAGTTATATTATTCAAGGGACTATCAAACAAAGGCTAAAGATTTGATTTCAAAGGATGCTGGTTGTAATAAAGAATTCTAGTGGTCCTGCTGTTCCACATCTTTCAAATAATTATGAGTTTATTTTCCATTAGGAACTGGGAATGAATATAAGTTAAACTTGGTTCATTTTAATCGACTTTTACTCTATATACTAAAATTTAGTTAGGTAAAGATAAAATATAACTTTTTTAAACATGCATTGATCATGTGATGTCAGATTGGTTTGACTGAGAGGTTGTTCCGTCGCATTGGGTTTGTTTCTAAATGTGCCAACAAAAATTATTTTACTAACATGGGAAAAAAGAGGTTCATTCTAATCGCCTGTTATTGTTTCTTAGATAATTAGTAATAGTAATTGGACTGAGTGGAGCACAATTCAGGGAGTAATCGGGCAAATAATATCAAATCAGCCGAGCGCGTAGCGCGAGGACGATTTGAAATTATGAGCACGATTACCTCTGAATTGTACGACACGAAGTTCAATTACTAATTAATCGAATCAATAACAAAATTCGAGATTAAAAAGTCTATGTGGAGTTTTTTGTACTCAAAACGTTAAGGATATTTGCTATCAGTTTGAAAGCAGGAGGAAACAGCGAGAAAAAGAACCATTTAAGTGCACCTGATTGACACGTGCGCAACGTAGGTGTCCAATTATAGCTATCCAATTTCAACATTTTCTAATTGGATAGCTGTTATTGGACACCCATGTGACCACGCGACAATTACGTAAGAAAAAGGTGCGTGGATGACCAATCACAATCGAGAATTTTGTTATTGATACAATTAAGTTAGGAAGTTTAACACTGAAAACAAAAGTTATTAAACTGTCGATTGTGAAATGCGTTTGTATATATATGTTGTACACGTAGTTAATTTTTTTATTTCAGGTAATTTTTGTTTTTCCTTTGTTTCAAATTCATTAGCATATATTACCATACCCAAAAACAATGGAAAAATAAAAATTACCCGAGATAAAAAATTAACTACAACATATACGTGCAATGCATCGGGTGCATTATATTTTGCTGAGGTAAAACTGAAATCTGATTTGTCATAAGTAATTAAAACACAAAAGCCTTTGATGGAACTACATTGTAATGTGGAATATCAAAATTCATGTTAACTGTGAAAGAATAAAAGTAAAATAGCCACATTTTTTTTTCCAGTGGTTGTAAAAGGGCATTGAATTTGTATACAGCAAGTAACTAGAAATCCATTGAAACGATGTGTAATGCACGGCATGTTTGCTAATGGCACGGCATGTCTCACTCTCAAGATATATTATAGACTTCCCACACAAGCTTAGATATTTTGATGTTTGAATGGTAGAAAAAGTGCAGAACAGCGAGTGTAGAAAAGTTTAAAACCATGTGAAATAGCCCTTATCGTAGATGAGTACGCCACGCCAACATATCAGCGCTTTCTCCCTTTCTTGACCCTATAGTCTCATTTTGATGTTTACATTCATTGTCGTCACAGGTTCTTGTAAACATCAAAACGAGACTATAGGGTCAAGAAAGTGAGAAACCGCTGATATGTTGGCGTGGCGCATTCATCTACAGTAAGGGCCATTCAGAATGTAAACTATAATGATTAATTATCATTTTGCTTGATTGTTCAAACAGATTAACCCTTTAACTCCCAAGAGTGTAAAAACTCAAGGTTCAATAAAAAAACGAATTTCATTGTATAAAATCTTGAAAAACAAATGGTGCCATTCAAAAGTACTGCCAAAGAGGTTTCGTTGAAATGTTCACACCCTGGAATTTTGTTGACATCTGGACTCAAAAGTTAGAGCTACACTACATGTCTCCATAATTTACTCTGTGAGTGAGAGGGTAAAGTGGAGTACAAATTGTACATTTTTCTGGTGCACTTGTAAAAGTCAATCACCCAAATGACGAGTGCTGTCAAAATTATGCTCCAACCCTGACGTCATATACAGTGCAATTTCTGTCTTTGTGCACCTATACATGACCTGTCTCATGGAAGGGTTACTGTCAGTTATGCTTCTTTGTATAAGCAAGGGACACTCAGGGGTTTCAATAAAATTGTGAACAAGTGGCAATATTTGTAAAATAGATGGGAGTGGCAACAAAGGGGCCCCTTTCCTCTAGGGGATGTGGGGGCATGCCCCCCGCCCCCCCCCCCCCCCCCCCCCCCCCGGTCAATGTACAATTACAAATGAACTAAAGTAAGTAATAATAATAAAGCATTTATTAAATAAGTTATTCCCTCTGGTTGTTGAAAACATTGCTGAGGTGAATTTTGTCCTGTCTGTTCCATCCTAACCAATGTCTTAAATTTAAGTCACTTAAACAATAATGTGATTTCAAAAGTGTAATAAGTGTAATATTTTTTTTATTAAAGTACCCATTTAATGCTTACACAATATGTCAAGTAGAAAATTGTGATGGCTGATGAGACTTAAATTTGCATAATATTCCATGTCCTTGCCAAGTTTCATACATGCAGTGTACTTGTTTATAAACTGTACTGTGGCTTAGCCCTTATAGACCCCCCTCCAATCTTATTTTAACAACAATGAAATCATTTGATCCAGACACAGGGGAGGGGTGATCTCACTCTCAAGTGTTGTATTACAAAAATTACAACAGGTATTTTTGCATGCTCCTTTAGGGAATCGACAGTGCAACTGGCTTTGTCTTTTAAACCATTTTCACGCCCATTAGTTCTTGACAGCACTATGAACTCAAGCCAACTTCTATTGTCAGTGGAAAATGTATACAAACAACTCCTAATTTCAATATAATTTCCTTGGACTTGTTAACACCATGCAAGTCTTTATGTCATTAGGTTTGGAGCAATTGTTTCCAGGGCATTTTGGATTTGAAGGTTTTGGCTTTGTTTTATCACGGTGGTTGGCCTGATCATTGTACCTGTATTGGTTTGACATGTACTTATTTTCACTAATCAGATTTGAAGAATCTGAATTTGCAAACAAGGACACAGGCTTCAGGTTATTAAACCTTAATGTCATGTCTGCAACTTGGTTCAACACTTGAAACAATTGCACAGTGAAAAGTAAACAAATAATCCTAAGCCGATCAACTTTATACTCATTTAAACTGAATTTCAAATGGGAACCCATAAAATAACTGTTAAATTTCTATTATTATATTTTACAGCAGCTGGGTTAAACCTTATCACAAACTTAAAAGCTAAAAACTGAAAATGTTCAATTATTAATGACTGAAACTCTTTAAACATAAAATTTTTAAACCTAACCAAGTGTTTTCATTACTCTGTTAGCCCTATCACAAAGCTCGTAACACAGTGGTGTTTAGCAAGTTTTGAAGACACTGCTCTGTTGTAATATTGGCAACTCTTGCTCCTCAACATGGGGGATTTCCCTCTGAATGGCTTGGGCGACTTCACTAGCAAGAGCATGGGAGACTTGGACGACGGTCTTTTCTACGGAACAGCTACAGCACAGAGTCAGCCGCTGGATAATCAGCTCCTGAACCAAAACAGTAAAATACATTTTCTTTTGACATTTTAATCTTGATAAATTTCCTCTTTTAAGTTTTAAACATAAAACTCTTAAAGGTTTGGAATGCTACTGTGTATTAAACACGAGTAAAAGTGTTGCATTTAACATTGTTAACCTAAATAAATTCAAATAAATGTCAATACCACTGTTAGTACTTAATAGTAGGTAGGGTTGTTTATGTTTTGTTTTCTTTTGGTTTTGTCAAAACATGCTGCTGCAAACGTTAGATTATTTTAAAATGATTTTGTGTATTCTACTGAGCATTGGCACAGCCCTGGGGAACCTAAACTTAAGGTTTGTAGGTATTTATTTCTGAATTGTGATTGAAGGGTTGCAATAGCTGTTTTGAAGAGAATCAACCCCGTAAGGTTTTAAGTGTGTGAAATCAACTATGTCACCAGTGTATAAGCACCAGTTCACTTAACATGTTACTTGTAGACAAAGTGTTAAATATATATATCATTATCTGTTGCAAATGGAGTTTGACAGTAAATTATTATAAAAGGTGTGGTGGTGTAAAATGAAATATAACCATTTCCGTTTCATTGTTACTCAATTTAAATTGGCAATAATTAACGTACATGTAAGGTCTAAAATAATTTGAATTGTGCATCTTACAATCTTGTTTTAACTTCTTAAACACTAATTTACCTTAAATATATTTACTAAATTTATTGTTAATAGTGTTATTCCTATAAGTTACTCAATGCACATAAACACAACTGTATGTTCTGAAGTAAAACAGCAGTATCTTTGTGGGGCTTTTGTTTTTGGTTATGGGTTTGAAGAGAAACGATATGCTTGACAGGGTCACAGGGAAGGAGAATGGATTTGTCCGAATGGATGCCAAGGGCAGCTGTGTTCTGCAGGCTTATTAACTCAGGAGGAACTTGTTTTCTTCAAGGGTCACAGAATAGTTTCGTGTAGAAGTATGAATAGGCTTCTATGGGATAATTCTATTATCTTGTTAATTAAGTCATGCTTTTCAAAGAACATATTACATGCAGGTCTGCTTGTGAACCGAAGACAAGTGTTGAATTTGGACAAAAGACAATAGGCTTGCTTGTGGCTGGTGAATTATTCAAGAAGAGTGGCTAACAAAGGCCATGTGTTATTTTATGTGGTTAGCCCTTTATTTTGGCTCCGTTTAAATGCCAGGTTTGGGATGTTTCTGAAAGTTACAAAGTTAATGCTGGTACAAAAATCATTTTACTTACAGTATTGGGTTCAATTTCGTGCTTGGTTTCTGTTGGAATATATCAAGTCACGGTGCTTTCAAAAATATTCTTTTATTGGAACATGTTGGTCTGGCTTTATTTGCATAATATTTCATGGACTGTGAACTCTTAGAATTTCATGCAAATTTCTACAGCCTTTGACAAGTTAGATTTAGATTTAAGTGCTTGCAAGTTATGTGTAAAAGGGCATCTTGAATGTGCATATTTGCTGGGTTGGAGGTTTTCAATGATGTAGAGTTGCACTGAATTCATTTAAGCAAGGATCCTTGGTGAACCTTGAAGTTTCGATAAGGTGATTTAGGCTTCGATTAGCAATTGAAAAGCAAGGTTTATGGTTGCTAGCAAACAACTCTTGTTTGCATTTGGTCTACATTTGTATTTTTACATATATAGCTTGCTCTAGAGTTTACTTCATGTTGAATTAATATTTTCAAAGCTACACACTTAAAGCTTTATCAACATACATTTGTTTAATTTATCTTTAACAACTTTGTTTTGTTAATGGGAGAGCACAATTTGGATGGGTGTTTAATTATACTGCACAATGAATTTCCTTTGTTAAAGCACAAGTTTAATCTATGTTATTATCTTGCCATCAGAGTTGAAGTGTTGTTTATAGGAAGAAGAAGGCTGACTGTTGTTAATCTTTTTCTCTAATGCAAGACAATTATAGGCTAATTTGGTGGATATTCTTCTTACTGGCTCAAGCATTTTGTTGTCACTGAAGTAATTGCAGCAAAGTTCATTAACCACTTAGAGACAAAACACAAAGAGGGCTACAGATATCATTTCAAAACATATTCAGCTCAATGAAGAGCACCATTTTGCATAATGTTGATAAACCTACAGATGTACAATACCACCAAAATGTACTCCATGATAGAGCTTTTGGATTTAATTGGCCACACTTAAAGATTTAATCCATCCACAAAAGTCAGAACCATGTGTCATAACTAATTTGGGTCAACTCTTGGAGTATAATGGTTAATTAAATTAATTTTCTTTTTCAAGCTCAAAATACAGTTTGAAGAGAAATTCTTATTATTTAATATTATTATCATTAACATTCTTGAACCTTAGCTTTGTTCATGCACTTTCAAAACTGTATGTTTCACAAGTGCTGTGGAATTCGTCTATTCATGGAAAAGTTTTGGATGTAAATATATGCAGTTTGTTCTAAATTTCTGCATATTCCCTGTTATTGCTAGAAGTTATGTATACTTGATTTGGGAGTTTTGATGCGACTCACTGATTTTTGTGTCCTATTTTTGACAAAGTAATAAATATGCTACTGATTGTATGATATTAAAACAATTCCCTATCAGTCAATAATTTTTAATGCCACCTTTGTTAACTCGGACTTATCAGCTGTTTTTGATTTTGCTTGGGAGGTCAATGTTTTGCGTATTATAATTGACGTGGTCACATGATGAAGAGAGCAGAATATTTAAATTAAAATAATTGCTAGGAACTGTTAGTTAGGATGTGTTATTAAAATCCAATTGTAAAATCAAATTGTAGGTGCTGGTATGAGCCTGAGCATGGAGCGACATATACAACAAACCAATGAAAGACTGCAGTGCATAAAACAGCACCTTTCCTCACCTCAGGGGTTTCAGACTTCGGCAAGAGAACTGCTGGAGTGGTGCGGGGATGTGCGAGCTTTTCAGCGAGCTTTTGAAAGCAACTTGATGGGATGTCTCACAGTAAGTACTAATGAAAGTACCATAAATCCTCTATTAAACTCCCTTTTTATCTGATTGATAAAGCGCGTGGCTTACGCCATGTTTATGCATGGTTATTAAGTTATAATGAATGCAGCGTATGTCACAGTATACATGTACATGTAAGTGCATGCAGATAATAAGACATTTTATAAAGGAAATATTAAACTTTTCTCAAGTATTATTGAGTTTTAAAAGAAAAACACTTAATAGTACTTCTCTCTCATGTTCTTTATTAAATTCCAGCATGATCATATACCTGCCAAGTCTCACGCCTTGGGCGTGAGTCTCACGCCTACGAGTCCAAAACTCCGATCTCAGGCCTACTCACGCCTATGGAGCAATTTCTCACACCCGACTTACAGATTTGAGCTATCAGCCTTAACTGATTGCATGATCCAATTAAAAATATAGTCACGTTCGTGAAAATAATGGCACTTTTTTGTAGGTTTTTATCATTCTGGACATTACAATTACAGCTGGATGTTATTTTAAACGGTGGGAATTCTGAGAGTGGGGGGGGGGGGGGTGGGGGTGGGGCAAATGCCAAAGTTTTTAAAGGAAAGCATGAAGCTAAATTGAAATTTAATATTATGGCTGAACACTTTACCTGATTATTATATTCTCTCTTAGGTTGTGAGTCAAGTTGCTGCAAATCAAGGTTATGATTTGGATTTAGGTAAGTTGAACATTATGATATCAGTTTTATTGCAATTGTACATGTGGTGTAGTTAAACACAGCCTTGTTTGGATTTGTACTTATAAATATTGCATTTTCACAGGATACAGACTTCTGGCAGTTTGTGCTGCACATAGGGACAAGTTCACTTCAAAATCAGCAAGTAGGTATCTTGACTGCCAGAGCTAGAGTTTTCCTATCAGTGTATTTCTTATGAATGGTATAGATGTCCATAAATCATAAATTATACTGTGTGTTCTTTTTTTATTTTGTCCTTGACCTACCAAAAAAAAAGATTGTCAGGTTTCTATTAATTTTTATCCCATTTTTCTGAGGTCTTCCTGTTTTTAAGGGAAACCTCCTATTTTTTAATCAAGTGTTTAAAATCACGATTCAGTAACCTAAAAAGAGTGTTATGCATTATAAAAGGCATGCCTGCAGGAGAGACAGAAGTGCTGCTTCGATTGCACTCCTATTGGTTACTCCAAATTATTAAGTAGTTACGTTTTGATAACTGGGAGTATCTCTTATTGATAACCTTCTGGATAATTGCTGGTTAAGATTCATTCAATGCTAGAACTCATTTTAGCACACTTTTGGCTTGAAATGTGTTTGTTTGGCTCAATAATTTGAATGATCAGCTACAAACTCAAAATTTGAACCAGCTTGCATGACTTGAGGTTGCGACCCACAGGGTTAAAGTTCAACTTTGCATCAAAGTGACATTTCTGGGCATCACGTACAGCAACTTTAATTGATCTAATGTATGTTGCTTGTGGAAACAAGTTTTGTTTTGATGATTAGTTCTTTGAGTTGTATTCACAGCTGAGCTAGGCCATCAGAAAAGAAACATAATTTATGCCAAGTGCATCCACATAAAATTTTCCTAAAATTCCATCATGCAAGACCTTCATCATCGGCAGGGTGACAAAGTAGCTCAATATCAAGCATTGATTACCTTGAAAATGTCAATCACATTTATTATACACGGGATGTTTTTTGTTTGAGTTTAAATGGATCAAAGTGCATGTTGCTTACAAAAAGCTATTCAAATGAGCACTTAATTAACCAGAAATGGCATTATTTATATTTTGTCATGTGTGAACACTTAACCTAATATTGGTTTTATGTTGGTTTTGTGATATTCACAGCTATGTTAGGTGTCTGGTGTGAAGATCTTGGCAGACTTCTGTTACTGCGACACCAAAAGCAAAGAAATGATACACAGAAGACAGCAGGATACCCTGCAGGGCCGGCTAACAAGCTAACCCAGATTAATATGAATCAAATGAATCAATTAAGTCAGCTTCCCAACAAGTAAGTTGACGATTTCATGACTTTTTGGTTCAGCATGCAGCTTGTATTAGATTGACCTTGTATGCATGAATACATAACTTCTGCAGTTTTCTTTTATCTTGGCAGTGTTATGTCTGTTTCGTTTTCTTACTATGATTGTAGTTTGATCTTCCTGCCCATTTGATTGATAATTTCTAGGCAACTGTTTGTTTCTTTCATCAAATCGGTGTGATCTAATCAACATCACCTACATAGCTGAGCTTTCTTCATGCCATTATTATGGTTAAGAATGATTAGAATTTCCATACTTTTCTGGTAAAATCAAGGGGATGATTGGAAAAAATCAATTTCATAAACATGTGAACTGATGTCAGATAGGAAGTTATAATGTTCAAAAGTCGTTTTTGTGATAATTCAAAACTTACATGTAAGTCTGCAATACTAATTGCTGGCAAACAATATTCAAGTTTCCTGGTTTTACAGAGATTGTTAAAACCAATTAACGTTAACCCCATTGGTAGCAATCATGAATCTAACGGTATTAGCTGAATTTGTAGTGGTGTTAAGTTGGTTTGTGCAGAGAAGATTAAATATGATCCTATAGACAATTAAAACATGTTGCTTGTATGCTGATATCAAGCTCTTTAAGATTTGAAAATGTTAAGCTAAGCGTATAAAATATGACCGTAGAAATTGCTCCATTGATTCTGACGTCAAAAAAAAATTGTTAACGTAAATCCTGAAGCATCGATGTTAGCTACCAGGATTTTTTCTGTGTATTTAATCTATGTGCAGATGCTCATGTTGATCAATACAATGTTTAATTTAAAGATTCGCATTTTTAGTGTGTGACTGATGGTCTAGCTACAGCATTTCCCAAGATGTCACAAAAACCAATATTCTTTGCTAAATGCATTGATTGATGTTTTTAGATATGATAAAGTTTAAAAGTGTCATCTAGAAAATTCTGTTGTGAAACCTGAATGATATTGGTGGAAAAATCTGCTTCACTGCTTGAGTACTATTGCATAGTGCTCCAATATTCTAAAATATGTATTAAAATTCTTTTTGCTGTAACTTGGTTTTAAATCTTGAACACTTCACCACAGCTAAAATCCTAATTTATATAATCATTACATTACTAATTGTTTTCATCCAATTCTGATCTGGTAAGTCATTGGGAGAAACAACACTCAACAAATGTTTGAGTTATTAAAGGCTGATCTACTGTGCAAGCTTGAAGTAGTGCAACTGTCGTTGGTTTGATTTAGTCATAGTTTGATGTATTTGGGGTTTGACTTGTCGAAATCGTTCCTTTGCATGTCAACCATTTGCATCTTAGATGCTGGCTGTGCTCACATGTTAACCCTGCAGTTCTCATGTCTATCTTTGGGTATTTCTTGTTGTTTTGGAAACTAGTGTTGGTTAGCTGTTGTTTTGTGGTGTTGGAATTGTTGAGTGCCTGGTGAGTCATTTGTGTTGGTGATCAAGAAACTGCCCTATCTTTTCAAGCCACTTTGGATTGTTTTTATTTTTTAACAAGATTATAGGCCCAAAGAACATTGTAAATTTTATTGAAAGAATCGCCTTACACAAAATCTTCATGTTTTTTAAGAATTTGCAGATTTTAAGATTTTAATTTTAAGACTAGCTTCTGTTACCCATTACAAAGTTCTAAGACACAAAGTATTGGTTTTAAGTAGTACTGAACATGGGTCATTACTCTCCGTTATTGCTTCTGGTGTATCCGTAAATTATTATTTTCACTACCAAAGCATCCAGGTCAAAAAGTTCAGTGTTGGTTCAGGCTGTTCTTTTACACCCAACATTATTTTACTGTAACTTATAACCCTTCTTTTTAGGTACTTTTAACAAGTATCTTCTTTTTAGAGATAACCTGCTTTTAGATTTGATAAGAAAATGCCAGATTTTATTGTGACATTCAGTCAGTGGATCAATTATTTCAGGGGTTATTCTTTACTAACTTACAACTGGTCCGTTATTTTTAGTGAAGCATCAACCGTCATGTGGCCGCAGACCACTCAGGGTCATGGCCAACAGCAGCCTTCCTTGTCTGTCGTGACAACAGTGTGGGGCGTCACGTCATCTATGACAAATGGAACAGCCAACATGACGCATGACCCGACCAATCCAGGAATTCCTACTACAAATACTGTCAACTCTGTGGGACATCCATATCTCTCAACGTCAGCAAATCCAAAACAATATTCTCAATCAGGTAAACTGATTTGTTTTTTACTTTAAGTTGTGTACCCTGTTAAAAGTCAGTAGTACTATTTGTGTCCTGGTGTTTATAAGTCCTTTAATAAGAGCCTAGTAAGTTATAATTATCTGACCTTCACAGGAATGTAAATTCCTGTCACCAGAACTAACTTCTTGTGATATATATGTCAACATAAACTATTTCACTTTTGCATTGTTTTTATGATTGCTGAGTGAATCTAAACGAAAATTGTACAAAGTATTGTCTGTAAATATTGCACCCAAAATAAAGACCATTTCCCAAAACAAAGACCAGACTTTAACTTTTAACTTTTCTTTCTTTCTGGACTCATACAGTCCAGAGGGAATGGCACGAATGGGACTCATAGGTCCCATGCAAGGTGCCATCCCTTCCCAATCCCACAACCCGCAAGGTTGACCACACCGCCGGGGTCTATGCCCCCTACTCTTTACAAACAGTGATGTGGGATCTTTAACATCCCACAAGAACAGATCAGAGAGTGCTGTGAGACGGGGCCTATGTCTTTGTATCTGTCTTGCATGGGTGTTGTGGTCTAACACACAGTAGAATCCCATTTATATCTCAGATAATCAGGAAATGCAAAACTGTTGGAGATATCATAGTTTGGAGTTGTTATTAAGGGTTTGAATAATAAATTCTGTAAGGGAAGCAGGGGAAGGTACATGTATATAAGTTTTGTGTTAGTGATAAGTCAAGTTATGGGGAGTCTGAGTTACTTACTTTCTACTGCATCACAAATAAAAAATATTAATTTGCAGTACTGTCGAGTCTCTGTAACTCATGCAAGAGTTGCTGATTGGCTGTGGTGGTTTGCCAAGCTTAGACCTGATCTTCAGCAACTTTGTGTATCACCAATAACCTAATGGTCTTCCTTGTTTTTCTTTAGGAGGTTATCCAGCAAGATCAGGAAGCAGGCTTCCTCAAGAAACCACAACAACTGCAGCACAGTTCCTCCAACGACAAAACAGCTACCCTGCTGCTGGCACAACACCCAATGTCCCTCCAGGAAGCAACCCTTATTATAACCAGCAGAGCGCTGTTCCACCTAATGCATCCCCATTCCCACAAGCGACAGCCAATCCTGCTGCTGCAGCAGCAGCAGCGGCAGTTGCTGCTGCAGCTGCTACAGCAACTGCAACTGCCACGGCAACAGCTACTGCTGCACTTCAAGATCAGCAACAAATGAGTATGTTTGTATGCATATACAGTTAACTTCCTCTAACATGCAAACCTGGAAACAGATTTGTTATGGCAAACAAAGAGATGTTTCTTTTAGAGGTTCCTGTCTTAGGGAAGTGTCTTCATCAAAGAAGTGTTTGTTTGTAAGATGTGTCCAGTGCTCGACCTAAGCGGTAGTCCACTAGCCCAGGGCTAGAAAAAGTTGGTTTTGGGCTATTAAAGTTTGAGGACCACTAGCCACTGGGATAGTTGTGTTAGAAGAGGGTTTAAAAAGATAAATAAAGAAAAAATTTAGTTGATTGCCAAAGAGATATAAAAAGAAAGAAAGAAAGTTGCATTTTACAATGGATAACTCCATGGCCGATTCCAGCAAAAAACTGCTGGGAAGACTGAATACTAGTGGGGCCCAGTAACTCATGGACAGGCCACCATTTGATCAAAATGAAGTGAATGCGTAGCCCGACCAAAATAAAAGTGTATGCAGTGCGCGACTGAAAGCTCGAGCCTAAGGCTTGGCTACCAGGTGATGCCTGTTGGCTGGTAGATTTTAAACCTTGCTAGCCCAAGGATAGTAAGTTAAAAAGTTAAGGTCGAGCACTGTGTCTCTCAAGTGGAAAGTTGTCTAAGGGAATTGTCTGTGTTTGAGAGGTAGATGTACATTTTGTATATGTCTAAGTGAGTTCTCTGTCATAGTAGGTGTCTATCATAGAGAAGTGTAAGTCTGACTGTTGTCTTTTCCCAGGCTTTAAGTAAACTTTAGGTCAATAGACAGATGGGTTATGAAAAACAAAAATTGAAAATAAAGGTTCAAAAAGCAATGTATTCGTGGTTTTGCGCATCCAACATACCTTGATTCCTTGAACTGCTAAAAGATGCACCTCATGTTCACTCAGCTTACACAGGGCAGTGTTATACAATTTATTTTGAGCACTCTCTCTACTCACTGTTGGATGAAAACCTATGAAAACCCTGTAAACAAACTGTGACATGAAATATCCTAGAATAAAACCTGTGAAAAAGCTCAAACTCATATTTTACAGAATTTTTCACAAGTTTGGACCCTTGTTTTCAAAATGTCACACCCTTTGAAAAAGCTGTGAAAAACCTTTGAGAGAACATGTGAAAATATTCAGTTGACATGTTTTTTTCTCACATGATAATTCATGTTTTTGTAAGTTTTTTCATCCAATAGCAACTCATTTTATTTCACATATTAAACAAAATCTACAATTTAATTCTTTTTGAAGGTGATTATGGATTCCCTCCAGGACAAAACCAATATCCTCCAAACCAAGCTACTCACCCACAACATCCGCCGCCACCTTATCAACGCAGCAATAGCTTTCCTCAATATCAACAGCCATTCTCACAAACGCAGCAACCAGGGGCTCAGCAAGGACTGCAGAAACCCAGCTCTGGAGGAATGACCCGGGCACAGTATATGCAGGAAATGATGTTGAGACGGCAACAACAGCAGCAACAAATACAGCAACAACAACAACAACAACAACAGCAAATGCAGCAACATTACAAGCAACAGTACCCCGGGCAATATGGGGTAAGACAAACTATTAGCATGACTGATGTTTTGCAGTGTTAGTTGTAAACTTGTAACTATAACAACAACAACAACAATGATTTATTTTTCAAATAATAAAACAAAATATAGTAGCAACCCGCAAATAACTAGAGAGCAGTACAGACCGCATTGGAAAGATTTATTCAAAAGCATTCAGAAATTTATACAGTATTTACATGTATTTGCCTATATATAGAAGCCAAGCCTTTTTTTTCACAAATTCAGACTGATTTCGTCAAATTTTTCATCAGGCTAAAAATCCACACACTGGTCTCTCAGTGTTGTGTTGACAGGTGCCTGGAGGTGGGCTGTGGCTTGGTTGCCATGGTGACCTCCTTGCTGCTGAGGAGATTTCTGCTCTCCTATGGCACCTACCCTCCGATACTTCAATTGGCTCTCTCTGCTCTCCTCTGGCACCTACCCTTCAATACTTCAATTGGCTTAGAGTTTATGGAAACTGGTGGACTTGGCTTATAGCCAAGAGTTGGTAGGCTTCATTATTCTAACAAGCTATTATGCAATCACTTTTCTGCTTTGCTTCTTTTTGTTTAAGTAAAAATTGGTACATTTTTCAAATTAATTATATGATATTAGTACAATGAGTGTATGAGCTCACTTTTTTCTTTTTTCTCTTATTACCGGTAATGGCAGGGTGGTTATCAAAATAATTAATATGATATGATGCAGACAGTACATGTATTATAAGCTCACTTTCTTTTCTCTTCTTTTTTTTTTTACAGCAGAGTGGCTATCAAATGCCATCATCATATCCAACACAGGGAGGCTACCAGCAGCAAGGGGCACCACCCCCTCCTTACACACCAAGTGTGAGCCCCATGTCGCAGATTAACCAGCAGATGGGGCAGATGATGCAGCCAAACTCTGTCAACCAACCAGCACCAGGGCAAATAAACCAACCAATGTCAACACAAATGGGTCAAATGACACCCATGGGACCAGTAAACCAGATGCCACAAATGAACCCCATGGGCCAAATGCCGCAAATACCGCAAGGCACACAGATACCGTCAGTGAACCCAATGTCCCAACCAGGAATGTATGGCTCTCATATGTCACCGGCAGGGGCACGTCCAATGGCAAGAAGACGCAAAAGCCAAATACAGTACCAAAACTCTCCAATGGCGAATGCGCTGTCTCCCCCAGTCACACCCGGAGCCATACCAAGCCCGTACATGAGTATTAGCGATGTCAGCGGTAATCCTTCCAACTGTTATGACATTAAACCCCAAGTTGTTCCTAACACTGCATCACCCCAGGGTTACGAGGACATCAAGCCTCCACGGTTAAATAGTAAGTAGGCAGTGCCGCACAGTTAGGGAGGCTTGGTGGTTCGCCATTTCTTAGTTTAAAACAGGGGAATTGGAGAAATGGAATGTGTGGTTCTAGAAAATATCCATACCTCCCTCATGGAAGGTTAATGGAAATTCCGAAGGGAAGGTGTGTCTCAGTTAAGGAAAGTGTGAAGCTAAATTGGAATTTGCAGAGGGGGAGGGGGGGGGGGGGGGGTGGTCCAAACCAAACAGGGGTATGGATCTTTTCTGTAACAACACAATGGGTTATTTTGCTTTCAGCAGAACATTCCCGCTTTCAAATCTTTGCTTTGAAATTAATTAACAAGATTTATTAACAGCACAACAATTAAGTACAGCTACATGTAAATTGCTTTCTTTTGAAGAGCCAAAGTTAGACTCTGGGAGGGAAAAGGTGACTAATAACTATGATCTAATTCTAATAGCTTAGTAGGATCTTCAATAAGTTTCTAGTGTTTGGCTTAATTATCCAGTTATGTTGAGCTGTTTCACCATAGTTAGCCTCCATCTTTAAGGTTGATCATGTTGATCACCAGCTTCACAGAAGGCTTCTAGCCATAATTTGAGAACTGGGTATCAGCCACGTGTCTTAAAATATTTTTAAATACTTGGGTGAATTTGTCATGTTGGATGCTTAGATGCCCTGCTGTTTAAAACCTTCTTTGCAATTTTTGCCGTCTAAATCTACACTAGCACTTATCAAGCACCCCCATTAGAGTTCTTGTATTAAATTCTCTGGATCCTTTGCAGTATTGAATAGTTATTCTTGCTCAATGTGTATCTTTTATTGTATGTAATTCTTTTGTTTTATTTTCACCAGATGAAACTGATGTGATTCGTTTAACATTCCCTGTACGCGATGGTATAGTCCTTGCTCCATTCAGACTGGAGCACAATTTGGCAGTCAGCAACCACGTGTTCCACCTTAGAGACTCAGTCCACCAAACACTGATGATGAGGTAATCAACATATTTAGCCTACCTGTCAGGCCACATTGCAGAGGCTCTGCATATCCTATATTCCATTTATTTCCAGCCTTATCATTATAACATATCCATTTAACTGCATACTGTTTTAATTCTAATAATTACATTGGGTTTTGGTGTGTGATTATTAGAGAGTAGCCTGCGAATACAGCCGCCTCTCATCGCTCCCGGCCACTAGGGGTGTTCGCGCGCGAGAGCATCTGCGATTTACTTTGAGAAAGTCCATACTGATGACGTAAATCACCCATCGCTAATCTTGTATAATTGAAGGGCTGAGAATAACAAGGGGCTAAGTGACTTTTTGGGTGATTTTTCATTTTGCTTGAAAATTGTTAATTTCTCGCGTACAAGCTTGTTTTGGTGTCGTAAACATTGCCGAAGTGTCGAATTGGCACTCACGTTAAGGAATTTGACAAATTTTACCTGCAAAAAGGAAGAGTTCTGGCCCTCTAGTGCTTTGACTGTACAATCTGACAGTAGTTCCCTCCAAAACTGCAGCTAGAAGTTTCTAAACGACGCCATTACTAAAAGCAGATTGGTCGTGAGAATATGCGACCTCAATACTCCTGACCCACGCCAACGACCTAAACGAACATAACATTATTTAAGGTGGGCTTATCGATGGCGTTCGCCACTTGCGACAACTTTACTCCTTGTTTTTGTTGCTATTTTGCATGGTGTAGAATGTGATTTTACATCTTTCATACTGCAATCAGTTATATGCAGTAATTAGCAAAGATTTGTCATTCTGATGTAGTGGTCTGTTTTCTTTTTCAGACCTGATCTTGAGCTTCAGTTTAAGTGTTATCATCACGAGGATAAACAGATGTACACAAACTGGCCGGCATCTGTTACCGTCAGTGTTAATGCTAATCCTCTCATGATTGAACGGGTGAGTTAATTCGATCGTCATTTTTGTTACCATTCCAACAAGATTAAGACTGATTCATTCAAAATTCATGTTGGTTACTTTGTTATGGTATTGTCCATTTTGATGAACTCTTACCATTTCAGTGGTGGGCCGAGGGGAGGGACTTTATTTTGCTAAGACCCAAAGTAAGACCAAGGAAGACTCAAAAGGTTATTAATTTAGCATTTGTTAACAATCATATGTCTTATCTCTTTCTTGCAGCAAGGAGACAACAAAACATCACACAAACCTCTTCATCTGAAAAATGTGTGTAAACCTGGCAGGAATACCATACAGATCACAGTCACGGCTTGCTGCTGCGTAAGTATAAACAACAGTAACTTTCTAAGGTTTACACATGTACTTCTCTGTGAGTTATGTGCTCTGAGTGCGGTTTTTGTTTTCTTTTTTCAGTCCCACCTCTTTGTTCTTCAGTTAGTTCATAGACCATCTGTGAGCTCTGTTTTACAAAGCTTGCTTCGTAAACGACTTCTACCTGCTGAACATTGTATCACAAAAAGTAAGTGTAATACACTATAACATTTTGATCATAGAACAATAAACATGGACAGTACTGGTCAGTTGCTAAGCCTTTGTAGTTCAGTTTTTTTCTGTGAATTCATTAGCATAGGTATGATGTTACAAGACATTTTGCAGGCTTTGTAAATTTAAAAAAAGAAATAAAATTGACAATGGCTACTTTGGATTCTTATACAGTTGTCTTGCAATAAAATGAAACACAATGTGCCTTGAAACAATTGAAAAGTACTTGCTCTCGCATGTGCACTATTTTCTATGAAATATTATTAATGTTGTTTATTTTAAATGACAGTTAAAAGAAACTTCTCATTATGTTCGTCGGCTGCTGGTGGCACAGATGACAGTGTGGAGCAAACAGCTATCAAAGTGTCACTTAAATGTCCCATCACCTTCAGAAGAATCACTCTGCCAGCCAGAGGTCATGATTGTAAACATATTCAGGTAAATTTTCATACCCCTCTTTTTGTCTTGGTTTTAAGTCAGAGCGACTCTGACTTTATTAAGGAAATTAATATTAAATTATATTAATATTAAATTAATATTAAATTAATATTATTGAATTGAATTGAAATTAATTAAGGAACTCAGTTTGAAGGCACTGCACAATTTCACTCTTGTTATGTATTTCTTTAGTGTTTTGACTTAGAATCCTACCTGAGACTTAACTGCGAAAGAGGAAGTTGGAAATGTCCGGTTTGTAGGTAAGTGTTAAGAGCTGGCATCGCAAATTAAAGTTTGGCCGACAAGAATTTAAACATTATGAGGATGTATGAATGAGAGCTTATGAGAAACGACAGGAAAACAAGAGTTACGATTTGAACTCTCTTCAGCTTTCAAGGACTATTGTAAGTTATTGTGTTAAGGTGTGTTTGGATATATTTATGTAGAATTTGCACCATATAAGTTAATAAATTACTATTATTATTATTATTATTATTATTATTATTATTATTATTATTATTATTATTATTATTATTACCATCATTCTCAATTTTCTTAACCATTTTGCGTGCACCACATTTCAACTGTATCTTTCTTACCGGTACCGGTAGTCCTTTCACTCGCAAGAGTGCCAAAAATCAAAATTAAAGAAAAATCCTAAATTTCATTTTGTAAAAATTTGTGTTGAATTTAATTGTACCATTCAAAAGTACTGGATTTTGTCAGAAGACTCAAAAAGTTAGAACTACACTACATGTCTCCGTAATTGATTCTGGTAGTCAAAGGGTTATTAGTCAAAGGATTATTATACTGAGAATACATTGTTGTTGTTGTTTCTTGTTGAATAAATTGTTGTTGTAAGATTGTTGTTGATTGATAGAATTTGGCATGACTACTTGTTGAATTTTTGGAAAAAACTACTGTACAGTAGTTTAAATCTTATTTATTTCTTATTTTATTTATTTTTGTTTTGCAGCAAAGTTGCTCTTCTGGAAGGACTTGAAGTGGATCAGTTCATGTGGGGAATCCTTACAACTTCCAGGTGGTTGCTATTGTTACCATTTTACAGATTAAGTCAATTCTTTGTTAGCTTTTTGCATGTACATATAATATTATTAGTAAATAGTATACATACATAGTAAATGCGACACTTATTTCATCAATCAAGAAAACGTTCCTTGGTTCCATGGAGTTTTGGTAAAATTTTAGGATGGCAAGATGACACCCTGTGAAAGCATAAGTTGTATGCAGCTGTCGCTGCAGGGGCTGTCTGCAACTGTCATAATTGTACCATTTATGTTCCAGAATGAAGGAAATTGAAGTCCTTGTATCTTTATTTGTTTCAAGAATGATTTTTAACCAACGCCATTACTTATGATAATTATAAAAACATCTTGCTTGTATGATCAAATAATACCTATTATTGCAGTTCAAAGTTTAAGCGAACTGATAGTTAAATTTGAAGTCATTCAAGATACGCACCGGTTGATTTCAAGAATAAAATATAGATAATATCATACAGATAGTGATAACTTGTTATATATCAATTCTATACTATCAGAATATTCCACATTAAATGTAGCTTTGTTTTGTTTCAGTACTGATGTAGAAGAAGTAACAATTGATCCTAATAGCCAGTGGAAACCAGTACCAGTCAAACAGGAACCTAAAGATGAAGAATGCCAAGGACCACAGCCAGCTAAAAAAGCGCGTCCATCACCACCAGATTCACTGCCGCTTTCAGGTGTCAGGACACCCACATCCCAAATGTCCAGTAGCAGTGGACACTACTCACCTTACCAGACACAGCCTCCATCAAACCCTGGTATGGGTGCACCGACTCCTCCTGGACGCACACCTCCCGAGTCACACAGTTCGTCTGTGGGAGGACAGTTGCAGGAGCATGGCAGTAACCCAGGAGCTACCCAGGCAGCAACTACACCCAATGGTGAGTGTTTGAAAAATGTTATTTCTCCCAACTTATTGCATTGCATTTGTTTGAGTGTTTTGTTCTTAGAATGTATCAGTACTGTGGATCTCGTTTACTCGTGTGAGTTACTGGTTTGCCAAGCTTGCTACTTTTCTTCTTTCCTGCTTTCATGGGTTGTCTTCCTAGTTCTTGATCGAAGTTTACTTCACTGTTACTTAAAGAAATGCAAGAATCACAAGTTGATATTTAGCTTTGGTGCTGTTTCTCAGGTGACAAGATGACGCCTAGTCCAGTGACCAGTCAGGCCACAACTCAGAGTGGTAATCACAACCGAGGTCCTGCGACTCCGCAGACCCCAGGGAGTCATGCCAGTCAAAAGGGGGCTACCGACCGGACACAGCATGCAGCAGGTCTACCCCAGGCTCCTGTGTCAGGAAATGCTGATAGTATTGCAGCCGACCTCGACAACGACAATCTGCCAGACGAGTTTAACTTTGGTGTACTGGAAGGTGATCATGCCGGGGGTACAGATGGAGTGGAGGGCGCTTTAGATGTAAGTTTTAAATCCAATGGAGTTAATCAAGATTGTCTGTAGATAAAACCCTAACATGTACATGTAGCCTGTTCCAGGTTAAAGTTTGTTCCCGGGAAGCAGCTAAAAACGAGGGGAGACCATCCTCCCCCGTCGACACTTGCAACATGTTTTCTTTGCGCACCAGTTATTTTTCGCTCCCCACTATCTGAAAGCGTGAACATAGAAGTTTAAGGTGTTCAGTTTTGTTTATTACCGTATGATGAGTATGTGGATGAAAGCTACTGAGCAGTACTTTTGTGTGGTGCTATTTATAACGTCGTATAAGGTGATTCTAACTTTTGAGTCTGTGGACCAAATCTTATAGTGTGGCCATTCTAAAGAAAGCTACAGAGCCGTACTCTCCTGTGGTGCTGTTTATTATAATGCTGTACAAGGTGGTTCTAACTTTTGAGTCTGTAAATGAAATCCCCAAGAGTGATCATTTAAATGAAAGCTACTAAGCAGTGCTTTCCTGTGGTGCAGTTTGTTATGCTGTACATGTACAAGGTGGTTTTAACTTGAGTCTGATGAAATCCTAAAGTGTGACCATTCTAACGAAAGCTACTGAGCGATATTTTAATTTGTTGCTACTTGTTATGTTTGTTATCTTTATGTTTGCTATGCTGTACAAGGGAAAGTCCTTATTTGTGGTACTTTTTATTATACCTTACAAGCTGGTTCTTTAAAGTCTGTAGAGAAATCTAAACGTGCAACCAATACAGTGAAATTTAAACTCCACTTTGAGAAGACTGACAAGTGTGTACTGACAAGCGTGTACTCATCCCTTGCAGGTTTTACCAGGAACTCTTGATCCAGAAGAACTTTTCAACTACTTGACGCCGTCCGACCTTCCCAGCGAAGATATACTGTCCATGTTCGAGTAATACTTGATGGTCAACGTTGTTCAAGTAAAGAAGGGCCATGCTAGAAATTTTTTACTTTGCTGCTTGCAAAAAAAACCCACAGAAGTCATAATTATACATGCATAGGAAATTCTTATTGTATACAATACATTGTCTTTCTTGAGTAATTTTTTCCTCAAATTAAGCTGGAAATGAAAGAGCATGTTATTACCTTTAGTGGCTTTTAAAAAATGTCTTAGTTCTGCCTGTAGATTTTTCAGTTTTCCGATCATAGTTTTATGAACAATTTACAGTTTACAATTTCATTGTTTTACAAACCTGATGTAACATTTCTTTTTTTTTTTTTTTTTACACAATTCTTAACCGGACAACCTTTTTACTTCCTGACTGCCCTTTGGCACATAAGGCAACAATGTCAGCCTTTTTAGTGATGTGTTATTATAATCAGCAAAAGTAGAGATTTCTCGGCGAAGGCAATGTTTTTATCCCAAGGGTCATTGCGGCAGAATATATCTTTATATAGTGCTCTAGAACTGTGATTTCGGGTCAAACTCAAGATTAATAATATTATGCAAAGGACAAGTTAATGTCACTTTCGCATTATGTGAATAATTCAACAGACCATTTTTAAACCATACACGTGATGTGTGATGGACAGAACGAATTATCATTCCAACATTTGGAATACATTTAGTAAATGCTATAATATATGCATAAATAAATTAAAGGGGGGTGTCCCCTAACTGTAAACATGTAGCAGATTTCCGTTATAGTAGTTTTTTTTTATTATATTATTATTAGAGGGATGTATCAATTTTATTTCAGGTAGGGCTATGAAAGACGTATGAAAAACAACGCCAGCAAAATCGTATTGAAGTTATTGTACGGGTAATTTTAGTTACAATTTAGAAATAGATTTGTAATGTACGTTCTTTTTTGATCTGGTAGAAAAATAGTTATTTGGAAGTTGGATGTGGTAATTCTCTAGTTTATAAATCAGTTTTGTTCTTGATCAATGTAACCTTTCCGCCTTAATATATCTAACACCCTTGATGAACTATAACGTGTACTTTTGGAAAATATATTTTTTTCCATGAAAAGTCTATTAATCTGAAATTTAATAAGTCTTTAATGATTGGAGGCAGAACAAACGTTCATGCCGCGTTTTAAAATGGGAACTGTTATGATAAATATTCTATGCGGAATGTATCCATTTCTAACGTTATAAAAGCTTTCGCTAATTTGATTACAACCTCAACGGATGTCGCTTTTGTATTTTTATTCAACGTCTCTTCAATTCGTGACCTTTGAATTTTATTTCACAACTCTTGTCGTGTTTGAAAAAAATATATATGTATATTTTTGCGTTTATTTGTATTACATGTAAACGCCAAGAACTCGTATAAGATATTTTTCTTTTGTTGATTTTGTCGTTCTTTTTTCTTCAGGCCCAGTTTTCTATATATAAACTCCTAGCGAAATATCGCTACCTTAAACATAATAGGTCTAAAATACTCACCCATAGTTGCTGTAAATTTTTGTTTTCAACTTTGAATTGCTTATTTTTCGTGATGTACTTTTGTTGCACTTTCGTCAGGACTTTTTGTTTATTTCTCTGAGTTCAAAACTAATTTGTTTTCGAGTTACATGCTTTATCGATGAATTCTTTTGTCAGTTTTCTAAATTGAAAAAGACGCGCTTAAAAGATGTGGATATAGAACAAACGCTAGAATGTGACGATAAAACCTTATAGCGAAGTAAGATTTCATGCATGTCCCAGTGTATATAATAAAAGTTAGCATGTATTTATATATAAATGTATCTATAAATATTGTATATCTAAAATATGATTTAGCGGCTGTAAATATATAGCAGGCCCGTGTATGTGAAAACAAAAATGGGATTACTTGTAGCAGACTCTCAGTTAGGGAGCGTTTGGATAGTTTTAAGCTTTGCGAACCCAAGATGCTTGTCAAATGATTAATATGTAGCAGTGCTGTAGTGCACTGTACTTAAAAATGACAATGAAATGGCAAAAATAAGTAACACTTATTCCATTTGAGTCACTGAAGAGACCGAAATCATGACTTTTTAAAATCAAAATTTCTTTTAGTTTTCTTAGTACGTAGTAACCGTAGAGATGCGCATAAAATATTTCAATCGCTGTTACCATTTTCGTTTATATATCGTTCGTAACAGTTAAACGTATCGTTCATCGTTTGTACACCGTTTGTAAATCGGGGTTGTGTGTTCAATTAGTAAGTTCAAGCTTTTAGCTTAAAGTTATAACTCGTTTCTGTCTCTTCCTTTCTTCTTCCTTGTATTGTGGGCAAAGTAGATTTTATACCTATTTATAACCTAAAGTTTACAGCTACAGTTGAGTAGTACAGAACAAATTCTTACGAAGAAGGCTATAATAGACGTAAGCCGCCTGTATGCGTAGATATTCTATATCATTCTAAATTTTATAAGAAATAAAGATCAGTCAAGTCAAATCAGTTGTTTGTGTTGCGTTGGGAGCAGCCACCTTCGAA